>OU342742.1:234191929-234499789 GCA_910589775.1 Avena eriantha | reverse complement strand
TCGTCCGGCGAGCAAAATCCTACAAAATGGTGGGAGGTGAGCTCTATAAGTAGAGTGCATCTGGGGTATTTCAGCGTTGTGTTTCTCTGGAAGAAGGCATGGAAATTCTAAGGGAAATCCACGAAGGTGATGAGTGCATATTTGCATCATGTTTTACATTATTATTTTGCATTGTAGATGTAGGATCTTGGTATTTTATGGCGTTCGCGCGCACATTTATGTCTGTTTTCACCAGGGTCAGGACAGATGATGGATCCAATGGATACAATTCTTGGAGCAGTTGTACTGTGGAGAAAAGGAGTCAAAAACAACGTAAATTGCTTATTTTGGGAAATATTAATAATACTAGAAGAAAACCAGAAGCGAACAAGGGAGGAAGAGAGTGCAACGACCAACTATACGACCGGAGCAATTTTTCTAGCCATATAGCTCCGGTTGTATAGTTGGCGCTGCCTCTGCCTCCTCAAATAGTTTCACCCTGTGCAATTGGTTCGAGGAGACGACATATAGAACACCCAGAAATCGCCGAAACCTCACCTCTGGAAGGCATCTAGAGGGGAACTCATCCATCGGGATCCATCTTCGCCCTGCGCAGATTCGGGAGGCTAAGGCATCGATCTTCATCATCCACCGCTGCATCACCACCATCTCCATCCATCCCATCTACATCTTTTATAGATCTTGTTGTAATTCCTATACTCGTTGTGGATTTAAACAAGTGTTATTCATCTATGATTGTTTCCATTACCATTGCCATGATGTTGATTGCCTCCATGTCTGAGTAGATATTAGTTCTTGGGGAGATGGAGAAACCCTAGTATGAGATTGAAATAAGATAAAGTCTATTATGATATTCATCGCTGTGACCATGCGTTATATTTTCTACATCTTGATGTTGAGAGAATTCGATCTCTCAATATTTGCCTCTCGTGGGGACTTGATGGAGGAAACTACTTGTTGGTAGACGGAGGCGTGCTAGCACTTACAGTGACTATAAAGCTATTGGCACCCCTTACGTATCAACTTGGGAAACCGAGGAAACTCATGGAACACTATCCATGCCATGGGATAACTCCTACGAGATTATGTCCCTTAATAGCGCAGTAATTCGATTGATGTCGATTGTTGACTGTTGTGGTTATGAGGATGATGTGAGCAGCGGTACTACCCTATTCGTTCCAAATACAGAGTTCCTCCCACACATACATAGTTGAGAATGTTCATGATGATAATCTTTAATCTTAGATCTTTACAATACTAGTGGTGTATCCGCTACTTACCCTAAGAACGCTTTTTCCCTACTTGCAATTTCCAATCTCTCTTACATATGCGATACTTACTTTCTGTACTCAGTTGTTTTACTTACTTATTGCTCTTATACCCAAAACCCCAACACACCTTTTTTACACAATACTCGCATTTTATCTTGTCACTTAGAACTTATCTAGCATTTCTATCATAATATTTATTTCAGGAGTTATTAGACTTCTAGACTCCTGCTCCCTGTGGGATCGATATCTTTATTTCGAAACTAGCTACAAACGATCTGTGCACTTGTAGTCATCAAGCTATTTTTTATCATCGTTGCCAGGGAGCTAAGCGATGTAGGTATTTTAGTTTTTGCTTATTTATTTTTATCTTGCTAAATTTTGTTTTGAGTTACAGGTTTCCACCAACAAGATGCAGTTTGAGCATATGACTAGTGCTAACCCACTCAACCACTTTGGGAAGCACTATGATATTTATAAAAGAGACAACTCCAATGAGAAGATAGGGGTTTTGAAATAAGTCCTCTACTACTTAGTATCTACATAAGAAGCAATTTACTGGAGATGAAGAAGATCCTAATCCATATGAGCATATTGCATGTTTTAAAGATATATGTGTCACTTTTGTATTGATTGGGATATACCGCTGATGAGGTAAGGGTTAAAAATTTAGTCAAACTTTGACAAGTACAACTCTCTCATGGTATAGATCTCCCCCTGAAGCCACTACTACTTGGGATAATCTAGCCTGTGAATTTCTATCAAAATATTATCCATTATCAAAATCTTTTGGAATTAGGCGTCTTATAATGACTTGGAAGAATCGTTCTAATGAAGGACTAGTAAGAGCTTATATTAGATTTAAATATTTACTACGACTATGTCCTCATCACGATTTTCCTGAATGGTATTTACTACATATCTTTTATGGCGGTTTAATTGAACCTAATAAAATTGAACTAGACTCTTTCGTGGAAGGAGCCTTATGAATCTTCCTATACCTAAAGCTTGGGTTTACTTAATAGAATTCGTGATCATAGAGTTTCATGGAATTTTGGTCTAGGAAGTGAAGGAGGCATAGAAATAGAGCATGACTGTATTCATGACTAAAATAAAAAAGGCCATGTTAAAGAATTATCTAAAGAACTTTATTTGGATTTAGATCTTGTGTTGCAAGTTGTTAAAACATTTACAGAACATATTAAAGCTCCAAAGGAGGGTCCAGTCAAGTATGATCCACCATCCGAACCAGAAAATAAAAGAGAAGATAAAGCAACACTGGCCTCCATAGAACCAATATATGAAGTTCCTTTCTCTAACACTGCACAAAAGCATATTTTTGAATATGAACAGGTCAAAGCAGTAAGGAAAAGAAGGAAGAAGAAAGCATGCCAGGAGTCATGGAACACCTGGAAGAAACCAAAGATGAAGAGGTAACCAAGGAAGCAATTATGGCTATGTACTCACATTATAATATAGTTGAACTTGATGAAGAAACTTCCGTATTGGTTGAAGGTAAAACAAAGGTAAAAGATGTGGGTAAGCCTATTCTTCCCTGTATATTTAAAGAAACCTCTCATTATGGTTTATGTGATCTTGGCACCGAAGTTAATGTTATATCTTATGATTTCTATTTAGAAATAAAAGAAGAAATATAACCGACAACAATTGAAAATACTGATATAACAATTATGTTATCCAATAAAACCTTAGAATTCCAATGGGAGTAGTTGACGATGCAGCTATCACAATTGGAAACAAAAAAATTCCTATTGATTTTGTAGTTGTTGATATGCTAGCTGACACTCTTTGCCGAATTATATTTGGAAGGAACTTTTTAGGTGATATAGGTGCCTATGTTAACTTCAAGAAGGATATTGTGTCTCTTAATCTTGGGGGAACGGACAATAAATTCCATTTTTCCAAATTTAAAGACAGGCCTCCACAAATACAAGAAGAAGAAGATGAGAGAACTATTGAGGAAATTGTGGCTCTTTTCTTTAGTAATCAAGAATAAGAAATAGATGAAGATCCAAATTATGAAGAAATAGTTATGGAGGACAAGTCCCTGGGAGAACTAGAAAATGAATTTGATTCACTTCCCACTTTGGGACCTCTAATCGATGAGGCTTTTGAAGAGCCAAAAAAGAGAGGGGACGAGGAATTACCACCCCAAGAGTTGAAGACCCTACCAGATAATCTTAAATACAGGTTTTTAGACGATACCAATAAATTCCCTATTATTATTATTAGTGCTAAACTTTCAGGAGAAGAAGAAGAACTCATGAGGATACTTAAGGAGCATCGCCAGGCCTTTGGGTACTCAATGGAGGACTTGAAGGTCATTAGTCCCATGCTAGCCATCCATCGAATATTCATGGAAGAAGGTGCTAAAAAAGTTGCACAATTTTATAGAATATTAAAGCCTGAAATGAAAGAAGTGGTAAGAAAAGAAATTGTACGCCTATTGGACGCAAGTATAATTTATCCTGTTAAAGAAAGTGATTGGATAAGTCCTGTTCATTGTGTCCCTAAGAAGGGCGGTTTTACTGCTGTTCCTAATGAAAACAATGAATTGATACCTACTAGAACTATTGTTGGGCACATGATGTGCATAGATGATGGCTCAAAATATATTCGAGATCGTTGGGAACCCCAAGAGGAAGGTATGATGAGCACAACAACAAGTTTTCCCTCAGTTATGAAACCAAGGTTATCGAACCAGTAGGAGCAAGGAAACAATTGCAAGTTGTTGCTAGCAACTTAGAATCCTTCACAACACAACCACAAAACTTTGCCCCAACTTACAGTGAGGTTGTCAATCTCACCGGTTTTGCTGAAAACAAAGGATTCAACGTATAGTGTGGAAGATAGTAATTGCTTGCAGAAAATAAACAGTAAACGGTAAACAGTAGATGGTATATGAATGATAAAAGCATGGACCAGGATCCATAGTTCACTAGAGGTGTTTCTCCTTAAGATAGATAACATGTTGGGTGAACAAATTACAGCGGGGCAATTGACAGATTTGAGAAAGCATAACAATGCATATACTAGACATATTGACTCCTATGAGATTTCATTGGGAATTACAACATTATACATAGACCGTAATCCAACTGCATATATGAATAATAATCCACCTTCAGGTTATCATCCGAACTCCTTCCATTATTAAGTTGCAAGCAACAGATAATTAAATTAAACAAAGTCTGTAAAGTAAACAATACGATCGCCCCATGGACAAAGGATTGTTGTTTTCTCCCTAGTAGGAACAACACATCTACAACCTTAGAGATTTCTGTCACTTCCCAAGATTACTAGAGGCATGAACCCACTATCGAGCATAAATACCCCCTCTTGGAGTTGCTAGCATCTACTTGGCCAAGATAGCTACTAACGACGGAGAGCATGCAAGATCACAAATAACATAGACATGATAGAATCAATAATCAATCTAAAATAGCATCTCAATATCCATCGGATCCCTGCAAACACAACATGTAAGATTACAAATAGATGATCTTGATCATGAACGGAGCTCACAAGATCTAAACATGATAGCACAAAGGAGGAGAACCAACCATCTAGCTACTACATGGACCCGTAGTCCAAGGGTGAACTACTCACGCATTACACCGGAGGCTTGCATGGTGATGAAGAATGCCTCCAGGGTCATCTCTCCCCTCCGGCAGGGTGCCAGGAAGAGCTTCGGATCCTCCCGATCTAGGGATGGAGATGGCGGCGGCTACAGAATCTTTCGTGGATTTTTGACCGGTTACTTAGGGTTTTCGTCCCAGGAGGCTTTTATAGGCGAAGGGGCAAGGTCGGTGGCCCACCAGGGGGCCCACACTTTCGCCTATATGATGCCTTCGATACAGAAACCCTAAGTACCCGTTCAAAATTCCACGAAAGAGTCTGTAGCCTCCGTCATCTCCATCCCTAGACCAGGAGGGATATGAAGCTCTTCCTGGCACCCTACCGGAGGGGAGAATTCACCCTAGAGGCCTTCTTCATCACCATGCAAGCCGCTGGTGTGATGCGTGAGTAGTTCATCCTTGGACTATGGGTCCATGTAGTAGCTAGATGGTTGGTTCTTCTCCTTTGTGCTATCATGTCCAGATTTTGTGAGCTCCGTTCATGATCAAGATCATCTATTTGTAATCCTACATGTTGTGTTTGCGGGGATCCGATGGATATTGAGATGCTATTTCAGATTGATTATTGATTCTATCATGTCTTTGTTATTTGTCATCTTGCATGCTCTCCGTTGTTAGTAGATATCTTGGCCAAGTAGATTCTAGCAACTCCAAGAGGGAGTATTTATGCTCGATAGTGGGTTCATGCCTCTAGTAATATGGGGAAGTGACAGAAATCTCTAAGGTACTAGATGTGTTGTTGCTACTAGGGAGAAAACAACAATCCTTTGTTCATAGAACAATAGTATTGTTTACTTTACATGCAATGTGTAATGCAATTATCTGTTGCTTACAACTTAATATTGGAGGGGGTTCGGATGATAACCTGAAGGTGGATTATTAGTCATAGATGTAGTTGGATTACGGTCTATGTATAATGTTGTAATTCCCAATAAAACAAGGAATTGAAGAGAGTTTCAAAGAAGCTTGGTCTAGAATCTTTGATCTTCATGAAAAAACTGAACCCAAAATGACTCAAAGCTTGTTCCTTAGCAGTTTTTACCTTGGAATTGCTCTTTGCTATAGATATGCTTTGGATGCTATAGTGGGAGGAGATTTCCTCCAATGCAATGAGGATGATGCTTTTAATGCCATAAATAAGTTGGTATTTACTTATAACTTTCCTAGCAAATCTGGTTCTTCCTTTATAAACATATTTGCTAGATTGAATACACTTGAGACCAGCACTGCTAGTTTAAAAGATTACTATAATACACTTAGAGAGCATCATGACTATGTTCCAATAAATTCTGAACACTCAAAATGGCTTCCCACAGTAAAGATTGCTATAAATAATGAAAATTTTCATGCTCGCTGTGATATCATGTCTGAATTCTGTCTTATGCCTAAAGATATCTATGAATCTTTGAATCTTTGGGGACTTTCTGAAGGAGGTGAAGAAATATTTATTGCTAACAATGCCACAATATCACCAATTGGAATAGCTGAAGGAGTATTTACAAAGATCCTACGGAAAATGGTTTCTACTGATTATCTTATTATTGAATGTGTAGGAAAAGGACAAATTACACTTGGAAGATCCCTATTGAAACTCCTTGGAGCAATAATAGATGTGGAGAAGGGCACCATGTATTTTGCTTCTCCAACAAACAATAATATGTTCCAAATGTTGGAGATATGCCCAAGAGGCAATAATAAAAGTGGTTATTATTATATCTTTGTGTTTATGATGAATGTTTACATCCCATGCTATAATTGTATTATAAGGAAACACTAATACATGTGTGTTTTTTAAACATAAAAGAGTCCCTAGTAAGCCTCTTGTTGAACTAGCTTGTTGATTAATAGATGATCATGGTTTCCTGATCATGGACATTGGATGTCATTAATAACAAGGTTATATCATTAGGACAATGATGTGATGGACACACACCCGTAGTAAGTGTAGCATAAGATCAAGTCATTAAGTTCGTACTGCTACAAACTTTCAAATGCATAGTAACCTAATCCTTCGACCATGAGGTTATGTTAATCACCATCACCGGATGGGTACTTTGATGACATCAAACACCGCTTCGTAACTGGGTGGTTATAAAGGTGTCATTGGGTATTCTGAAAGTATGTGTTCAAGCGCATGGACCAAGATTGGGATTTGTCCATCCATATGACGGATAGATAAGCTCTGGGCCCTCTCGGTGGAATGTCATCTAGTTAGCTTGCAAGCATGTGACTAGGTCACAAGGGATGACATATCATGGAATGAGTAAAGAGTGCTTATTAGTAACGAGGTAGAAATAGGTATGGAGATACCGACGATCAAACCTCGGATAAGTAGAGTATCGCGTGACAAAGGGAATTGGTTTCGTATGTTAATGGTTCTATCGATCACGAAGTCATCGTTGAGTATGTGGGAGCCGTTATGGATCTCCAAATCCCGCTGATGGTTATTGATCGGAGAGGTGTCTCCATCATGTCTGCATATTCACAAACCGTAGGGTGACACACTTAAGGTTCGATGCTGTTTAGGTAGATATGGAATATGCGTTGGAGACCGGATATTGTTCAGAGTCTCGAATTGGACCTGGGACATCACGAGGAGATCCAGAATTGTCCGAAGAATAAGATTCATATAATGGAGATCATTTTCTAGGTTCGGAAATGTTCCGGAGTGTTTATATGAGGATTCTAGAAGGTTTCGGGATGTTCCGGAAAGTTCTAGAAGGTTCCGTGGACTTTACTTGAAAACCAAGAAAGGAAAGGGGAAGACTTGGGGGGGGAGGAAACTCCCTCCCCCCTCTCCCTTGTGCGCCGGCCCTAGGAGGTGGGCCTAGGGGTGGGAACCCTAGGCCGCACCCCTCCCTCTATATATAGAGGGGTGGAGGCGCCACCCCCCTTGCCCCTCCACTCCTTGCCCTAGCCGCCTCTCTCCTCCTCCTTCGCTTTGCTCAGGCTTTGGCGAAGCCCTGCAAAATTCTCTACTCCACCACCACCACCACACCGTCGTGCTGCTGGGATTCCGTGGAGAGATCTACTACCTCTGCTGCTCGCTGGAACAGGGAGAGGAAGGTCTGCATCGACTCCGCACATGTGACCGACTGCGGAAGCGCTGCCGGAACGCGTTGGCGGAAGGATCGTCTACTCGATCTTGAGATCGGCAAGTGATCGTCTACATCAACCACGAGATCCGATCTCGGACAGGGCTTTCGGATCTACAAGGGTTAGTACAGATCTATCTCGTTGCACATGTCTAATAGATTAGATCTTGGCTTTTATCTAGATTAGATCTGGGTTTTGTTTGTTCTTGCGGTAGAATTTTTTTCCATGCTGCGAACCCATCAGTGGTATCAGAGCCAGGTCTATGCGTAAATTTGTTGCACGAGTAGAATACAATGGTTTTGTGGGTGTTGGTGCTCGTGCCGTCTTTTGTTTTGTGTAATTTCCATCTTGCGGTATGGTGGGATGAAGCGGCTCGGGCTAACCTTACATGTCATCGCACATGAGACTTGCTCCACGCTTGACGTGTAACTTGCTTTGCACAAGTGGCTTTGAGGGTGTCTGTCTCTCTCATCATAGTATAGATCCAATTTACACTTGGTACTTGATAACACTTGTATCAACGTTGTGGTTCAGTTTCGTAGGTAAGATCCGTTCTTATTCGCCCCAAACCACGTAAAACATGCAAAGAAAACTAGAGGCGTCTAACTTGTTTTTGCAGGGGTTTTGTGATGTGATATGGCCATCATGTGATTGTGATTATATTTGATGTATGCAATGATCCTTGTTGTAATATGGCAACTGGCAGGAGCCTAATGGTTGTCTTTAATTCTGTTAAGACCCGCATTTCTATTCATCTTGTAATAGCTTTATTCCAAGTAGTTGTAATAGTTTCTAGTGATGATGGACAACCATGAAGCGGCACCACTGACCTTGACACAATGCTGGTGATGATGGAGATCAGGTCCGTGCTTTAGAGATGGAGATCAAAGGCACAAGAAGAAAGGACCATATCATATCACACTAATTATGAATTGCCTATGATGTTAATCCTTTATGCATCTTGTATTGCTTAGATCAGAACGGTAGCATTATAAGATGATCCCTCTCACTAAATATCAAGTAATATAGTGTTCGTCCTTAGTTGGCACCGTTGCTAAGACTCGTCGTTCCGAAGCATCTCGTGATGATCGGATGTGATAGATTCTATGTGTGCATACAACGGGTGCAAGCCAGATTTGCACATGCGGAAACTAAGGTTAATGTTGACGAGCCTAGCATGTACAGACATGGTCTCGGAACACGGAATACCGAAAGGTAGAGCATGAGGCATATAAATGATATGATGAACATGAAGATTGTTCGCCGATGAAACTACATCTTCTCTCGTGAAGATCGGACTTGGTGTAGTGGATTTGGTTCATGTAATCACTAAGACAACGTGAGGGATGTTGTTTTGAGTGGGAGTTCACCTAGTTAATTTAAAGAATTTAGATTGAACTCAATTCATCATAAACTTAGTCTAAACTACTTACAAATTTGTTGTAGATTATGGCGATCCTCCTCATCAATTTCAATGCATTCCTAGAGAAAGAAAAGCTTAAGAACAATGGAAGCAACTTTACGGACTGGTTCCGTGGACTGAAGATTGTCCTTAGGGCTGGTCAGTTGACCTATGTGCTCGAAGCACCGCTAGGTGACCCACCTGCAGAAGATGCCACCGATGACGTAAAGAATGTTTACGCCACTCGGAAAAATCACTACTCCATAGTTAAGTGCGCCATCCTGTACGGTTTAGAAACGGAGCTTCAGAAGCGTTTTGAGCACCACGACCCGTTTGAGATCATTAAGGAGCTCAGGCTGATTTTTGAAACTCACGCGGTCGTGGAGAGCTATGAGGCCTCCGAAAAGTTCTTTAACTGTAAGATGGAAGAGGGTAGCTCCGTTAGCGAGCACGTGCTCACCATGTCTGGGCACGCAAACAAGCTCCAAGAGTTGGGGATAACGATTCCTAATGAGTTAGGGATTCACCGTGTCCTCCAATCACTGCCTCCGAGTTATAAGAACTTTGTGATGAACTACAATATGCACTGCATGAACAAGACGTTGCCTGAACTATCGTCCATGCTGAAAACTGCTAAAGTGGAGATCAAGGAGGAGCACCAAGTGTTGATGGTCAATAAGACCACCAATTTCAAGAAACAGGGCAAGCCTAAGAACAAGGGCAACTTCAAGAAAGATGGCAAGAAAGCTGCCGCACCTGCTAAGAAGCCCAAGGCTGGTCCTAAGCCTGAAACTGAATGCTTCTACTGCAAGGGTTCTGGTCACTGGAAGCGTAACTGCCCCATGTACCTGGCGGATCTGAAGAACGGCAACATCAAGAAGAAAGGTATATTCGATATACATGTTATTGATGTGTATCTTACTAGTAATCGTAGTAGTGCTTGGGTATTTGATACTGGTTTGGTTGCTCATATTTGTAACTCGAAACAGGAGCTACGGAATAAGCGAAGACTGGTGAGAGACGAGGTGACGATGCGCGTTGGAAATGGCTCCAAGGTTGATGTGATCGCCGTCAGCATGCTCCCTCTACATCTACCATCGGGATTAGTTTTAAATTTGAATAATTGTTATTTGGTGCCTGCGTTAAGCAGGAACATTATATCTGGATCTTGTTTATTGCGAGACGGTTACTCTTTTAAGTCCGAGAATAAAGGTTGTTCGATTTATATGAGTAATATCTTTTATGGTAATGCACCTGAGATGAATGGTTTATTCTTACTAAATCTCGATAGTAGTGATACACATGTTCACAACATAGATGCTAAACGAACAAAATTGAATGATAATTCTACATACATGTGGCACTGTCGTCTTGGTCACATTGGAGTGAAGCGTATGAAGAAACTCCATTCTAATGGACTTCTTGAATCACTTGATTTTGAATCACTTGAAAGATGCGCAGCATGTCTAATGGGAAAAATGACTAAGACTCCATTCTCTGGAATAATGGAGCGAGCTATAGACTTATTGAAAATAATACATACCGATGTGTGCAGTCCAATGAGTGTAGCATCGCGTGGTGGATATCGTTATGTTCTCACTTTCACGGATGACTTAAGTAGATATGGGTATGTCTACTTTATGAAACATAAGTCCGAAACTTTCGAGAAGTTTAAGGAATTTCAAAGTGAAGTGGAAAATCATCGTAACAAGAAGATTAAGTTTCTGCGTTCTAACCGCGGAGGTGAATATCTAAGTTATGAGTTTTGCATGCATTTAAAGAAATGTGGAATACTTTTGCAATTGACACCGCCGGGAACACCACAGCGTAATGGTGTGTCCGAACGTCGTAATCGAACTCTCTTAGATATGGTTCGGTCTATGATGTCTCTTACATATTTACCGCTATCGTTTTGGGGCTATGCATTAGAGACAGCCGCATTCACTTTAAATAGGGCACCATCTAAATCCGTTGAAACGACACCGTACGAATTGTGGTTTGGAAAGAAACCTAAGTTGTCGTTCCTTAAAGTTTGGGGTTGCGAAGCGTATGTAAAGAAGTTACAACCTGATAAGCTTGAACCCAAAGCGGAGAAATGCGTCTTCATAGGATACCCTAAAGAAACAATTGGGTATACCTTCTATCATAGATCCGAAGGCAAAGTTTTAGTTGCCAAGAATGGATCCTTTCTTGAGAAGGAGTTTCTCTCGAAGGAAGTGACTGGAAGGAAAGTAGAACTCGATGAGGTTATTGAACCTTCTCTCGGAGTTGAGAGTAGCGCAGCACCGGAAGATGTTTTTGTGCTGCCTACACCAATTGGAGAGGAAGCTAATGATGGTGATCATGAAACTTTGAACGAAGTTGTTGCTGAACCTCGCAGGTCAACAAGGTTTCGTACCACTCCTGATTGGTATGACCCTGCCTTGAACGTCATGTTGGTGGACAACACTGATGACCCTGCGACGTATCAAGAAGCTATGGTAAGCCCAGATTCTGACAAATGGCTAGAAGCCATGAAATCCGAAATGGGATCCATGTACGAAAACCAAGTGTGGACTTTGGTGGACTTACCGGATGGTCGTAAGGCTGTCGAGAACAAATGGATTTTCAAGAGAAAAACAGATGCTTATGGTAATGTTACCCTCTATAAAGCTCGACTTGTCGCGAAAGGGTTCCGACAAATTCAAGGAGTTGACTACGATGAGACATTCTCACCAGTAGCGAAGCTAAAGTCTGTGAGGATTTTGTTAGCAATTGTTGCATATTTCGATTATGAGATTTGGCAGATGGATGTCAAAACGGCGTTCCTTAATGGAGACATTGAGGAAGAGTTGTATATGGTACAACCCAAGGGTTTTGTCGATCCTAAAGATGCTGACAAGGTAGGCAAACTTCAGCGCTCCATTTATGGACTGAAGCAAGCATCCCGGAGTTGGAATCAATGTTTTGATAAAGTAATCAAAAACTTTGGATTTATACAAACTTATGGAGAAGCTTGTATTTACAAGAAAGTGGGTGGGAGCTCTGTAGCATTCCTAGTACTATATGTAGATGGCATATTGTTGATAGGGAATGATATAGAACTTCTTAATAGTGTCAAAGCCGATTTGAATAATAGTTTTTCAATGAAGGATCTTGGCGAAGCGGCATATATTCTAGGCATCAAGATTTATAGAGATAGATCAAGACGCCTAATAGCGCTTTCACACAATACATACTTGGACAAAGTTCTAAAGAAGTTTAGAATGGAAGAGAGCAAGAAAGGGTTCGTGCCCATGTTGTCAGGTAAGACCTTGAGTAAGACTCAAAGTCCAGCTACGGTAGAAGATAGAGAGAAGATGAATAATATTCCCTATGCCTCGGCCATAGGTTCTATCATGTATGCCATGCTGTGTACAAGATCGGATATAGCATATGCTGTTAGTTTGACTAGCAGATATCAAAGTGATCCTGGAATGGAGCACTGGACAGCGGTCAAGAATATCCTAAAGTACCTAAATAGGACTAAGGATATGGTTCTTTCTTATGGAGGTGATGAACAGCTTGTTGTAAACAGTTACACTGATGCTAGTTGGAACACCGATCCAGATGACTCGAAGTCACAGTCTAGATACGTATTTATTTTGAATGGTGCTGCAGTGAGCTGGAGGAGTGCCAAGCAAAGCGTTGTGGCGAAATCTTCAACTGAATCGGAATACATAGCTGCTTCGGAGGCTGCACAAGAAGCCATATGGATGAAGGAATTCATTACTTAACTTGGCATGGTTCCCAGTGCGTTGGACCCGATGGCTATCTACTGTGACAACACAGGTGCCATCGCTAATGCACAGGAGCCAAGGTCACATAGCAAGCTGAAGCACATCAAGCTACGTTTCCATGCTATTCGTGAGTATGTCCAAGATGGTGACATAAAGATTTGCAAAGTACACACCGATCTGAATGTGGCAGATCCGTTGACTAAACCTCTCCCTAGGGCAAAGCATGACCAACACCAGAACGCCATGGGTGTTAGGTATATTACCATGTAATCTAGATTATTGACTCTAGTGCAAGTGGGAGACTGTTGGAGATATGCCCAAGAGGCAATAATAAAAGTGGTTATTATTATATCTTTGTGTTTATGATGAATGTTTACATCCCATGCTATAATTGTATTATAAGGAAACACTAATACATGTGTGTTTTGTAAATGTAAAAGAGTCCATAGTAAGCCTCTTGTTGAATTAGCTTGTTGATTAATAGATGGTCAAGGTTTCCTGATCATGGACATTGGATGTCATTAATAACAAGGTTATATCATTAGGACAATGATGTGATGGACACACACCCGTAGTAAGTGTAGCATAAGATCAAGTCATTAAGTTCGTACTGCTACAAGCTTTCAAATGCATAGTAACCTAATCCTTCGACCATGAGGTTATGTTAATCACCATCACCGGATGGGTACTTTGATGACATCAAACACCGCTTCGTAACTGGGTGGTTATAAAGGTGTCATTGGGTATTCTGAAAGTATGTGTTGAAGCGCATGGACCAAGATTGGGATTTGTCCATCCATATGACGGATAGATATGCTCTGGGCCCTCTCGGTGCAATGTCATCTAGTTATGTTGCAAGCATGTGACTAGGTCACAAGGGATGACATATCATGGAACGAGTAAAGATTGCTTATCAGTAACGAGGTAGAACTAGGTATGGAGATACCGACGATCAAACCTCGGATAAGTAGAGTATCGCGCGACAAAGGGAATTGGTTTCATATGTTAATGGTTCTATCGATCACAAAGTCATCGTTGAGTATGTGGGAGCCGTTATGGATCTCCAAATCCCGCTGATGGTTATTGATCGGAGAGGTGTCTCCATCATGTCTGCATATTCACGGACCGTAGGGTGACACACTTAAGGTTCGATGCTGTTTAGGTAGATATGGAATATGCGTTGGAGACCGAATATTGTTCGAAGTCTCGGATTGGATCTGGGACATCACGAGGAGATCCGGAATTGTCCGGAGGATAAGATTCATATAATGGAGATCATTTTCTAAGTTCGGAAATGTTCCGGAGTGTTTATATGGGTATTCTTGAAGGTTTCGGGATGTTCCGGAAAGTTCTAGAAGGTTCCGTGGACTTTACTTGAAAACCAAGAAAGGAAAGGGGAAGACTTGGGGCGGAAGGAAACTCCCTCCCCCCTCTCCCTTGTGCGCCGGCCCTAGAAGGTGGGCCTAGGGGTGGGAACCCTAGGCCGCACCCCTCCCTCTATATATAGAGGGGTGGAGGCGCCACCCCCCTTGCCCCTCCACTCCTTGCCCTAGCCGCCTCTCTCCTCCTCCTTCGCTCTGCTCAGGCTTAGGCAAAGCCCTGTAGAATGCTCTGCTCCACCACCACCACGCCGTCGTGCTGCTGGGATTCCGTGGAGAGATCTACTACCTCCGCTGCTCGCTGGAACAGGGAGAGGAAGGTCTGCATCGACTCCGCACATGTGACCGACTGCGGAAGCGCTGCCGGAACGCGTTGGCGGAAGGATCGTCTACTCGATCTTGAGATCGGCAAGTGATCGTCTACATCAACCACGAGATCCGATCTCGGACAGGGCTTTCGGATCTACAAGGGTTAGTACAGATCTATCTCGTTGCACATGTCTAATAGATTAGATCTTGGCTTTTATCTAGATTAGATCAGGGTTTTGTTCGTTCTTGCGGTAGAATTTTTTTGTTTTCCATGCTGCGAACCCATCACCAAAAGGATAAGAATAAAAGTAAGAGAGGTAAGGGCAAGAAATTTGGTTTTAATGCTTCTTCATTTGAGAACACTTGATTCTTTTTATTGCTTCTTATGCCTAACTTAAAGGCGTTAAAGAAAAATACTTATTGGGAGATAACCCAAAAGTTTTAGATGAGTCTTGGAAGTTATTACTTCAGTAATAACCGCTTCTTATCCTTTTTATTTGCTTCTTGTGCCAAGAGTAACCTCTAATGAGAGAGAAGTAATGATTTGAAAGTTGTTGTCCCATAACAGATTTTTGTGCTTCACCGTAAAAATTCGTGTAAAATCTCTGTACGTCGTTTTGAGGCATGAATTTTTGTTCTTCTGCCCCAGATTGTTATCTAACTTTCGTTAGCTCAACACTTTTTGATTTGAGTAACAGAAGGTCTTCGAAAAAATTGGTTTTTACCTGCTGCTCTGTTTTGATAGATTTCTGACATTATTTGCATTTGCTTCTTGTTGGTTCCTTTTTGAGTTCTCTTTGGGGAATTGAGCTTCTTTAGGGAAGTGCTTCAATAGCTTGTGTTTTAATGAAAGTTTTATTGGCATTGAAACTGAACCAAAAGACTTATTATATTGATTGCACTAATGTTGCTAACAAAGATTGTGTGAAGTTTTGTATGAAGGAAAAATTTCAGGAGTATGGAGAGAATGATGTAATGAGATGAAGAATGGACTAAATCTCAAGCATGGGGATGCCAACCCGTGTCACCCCAAGAAATATTCAAGAGGTACAAGCGTCAAAGCTTGGGGATGCCCAAGGCATCCCCTTCTTCGTCAATAAAAATCCCAGGTTTCTTTCAAACACTTCATTTTTATTGTTTCATGCACAATTGTGTTGTTCTTGGAGAGTCTTCGTTTTTGTTTTTGGTTTTCATTTCCTTGGTTATCTTAGTTTGCTGAATAAATTGGTTGGACCCCCTCTTTCATACATTGGTTTTCAAATAGTTTGGTTTGGATTGGATAAGAGTAGGAAAAGTTCATGCTTAAGTGGTAAAAGGAGTTTGTTTTTGACTATGGCCTATGCTTTGTCATGCCATGCCTGATATTGTTTTGGCTTTATGCTTAGTGATCTTTGCTATGGCATGGCATGTTATAGACAATTGAGATTGCTTAATGTGCCTTGGAAGAATCATGCGTTGTTTTAGCATATTAAAGCATAGTATTGTGGTATTCTCCTTTGATGCTTTATTTGGGTTAACTTGGCACATGCTCACACGATGTTATGACTATCCAAAGTCACCATAGCCTTTATGATCCTTTAGTTTTCGACTTGTAATATCACTTTATGCTTTGATTAATGATGTTTTGTCGCTCTGCATGATTATGGCCATTATTGCTCTCTTAGTCGGTCGCTCCTAGTCTTTTGCTAGCCTCCATAACCAAGTATGAGTTCTACTCATGCATCCAACTCCTAAAACCAAGTTATTCCAAAGAGTCCACCATACCTACCTATTAGTATTTGCTATTCCAAGTATATTCTGTCGTCGGATTGATGACAAGTACGCCATGAGGGGGTCCTCGAGGCGCACGGAAGAGAGGGGTGTGAGACGTACGGTGTTCCGGGACAGTGAGCACACAAGTTTACCTAGGTTTGAATCCGCCGGCTTTGGACGGATCCTACTCCTGCTAGCAATCTAGTAATACGGCAGAGCCGGAGTATGGGTTACAAGGGTTTGCCTGTGCGAGTTGAGATTGTAGACTATTGAGGTGTGCCCTAAAGGCTCTCCCTAGGACGGCTTATATAGGTATCCGGCCTAGGGTTTACAGGAGAGATCTATCCGGCTACGACTAAGAGTTGGCTATAGAGTACATCTTGAACTACAAGTAACACTATGGGCCTAAGTCGGTAAATCTTCTAGGCCTTCTCGTGGCCGGACTGGACTCCGTCTCTTCTCCCTGAATGGGCCGCCCGTGAAGCAAAGCTCTAACCCAAAGTGGGCCACCCTGGTCAGTGAGGAACTGTGAGGATACCTGGAAAGTATATCCCCAACAGCAGCCCCCGGAGGCCTCCAAGATCCAAAGTCGGATTCATCATCGTCTAGCTTGACCTTCGGCTTGCAGAATTTTGAAGGGTTCCTGAAACTTCACAACAAAAAAATACGATCTGGGTATTAAAAATAAGTCGGACCTATCAACATGTTACTCGGATTTTCCAGCTTGATTTTCAAACCTAAGCCGAAACTTGGTCTCTAACCTCACCTGACACTGGTCATGGTCAAGTCACGTCCTCTAAGAAATATCCTGTCAGCCCGACCGTTGGTGGGTCCGTCGTTCGCGGAACCGAGGCGCCGTTTCAATGCGTACAAGGAGATCGAGGCGACGTAATCATCGCGTGGGTCCTTCCCAGTTCCTTCCACGATGCGTGGCGGTTACACAGTGCGATTTGCACGAATCTTGGCGCAGGTAGGTGGATATAATGGGTGAGGATTTCCTTCTCTCCTCTTCACTTGCTCCCTTTGCCGTTCCTTCTCCTCCACATCTCCCCAGTGCACATAGCTCTCCCACCTCACATATTCTAGCGCCGCCCTTCCAAGGTCATCGGCGCACCGGAGAAATGGCTTCTTCCTCATCATCCGGCTTTGCAACGGCGGCGGCAGCGGCGACGGCGGCGGCAGAGAAGGAGAGCAACCGGGGGGTCTAGATCCCGTGTCTCCTCGACGACGAGAAACTCCGCGGCATGGAGAATGAAGGTCTCCTCCACGCCGGCGACTGGCGGAGCGGTTCCGGTGAAACCATCCCCCATCTGCGCGCCGACGAGCGGGTACACTTCGGCACCCACCTCGACAGAGGTTTGTCCTTCCCTCCCTTGGAATTCTTTTCCGAGGTGATTGATCACTACGGTGTTCAACTCCACCATCTTCCCCCGAACTCCATCTTAGAGATGAGTTCATACGCAGCTTTGTGCGAGGGGTATCTCGGCATTAGGCCGAGTCTCACTTTGTTTCGTTTCTACTTCCATGTTCGTAGAAACTCTATCACTGCCGATAATCCCTACATTACCGGTACTATTAGCCTTTCTGTTAGACGTGAGCGTAGCTATCCTCGGATTTCTGCCAGTGGGTCGGTCAAACAATGGCCGGCCACTTTCTTCTACCATAAGGATATTCCTGCCCCTAGCAAATCTCTTTCGTCGATGGAGCTGCCACGGCCCAACCATCCTGGGACGAGGCTCCTCCGGCTCCCAGTGACGATCTGATCCTCGCCAAGAGGCAGATCGAATATCTGATAAAACACAAGGACCTGAAAGGGTCTGACTTAGTCCAGTGTTGGGTGTCACGTAGGATCCAGCCTCTCCAGTACCATGGCGACCGAATGATGCATTCCATCACAAAGTCAAAACAAGACTCCCTCCACATCAGTCCCAATGCCCTGAAGCCACAGGACTACATAAGCCAGATTAAATGGCTGATTAAGGAGCGGATTGAGAGAAAGATCCCATATGTGTCTCTGGACATGCACACAGCGGAAGACCCTGTAGTTCCAGTAAGCTTCAACAATAAACCCTTTTATGTGTTTCAGGTTTTAAGTTATTTTGCAATACTGAAATATTTTCTTCTTTTCAGCTTGATGACCTCCCCGAGTCGGAGCTAGCTCCCCTCGAAGGATATCCTCCGGAGTTTTCTCAGGAGGCGGACCTTGTCCCACTGCCGAACATTGTGCCCAAGAAGCGCAAGGCTTCGACAGTGGCAGTCGGCACAAAGGAGGTGCCAGTCATGAAGAGGTAACCTTCAACACAACTTCCGACTTTATTCCTTATTCGAATGTTTTTTCCGAGATGTAATGCTTTCCATTCTTATTACATTCTCAGAGCTAAGCAGCTCATCAAGGGTAAGGGGAAGGGAACTTCTTTGAAGCCCTTGCGGTAGACGAAGCTGAACATAACTTCTCCTGTCGTGGGTCCTCCGACTCCAGCTCCACAACCCTTTGCGACGCCGGTGATCACACCAACGCCGGTTGTCGCAGAAGATCTGGCTCCTTCAACAGAGCCAGCGACCCTTGAGTCGCAGACTGACGCCACCACAAGTGTCTCAGATTTAGATAAGGGTGAACCCTCTTCGGGTAATGATCCCTCGGCAGAGACCTTCGCCGAAAACCTCCTGAACAATCCGGGACTTGCCAAATTTGGCTTATCTCAGAAATCTGCGGAGAAGATCCAGCGGCTTGCCCGACAATGCCTGGAGAAGAGAAATCTCTCTGCCGAAGAAGAAGCACAAGAGGCGAAAGACATCAAGTACTCCGACCTCCTTGAACAAGTTCGCCTTCGTGATGAGGGACTTAGAGCTGGTGTACTTCCACCACCTCTGGTTATTCCACTCACCCTCGCCGAGAAGGTTACCACCGAGGTGAACATGTGTCTGAGCAAGCTCACACATGAACATCATGTAAGTCGGAATTCCAACCCACGATTTTCTTTATTGCATTTCATATCATATCCTCTAGCCCCCAAGCATGAAGTTGGATATACAATCCGGGTTCATGCTTCCTTAGGATGCCAAAGAATGAACTAGTGTAGCCCCAAGGCTCGTGCTGATATTAGTAACAATATTAGCCCGACTCTTAAGTAGACTTCTGACTCTGGGTATTCTGACTTACAGAAAGTTAATTCATATATCCAGAAATTGTTGAAGAACATCTGCAACAAGCAGAGAGAGATCAAAGCTCTCTGACTTGAAAATGCCGAGCTTAAGGGTTTCCAAGGATGAGGCCGAAGGTAAACATTCCAAGACTCAAACCTTGTCTGATTTTCATAGTCGAATATTTTTTACTGAACTTGTATTTCTTTTGTCTTACAACAATGGTAAAATAGTCATGTGCTATGATCGAAGAGGCCGAGAATTTGAAGACCTTGGTGGTGGAAAACAAGGATCTCCACCAAGAGCTAGACCAGCTTAAGGCGGATCACGAGAAGAGCATAGCTCAAGTTCTCGAATCCTCCTCCATGGCCATCGTGGAGCGTGATCATAAGATTGCACTCCACGAGAAGAAAATCTCGAATCTCAACAAGGAGCTTTGCAGAGAGAGGGACCTTTATGCGGCACTCTGGGCTGAACCCCGGAGTCATCGAGAAGAGAAGACCAAAGTTGACGATGTCATCTTCGGTAAGTTTCCATCTTTCTGACTTGCTTTTATTCTTCGACTTTTTCAATGTCGGATTTTTCTTTACTGTTTTGTGTTATATACACAGGTCCTCTGAACTTGACAGACTCCTCCTCTGCCAAACCCCGCACCCACCGGCTTACCCAAGTCGGTGATTTGCTCCATGACTTCCGCCAATTTATCGAGGACATTGGCAAGCTCTCAAGGTTCC
Source organism: Avena eriantha (assembly GCA_910589775.1). NCBI lineage: Eukaryota > Viridiplantae > Streptophyta > Magnoliopsida > Poales > Poaceae > Avena > Avena eriantha. Next base: position 234,479,291 of record OU342742.1, on the reverse strand, counting down.
GGACATGCACAACATGTCTGACTTTCAGGCGCGGAACAAGGCCATGGAGATGCCGCGGCTTGTCCAGGACTAGAACATGTCCTACGCGCGATCCGCTACGCAGAACGCTCTCACCATGGTCATGAGCCACCATGGAAACATGGAGATATGGCAAGTGACCAGAGGGTACTGCGAGGTGGATGAAGACGGCCAGGAGAAGGACATCAAGGCTATCATGGACTCCTGCACCGGAGATGGGTGCCACGTAGCTGACTTAACCAGCTACGATACTCCCTTCTTCACCCGCGTGGCTACACCGCCTCCTCCTCCGGAAGAAGCTACTGAAGTGTTCGACGAACATACCGTATCGGATCTGAGCGTCTTGGATCGTTGTCAAACTGAGACCGATGCATCCAGCGAGCCAGCAACGCCTACCTCTTCTCCTGCACCATAGATTATCAAAAACAAATGTATTATTCCGATAAACATTATGGGTATGTAAATATGCAGTACTATAATTTTGCTAGTGCTAAGCTTTTGTTCTATTCAGCACTTTTGGCTTTAAATTTTTATGTGATTGAAATGTTTACATAAGGACTTATAATTTTTCGTCTACACTTATCGTTTATGTAGCTTTCTGCCTCGTCCCTTTCGTGAGCCGGCTAAACCTTCTGCACGGAAACTTTTCCGAGGAACGGAGATCAATTGCTAAACCAGTTTAAACTCGGAAACAAAGCCGGCTTCCAGTACCAACAGTTCACTACTCGGAAAATACCCGCGTCCGGCAATCAGACTAATAACCAAAGTGTAGACTAGAAACTTTAGAGTTATACCCGAAGGTAGCATTTTTAGAATCGAAAATCTAAACCAGAACAAACATGAGCATAAAGTACTTTCAAGTATTCTGGGATTTTTGACTATGACATGATCATTCGGAAATAAGATGGAAAAAACTTCTCAGAAAAATCTTGAGGCAACCAAAACTTTTATTTCTCACAGAACATGTACATATGTATGATTACAAAGAAGGATAAACTAAGAATAAAAGGGACGTAGCTAAGCAATATTCCACGGTCAGTCTAACTCATCCGGATTTGTACTGCCTCCAGCTCTCTTTCTCTTCTTAGTAGCAGGTCTTTCTTTGACTGGCCTCATGTCAGTTAAGTAGTACGAACCATTGTGCAATACTCGACTAACCAAGAAGGGCCCTTCCCATACTGGGGAAAGTTTGTACTTTCTTTGTTGCACAAGCCGGAGAACCAAATCACCTTTATTGAAAGATCTATTTCGGACTCTCTGGCTATGATACTTGCGTAACTTCTGCTGATAGGTTGTTGATCTCATTTCAGCAACGACGCGAACTTCTTGAACTAAGTCGAGATCATTTTGTCGAGAAATCTCGGCATCTTCTTCGATATACGCGGCCACTCTAGGAGAAGTGTGAATCAAATCACTAGGAAGAACTGCTTCTGCGCCATAAACCAGGAAGAAAGGTGTGTATCCTGTTGACTTGTTCGCAGTTGTTCGTAAACTCCATATTACAGAGGGTAATTTCTCTGCCCAAGCCCCCCGCAGCATGTCGTAATGGTGCTTTGAGTCTCGGTTTTAGGCCTTGCAAGATTAAACCATTTGTTGTTTCAACTTGTCTGTTAGCCTGTGGATGTGCGATTGACGCAATGTCAAGCCGGATATTTTGCTCGTTGCAGAATTCAGCTAATACTATGCAGATAACCATACCGAATTATAACATCCTCGACAAATCTTTTGGCTGTTGTTCCATGACAACTAGTGATAGGTTTGGCCTCGATCCATTTTGTGAATTTATCCACCATCACTAAGAGGTGAGTAAATCCACTTGGAGCTCGTCTAAATGGTCCTACCATGTCAAGCCCCCAGACCGCAAAAGGCCATGTTATAGGTATTGTGCTCAGCTGATCAGCCAGAACATGAGCTTGTGTGGCGTACTTTTGGCAGCCCTTGCACCTCTTGACCAGCCTTTCGGCATTTGCCTAGGCTGTAAGCCAGAAAACACCGTGTCTGAAGGCTTTTGCCACTAAATATTTGGCCGCAGCATGGTGAGCACACTCGCCTTCGTGGATTTCCCTTAGGATTTCCACTCCTTCTTCTAGAGATATGCAGCGCTGAAAACCCCCAAAGACACTCCGCTTATAGAGCTCACCTTTAACTATAGTATAGGCTTTTGCTCGTCGGACAATCTGCCGGCTCAGAACCTCGTCTTCGGGTAATTTGCCATCTACTAGATAATCAAGGTAGGCTTGAGTCTAGCTAGGAATTATAGCCAGAACTGCTATCAACAGTGAGTCAGATTTGGTCGGATATTCCTCATCCACTTCCTTTATTGAGGGAACTTTGAGGTGCTCTAAAAAAGCGCCATCCGGGACCTCTTTCCGTGCACAGCCTATCCGAGATAAGGCATCTGCTTCCTCATTTTCTGCTCGAGGGATGTGTTGAACCTCAAACCCTTCGAACGATTTAGATAGATCATCCACGACAGCTTTATATGCCGCCATGTGTTTATTTGCATTACAAATATCCGAGACTTGCTGAGCAATAGGATCCGAATCTCCGTAACACATCAAACGTCGGATGCCGATATCCTTAGCAATCAGGATTCCATGTAGCAGTGCTTCATACTCGGCAATGTTATTTGTCGCTGTGAAGTGAATCTGCAACACGTATAGAAGTTTATCACCTTGGGGTGATTTGAGCCCCACGCCAGCCCCCAAGCCCCCACGAGCCTTAGACCCATCAAAATACAGGGTCCAATATTCTGACTCAGGGAGGGTCTTATTTTCCTTTGTCTCTGTCCAATCAGCGACAAAGTCGGCATGGATTTGGGATTTGATTGCTGTCCGAGGTTTGTACTCAATATCGAAAGCTGAAAGCTCTATTCCCCATTTAGCGACGCGTCCTGTGGCGTCACTTTTGTTGATTATATCTCTCATGGGAGCTGTGCTCACCACGGTAATTGGATGCTCCTGGAAATAGTGTCATAGCTTACGAGATGCCAAGAAGACACCGTAAGCCAGCTTCTGATAGTGCAGATACCGCTGTTTTGATTCTGTCAGGACCTCACTGACAAAGTAAGTCGGACGCTGCACCAAGTGTTCCTGATTTTCTTCTGGTCTCTCCACCACCATGACAATACTAACAACTTTGTTTGTCGCAGCAAGATAAAGCAACATCGGTTCCTGTGGTTCCGGTGCGGCAAGGATAGAAGCAGATGGGAGTACTTTCTTTAGGTCTTGTAACGCAGCTTCAGCTTCATCGGTCCACACAAAATCCTTAGTCTTTTTCAGGACTTTCTATAATGGTGCAGGTCTTTCACCAAGCCGGCTTACAAACCGACTGACTACAGCAATGTAACCAGTTAGTCTTTGTACGTCCTTCAGGCGAGTTGGCCTAGAAATATTGAGTATAGCCTTGATTTTATCCCGGTTCACCTCTATGCCTCTTTGAGACACGATGAAACCTAACAATTTTCCGGGTGGGATTCCAAAGAAGCATTTCTTCGGATTAAGCATTATGTTGTATTTTCGTATATTGGCGAACGTTTCCTCCAAGTCGGAAATCAGTGTTTCCTTCTTTTTGGACATCACCGCAATATCATCCACGTATGCATGTACATTGCGTCCGAGTTGGTCGTGGAGGCAACACCGCATCGTGCGCTGGTACGTAGCTCCTACGTTCTTCAGCCCAAAGGGCATCGTAACAAAGCAGAAGGTTCCGAAGGGGGTTATGAATGAAGTTTTGACTTTGTCAGACTCCTTCATCTGAATTTGGTGATAACTGGAATATGCGTTGAGAAAACAGAGGAGTTCTGAGCCTGCCGTAGAATCGATAACTTGATAAATCCTAGGCAGTGCGAACGGATCTTTTGGACAAGCCTTATTCAAGGCAGTATAATCAACACACATCCTTAAATCAGTGGTGTCCTTTTTAGGGACCATTACAGGATTGGCCGACCACTCAGTGTGGATGACCTCTTCTATGAGTCCGGCTAACTCGAGCCGTGCTAGTTCCTTAGCTATTGCCTTACGCTTTTCATCGCCGAAACATCGTAAGAACTATTTGACGGGTTTAGCGTTCAGGTTAACATTTAAAGAGTGCTCAGCAAGTTCCCTAGGTACCCCGATCATGTCAGATGGCTGCCATGCGAAGATATCTTGGTTTGCTTTGACGAACTTGACGAGCGCGCTTCCTATGTGCTATCAAGGCCTACGCCTATCTGAGTCACCTTGGAGGGGTCATCGTCCTTCAATGGCGTCTTCTTCGTCTCTTCTGATTCCTTAAACTCTGGATTCGGCTTTGTCACCTCCATCTTCGTTACGGGCATCTCGGACGGATCTATGCTCTTCTTGATCTCCTGGTACTCCTAGGTGTGCAGCACGGCTTCAGCAAAGGAGGCATTTCCATCCTCGCACTCTCGCGCTTTCTTTGGGTATCCCCTGATGGTGATTACACCGTTGGGACCTAGAATTTTCATCATATTGTAAATGTAACACAGACGATCCATAAAGTCCCAGTAAGCCGGACGTCCGAATATAGCGTGCTACGTGCTCTTGAACGGGATTACTTCGAAGGAAAGTGCCTCTGTCCAATAGTTCTTTGGAGTTCCAAAGGTAACATCCAAAGTGATTTCTGCCAGGGAATTAGCTTGTCTTCCTGGGACAACTCCGTGAAATATCATAGAGCTGTGATTCAGCTGGGTCTCCGAGATCTTCATCCGGCGTACCGTTTCGACATACAGAATATTGATACTGCTGCCACCATCCATGAGAGTCTTGGAGAAACAATAACCGTTAATAAGTGGATTGACGATTAAGGCGTATTTTCCTCGCCTGTGTAGCTTAGGTGGATGATCAGCGTGGTCAAAAGTAATTGCCACTTCCGAAAAATCCAAAAATTAGGGGGACAGCTGGAACTGTTGCGTTGAGCTCATGTAGAACTGCTTTCTTGACCTTTGCTGGTTGAGATCCGAGGAAGGTGACCTAAGTGTCTTTCTTGGTCGGAATTTTTTTCTTCCCTTCCGGCTTGGGGTTTGAAGCATCCGCTTCCTCCATGTCGGAATCTTCCTTGGTCTCTTTACGTTTTAGGGATTCTTCTTTCCCTTCTTCCTCTTAGCTTTGTAGCCAGCGGTGTCATCTCTCTTAATGTCGTCATTGAAACGACACTTAGCGTTTGTGTGGGACGAGCCTCCATTGGCGTCTAGGTGATTGATACGTCCAAAACGTATCTACTTTCCCGAACACTTTTGCTATTGTTTCTCCTGTAAACTTGTGTGATTTGGATGCAACTAATACGGACTGACGCTGTTTTCAGCAGAATTGCCCTGGTGTCTACTTTTTGTGCAGAAAATCAACTATCAGAAAAAATCCCGGAAAATATGCCAAAAATCCTATTTCACCCAAAGACTCCAGGAGCCAGAATACGAGACGGAGAAGAGCCATGGGGTGGCCACACCACCAAGTGGCGTGGGCCAGGCCAGGCCGTGCCAAGGGGTGGTGTGGCCCCCCAGGCACCCCCTCGGCCTCTCTCTTCGCCTATAAGGGGCCTTCTGACCTAAAAACTTCGGGGGGTTCGACGTTTTTCCAAAAGGAGTTCCGCTCCGCCACCACCACCAGATTCCACGAAACAGCACCAGAAACTCCGTTCTGGCACCCTGCCGGGACGGGGAATTGGAGGAGATCATCGCCATCATCATCGACATCGCTTCTCCATCGACCATCCATGTTTCCCCCATCTATGAGTGAGTAATCCCCCGCTGTAGGCTATGGGGATGGTAGGGATAGGATGAGATCGTTCATGTAATTGCATCAAATTGTTAGGGCATGGTGCCTAGTATCTTTTATTAGTGCTTTATGACTTTGTTGCGACTTGTTGTGCTTAATGCTTGTCACTAGGGCCCGAGTGCCATGCTTTCAGATCTGAACTTATTATTGATTCATTATGATAGTATTGTTTTTGGTCTTATTTACAAGTTGTATACACACGTTGTTGTCCGGAACCAATGGCCCCGAAGTGACAGAAATCGGGATAACCGGAAGGGAAAGGCTTTGATGTGAGGATCACATGTGTTCACGGAGTGTTAATGCTTTGCTCCGGTGCTCTATTAAAAGGAGCACCTTAATTGCCAGTAGTTCCCTAGAGGCCCCACTGCAAACGGGCTGGCAGGACAAAAGATGTTGTGCAAGTTCTCATTGCGAGCACGTATGACTATATATGGAACATATGCCTAGGATTGTCTAGTACTTGGGTGCTTTATCTTATTATCTGCAATTGCCCTATGTTCTGATTGCTATGTGAATTGTCTTGTCCATGCAACGCCCGTCCATCCATCCCTATGCCTACCACACTCGAATCCCACTGTTTACTGCTTTTGTTACTACTGCCTTTGCTTTGCTACTACTGCTACTTTACTATTCCTACTACAAAACTATTGCTACTGATAAACTGATGTGAGCAAGATTGTTTCCAGGTGCAGCTGAATTGACAACTCAGTTGTTAAGGCTGATAAATATTCTTTGGCTCCCCTTGTGTCGAATAAATAAATTGGGTTTCACTTCCCTCAAAAATACTGCGATACACCCCCTATACTTGTGGGTCATCAAGACTATTTTCTGGCGCCGTTGCCGGGGACCATAGCTTTATTTATCAAGTTCACTTGGATTCTCTATTGTTCGCTGCTTTCCATCCATCATGGGTAAGTCTCGTGATGGCAAGGTTCCTATTTTACCATCCACTACAAGAAGAGGTACGGTTCTGAAAACCTCTACCGCGCTTGATTCACCGTATGTTTTGAGTAAGTTCCTTACACCACCACATACACATGCTACACACACTGCTACTACTGCTGAATCTGAAACTTCTGATACTTATGATGCTGCTTCTACTATGCTTGATAAGAGTGGTTCATTAGGTCCTTTCCTAGATGCTACGATTGCTAGAACTATAGCTGGAAATACCGAAACTCCTAATGAAGACACTACCACACCTGTTAGCTCACCTGAGTTTAGTGAGAGTTATGATACTGAAGAAGATTATGGTGAGATGACTGATGAGTTTATTGAAGAATGTAAGAACACCCATGATAGGAGTGCTGCTAAGAGTCTCCTTGAGAGGCGTACTATTAGACCCAAATTATCTCTTGATGCTAAGTTTGCTGCTTCTCCCATAAACATTATAGATGAAGATTATGATTTCTCTCTCGATCTATCTTACATAGCTATTGTCGAGAAAGAACCTTTTTGTGGGACTAAGAATGAAAGTGCACTAGCACATATGAATGAACTTTCTACTATGAGTGGCTTGTTTTCTGATGATATTAAGATGCGTACTTACTTTGTTGCTAAGATTTTCCCCTTTTCACTGAAAGGAGAAGCTAAAACTTGGTTTAGTAATTTACCTCCTAGATCTATCGATAACCCTGAGTGCTTGATTAGTACTTTCCTGCAGAAATATTTTCCTCCTAGTGCTAGACATGCTGTTTTGCAGGAACTTTTATATTTTAAACAGGGAGAAAAAGAGGTATTGCCCGAATCTTGGGCAAGGTTTTGTGCTTTGATTCATGCACAGACTGGAAGTCCATTACCTAAGAATGAGATTCTTGATATATTTTATAATGGACTAACCGAAGAATCTAGGACATACCTAGATAGTTGTGCTGATTGTGTTTTCAGGAATAGGACTCCTAAGGAAGCTGAGGAATTAATGGCTAAAATAAGCAAGAATTATGAAGATTGGACTCCTCCTAAATAAGTTACACCTGAAGTAATTGTACCTGAACCATCTATTCCGGCGCCTATTCCAACATCAAAGAAGAGGGCAGTTATTGAATTAAATGATGAAGTGATGAAGAAAGCTAAGAAATGTCTTAAGGAGAAGGGAATTAAAGCTGCAGATGTCAAGAATTTACCTCCTATAGAAGATTTATGTAAGCCTATTCCCTACTCATCCACTATTGAGGTACACTCTCTCCAACACTTTGATGAAGGTGATATCCCTTACTTGAAACCTCCTGATCAATGCTTAGAAGAATTTGATATCTTTATTGTTAAGCAAGATAACTTTAATAAAAGAGTGCAAAATCATCTAATGGAAAACACTAGAGCTATTGTTGAGTTGAAATATATTGTGGAAAGAACCTCTAATGATGTTAAAATGATTGTTAAACACTTTCAAATGGTTCAAACTCAAATAGATCAACTCGTTAAAGTGCAAAACGACTTGCTAGTTAATACTGCTAAAGAAAAACATGCTTATGAAATTAGAACTAGAAGTGGTGCTGCTACCCAGGATCCTCTATATCCTGAGGGGCATCCCAAAAGAATTGAGCAGGACTCTCAATAAGCTGAAAATAGTGGTACTACTCCTAAGAAAAGAAAGAAGAAACATAAAACTATTGTAGAACCCTTTGAACCTGCTAAAGATCCTAATAGTATATATGTCTCTGATGTTGAAACTGAAAGTGGTAATGAATAAAATGATGCTCCAAATGAAGAAAAAGTTGAAGAAGAACCTGAAAAGGACACTAAGAATACTAAATACACTAAAGAATATTTTATTGCTAAGAAACATGGTAGTGAAAGAGAACCTTGGGTCCAAAAACCTATGCCTTTCCCTGATAAGAAACACAAGTCAAAGGAAGATGAACACTATAATAAGTTTTGTGAGTGGATGAAGCCTTTATTCTTGCAAATGGCTGATACCAACTGATATATAAGAGGCTTCAGCTTGAAAAATTGATACCAACTGATATATCTTTGCAAATGGCTGATAAATCTACCACTATTCCTGTGGGTATATGTGAGGATGTACCTGTTCAGGTGGCTCATAATTGTTTGATATTAACTGATTTTGTTGTGCTTGAAATGCCTGAAGATGATAATATGTCTATTATTCTTGGGAGACCTTTTCTTAATACTGCAGGAGATGTTATTAATTGTAATCAAGGAAAGGTGACCTTCAATGTTAATGACAAGGAACATACTGTCTATTTCCCCAAGAAGATTGAAAGGACTTATGGTTTGAATTCAATTGAACATGTTGAAGGCATTCAAGTTGGAGAAATATATTGTCCCGTACCAAGAGTAAATTTTGAAACTATTATGATTGGGACCATTGCTATCAAGGTTGAGGTAACATAATCATTAGTGGAGTACAAAGTTTTGTCTCATATGCAATTGTTTTGGTAGCAAGAGTTGATCAACCTTGCTAACAAAAGGATTCCATTGAACAAAACAATGTTTTCATTATGATTATCTCCGTTTATTTCTATCCTTTGCATTTTACTTTTTGCTTTCGTTTAGTTTTCTTTTCGTTGTTAGTTGCTTGCATGCTAGAACTTCTAATTGCATCATGTTTCCAAAAAAAAAGAAAAAGAAAAAATCTGCCTGTCAGAAAATCATTCTTCTATTTCTGAAAAATGCCCAAAAATAAAGTGTCTCGAAAAATTCCAGAAAATTCATATTAAATTTTGACGTGAAAAGGGGCAGAGGAGTACCTGGTAGGTACCATGGGGGCCCACCAGGCAGGCACACCATGTGGTGGCGCGGCCAGCCCTGGGTGGCGCCATGCCCTGGTGTGGGCCACCCCTGCCCCCCACTACCTCTTTCACCTGCCACTTTCTTCTCTCTCCCGAGTAAGCTCCAGTTCATAGCTCAAAATCGCATTATTGTTGTGCTTGCTCTTGATTTTTTCGATCTCCTTGCTTAGCCCATCTTTCTTGCTGAAATTTGGAGCATTTGTTCCCTGGTATGTGACTCCTCCCCTTGTCCAAGTAGATTTGTGTTTAGTGTATTATATGTTGAGTATTTTGCTGCTGTAGGTGACTGGTTATGAGAGCTTGTAAGCTTGTTTGATGCTTAGAGATATAGTTTTGATGCATGTTTAGGCCGCTTGCAAGTCCCTATGAGTAGAATCCTTCATTATATTTACTTTGCAATCACTTGTTTAATAAGTGTTTAAATTTCAGAATACCAAGCATGAACAACCATACTTTTGGAGAGATATTTGAGAGTGATGCACCTAGGAGGTCGAGGCCCTCAAGAACAGCCTCTCAAGCTAGGCCATCATAAAATGAAGACCTCATTGCAACACGCATTGGCAGTGAAAGGGATGATGGAGATGCTCACCCATCCTCTTTTCCTTGTTTTACTTTCTTGCAAGCTGCAGGTATTCTTGATGATTTCTTGCTACTGATTGAGAGGGTTGGTTTGACCTCTTATATGCAAGATGAGAGTGCACAATACGCTATGCTCACCAAAAATTTTGTTGAGAGCTTCTCATTTACTAACACACCCTATCAATCTACTATCTCTTTTAAAATCTATGATATTCCCTTCACCATGCCTTTGGAGAGATTTTGCAGTATTGTAGGTGTGCGTATGACAGGGACCGTGAAGAAAATTCAAGGGCGACCCGCTGATTTGCTGGAGCTATACGGAGGGGTGACCAATGATGATGACCATGTGGCGTAACGCGGAAAGATAAGAAATATCCAACTCCCTGCTCTTAGATACTTTGCATATTATCTTGCTACTAGTGTGTTGGGTAGGGAGAACACTAGTAACATCTCCAACTATCATTTAGCTTTCCTTGCTGCTGCGCTTAACAATGATACTCGGTATAATCTTGGCTCGCTTATTGCTCGCCGCCTAGCTGCTAGGGGGCCTATCTATGGGGGCATCATTGCATCGCGCATGGTCAATGCATTAGGTCTTTCAGTGGATCCCGATGATGCTATGCTGGCACCACCGAGGCTTGACCTTGTTGCCATGAAAACTCATCACTTTGTCACTGCTACCTCTGATTTGAACAATCTAGTATATAGGATGCTTTTCACTGACGGGGATGAAAGGGAGATCCTTTTGCCATGGCCTGCTTTGTTTAGTGTTGATAGGAGACCGTGGTCGCGCTCCAAGGAGGAGGTAGACGAGCAGCTTCGCTTGCTGGGTTTCCACGAGCAGCACCAGGAGGATGTGCCCTCCTACGATTACTCTGTGCACTACGGAGGGACGTACTCGAGCTCGCACCAGGACGAGGGAACCTCCTCGTCATACCACGATGACACTTCATCCTGGCCAGCTTGGGATTGATACCTGCTTAGGCAAAAAGCCTAAGCTTGGGGGGAGGTACGCCGACACCGCACTCATCTTCATATCATGTTGTGTCTGTACTTTGTATATTCATGTTTTCGTTCTCTTTTTAGTTTTCGTTCTTCTTTGTTTTTGCTTTCTAAAAATACAAAAAGATCAAAAATATTTCTTTTGTCTCTCTTTGGTTTGCTTCTTCTTTTTTGCTTTGGTTTGTTTTTCCCTTTTTGCTTTGTTTGAACTATTCGAAAAACCCAAAAAGATTTTCTTTGCTTGTTTTTCCCTTTTGGTTCTTGTTTAAAAATCGAAAACACCAAAAATATTTGTCGTTCTTCTTTGGTTTTTGCGAGTTTGCTTCAGGGTTCGGCAGTCCTTAGTGGATTTTGGTTTCATATTATTATTCAAGCCACACAAGTGAAGAGCAATAATGAGGATCAATGACAACTTGAGGTGTGGTAAGAGGCTGGTAACGAACTCTATTTGTTTTCATTTTTGTACATATACTCATCACTATGGGCATGCTTAGTCCGTTCATGTAGAGTGTATGTTTTCTTTGGATACTTAGTAGTTCTTGCTTTCTTATGATTAGCTCCAGCTCGCTAATAGTTTGTAGCATGTCTTATGAATGTTTTCTTGCATTGCTCTGTTCATAAATTGGTATGACACCGCGGTATCCTCCTCTGAATGATTCATTTGATTGACTTGGCATATGCTCACGCATGCACATGACTGTAATAATCAATTAAGCCTCGATGAATTATTTTGCCTCGAGGATCTTGAATCACTCTCATGCCATGAGTAGTCCTGTTTTGTTGCAAGCATGATAATGACAACTATTGCTCTCTCGTTTGCGCTCCCTTACTATTGCTAGCCTTCACTTCCACTAAGTATGTTTTACTCAAGTTTCCAACTCTCTAAACCAAATATTTCGAAAGTGTCCACCATACCTACCCATTAGCATCATTTGCTACTTCCGTGCATATTCAATATGCCTTGTTTTCTTCCGAATAAAATGTTTTCTTGTTATGAGAAAGTTAGTTAGTAAAGCTCTCACGAACTTGATGGCACACTTTATTTTCTTGCACTTAATAAACCTGAACCATTGCGTCCTTCTTTGTTGTGCATATGCTTGCGCTTTTTGAGTTGAAGTTAGCAGAACCATGTATCATGGGGACCGCTTTCAACACTTCATAGGTACTTTGTACCTAGTTGATATCATGTTCTTTTGCTTATGGATCCCGGTGGTGTGAAATAAAAGTGGAACTTGTAAGATCATGGAGTTTGTATGTATGTTAGAGAAACGCCTGGGCCGCTAGCCTAAGCCATGCCTAATCATGGTGGAAACTTGCAGCATAACCATAATGAGCATTCTATGAAGCATCCTCAATAAAAATCTATGCACTTAGTAAATAAAAAGATTGCCCAGATGCTCATTGTCTGCTTGCCTTGTTATTTTGATTATGGGATAGCTCCCGTGTCATGTGCAAGGGGTACCCTGTTGGCAGTTCTCTATGATACGTATATACTTACAATGACAAGAGCTTACTTGTGACTGAAGTTGAGTAGCATGAGGATCGGTCTTCGTAAGTAAGGGGCATGAGACTTTGATTTATAACTTGTCAAGCATATCCTCTTAGTTGTGTCACTTTCACCTTAACCACATTAAAGATGCTTATGATAGGGGCAATGAGAGCTCAAAGCTAACGAGTACCATACTTTCAGCATTTGGAAGCCTTTTAAATTATTCAAAACCTTTTCTTCTACTTGTTGAGTCTCCACATATTCTTTGAGCACTTTCTTGAGAGCATGGTTGTCATTCTTTATGTTTGTTCCATTACTTGATTATTTGTGTTATGACTTTGATGCTTGTATTCTTGATATCTTTACTTCTAGTCACCACTTGAACTTTAGAGGTTCCTTGGCATTCATAATCAAAGGCAAGCGAGATACCACTCTATCATACCTTTCCATGAGCATTGTAATGTTGCTTATGTTCGTGCTTCATGCTACTTATTATTCTTGAGTTGGAATCTCTTCGTAGCTTGCAGTGACTATTAAGTAGACTTGGTTGCATACTCTTTATTATGAATTGTCTAGGTAGTTGATCACATTGTTGAGAATATTTACATCATATGAAGAAAATGTGTTCGTGAAAGTTCTTTTATCGCACTCAGTTTTCAACTGAATTGCTTGAGGACAAGCAATAAGCTAAGCTTGGGGGGAGTTGATACGTCCAAAACGTATCTACTTTCCCGAACACTTTTGCTATTGTTTCTCCTCTAAACTTGTGTGATTTAGATGCAACTAATACGGACTGACGCTGTTTTCAGCAGAATTGCCTTGGTGTCTACTTTTTGTGCAGAAAATCAACTATCAGGAAAATCCCAGAAAATATGCCAAAAATCCTTTTCACCCGAAGACTCTAGGAGCCAGAATACAAGACAGAGAAGAGCCCCGGGGTGGCCACACCACCTGGTGGCGCGGGCCAGGCTAGGCCGCGCCAGGGGGTGGTGTGGGCCCCCCAGGCACCCCCTCGGCCTCTCTCTTTGCCTATAAGGGGCCTTCTGACCTAAAAAGTTCGGGGGGTTCGACGTTTTTCCAGAAGGAGTTCCGCTCCGCCGCCACCACCAGATTCCATGAAACAGCACCAGAAACTCCGTTATGGCACCCTTCCGGGACGGGGAATTGGAGGAGATCATCGCCATCATCATCACCAACGCTTCTCCATCGACCATCCATGTTTCCCCCATCTATGAGTGAGTAATCCCCCACTGTAGGCTATGGGGATGGTAGGGATTGGATGAGATCGTTCATGTAATGGCATCAGATTGTTAGGGCATGGTGCCTAGTATCTTTTATTAGTGCTTTATGACTTTGTTGCGACTTGTTGTGCTTAATGCTTGTCACTAGGGCCCGAGTGCCATGATTTCAGATCTGAACTTATTATTGATTCATTATGATAGTATTGTTTTTGGTCTTATCTACAAGTTGTATACACATGTTGTTGTCCGGAACCAATGTCCCCGAAGTGACAGAAATCGGGATAACCGGAAGGGAAAGGCTTTGATGTGAGGATCACATGTGTTCACGGAGTGTTAATGCTTTGCTCCGGTTCTCTATTAAGAGGAGCACCTTAATTGCCATTAGTTCCCTAGAGGCCCCGCTGCAAACGGGCTGGCAGGACAAAAGATGTTGTGCAAGTTCTCATTGCGAGCACGTATGACTATATATGGAACACATGCCTAGGATTGTCTAGTACTTGGGTGATTTATCTTATTTATCTGCAATTGCCCTATGTTCCGATTGCTATGTGAATTGTCTTGTCCATGCAATGCCCGTCCATCCATCCCTATGCCTACCGCACTCGAATCCCATTGTTTACTGCTTTTGTTACTACTGCCTTTGCTTTGCTACTACTGTTACTTTACTATTCCTACTACAAAACTGTTGCTACTGATAGACTGCTGTGAGCACGATTGTTTCGAGGGGCAGCTGAATTGACAACTCAGTTGTTAAGGCTGATAAATATTCTTTGGCTCCCCTTGTGTCGAATCAATAAATTAGGTTTCACTTCCCTCGAAAATACTGCGATACACCCCCTATACTTGTGGGTCATCAGTGATGCACACATGGGTTATTGGCAAAGTCGGCCCAAGTGTAGGTTTTGCCTGGTTGCTGGTCTCCTCTACCTTGAACTCTCGAAGTCCCACGACCACCCCCGCGGCCTCCGCCGCATCCTCCTCGTCCTCCAGACCCGAAAGTAGCAGTGACCACTGCCGTTCCGTGTTGGGTTTCTCTTCCGAGGTTTTCTTGCGCTTCTGAGCTTGTTGCTTTGGTTGTTTTGCCGACTGTGGGACAACTAGGGCGTTGAGTAATCCCTCTGCATCATCGTCAGCATCTGCATACTTGCTCGCTATTTCTATCATTTCTCCCAAATCAGTGACTTTGTTGCACTTCAAGCGATGACGTAGTAAACCAATTGGGAGACCTGCAATGAAAGCTTCAATCACAGTTTGGTCATTTACTCCTTCACAGGAGTTCTTGGTGTCGATCCATCGTTCGAGGTAATCCCGGCAAGTTTCTCCGGCCTTCTGGGTGCAACGCTGTAGGTCTCCGACCGTACAGGGCCTCCGGTATGTGCCTTCGAAATTCTGAAAGAACGCACTTTGCATGTCATACCAGTTGTGGATGGTGTTCTCCGGAAGTTCATTGAGCCATGATCGTGCCGTCTTCCGCAACATGAGTGGGAGATATCGGGTTGCGACCAGGCTGTTTCCGCCTTTGGTGATGCAGCAAGCTTGGAAGAAATCCTGTAGCCAGGTGTCTGGCCGAGCAATGCCGTCGTAGGCTTGGATATGTATTGAGATAGCAAATCCTTCCGGGAATCTTGTGGCTCTTATGCGTGGTCCGAAGCACTTTGGGCCCATGTATATATCATCATTTTCATAGTGTCGCGCCTCTATGTTGGAGTTGATCCTGTGCCTTGTGTTGTTCGGGGATAGAGATCGTCTCGAGTGTTCGCTGTGGCTGCGGTGCCTTGGAGCTAGACTTCGGCTTCTGCCACCACCTCCTCCACCTCGACGCCCTCCTTGGCCTCCTTGTGAGCCATTGTGGTGGCTACTTGGTGGAGATGGTGGATCAGCTAGGTTATTTCCGGCTGATCGCCGGCCTCCATCCGGAGTGTCATTATTCTGGTTCTGGGGAGGGTCTTCATTACGACGACGAGCCCCCTGCCATCTTGACTCGACACGATGTCCGTCGTTCCTTAGTCCGTCATTCCCACCACAGTGGGGCTCAACCGGACGGCTTGCATGTCTAGGGGGTGGCATTCTTTGTCGGTCCTCTTCCTGACGTTTCTCTTTGTCTTCTTCCCTGCGATTGTTCAACTCTCGCTGGGGAGGATTTCTTGGATACGGTGCAGCAATTGCGTCTTGCTCGGCGGCTGGTGCAACATTGTGCCAGTCGCGTGCAGTTTTGTGGTGCTGTCCTGATGATCCGGTTCTGGAGTAGTTGTCTTCTCGTTGGTCGGAACGGTGATGTTGTTCCGGAACACGCTGGGGCCTTATATCATTCCAGGCTGAGTCCGTGCGACATTGGTCGGATTTGGAGACCAGTTTTCCGCTTCCGGATTTCGTAGCCATTTGTTGTTCCAGACCCTTGGTGAGTAGCTTGATGCACAATCGAACCTGTTCTGGGCCTGGATTATTTGACAGGATATACCGAGATGCGACAGTGTTCTGTACCTGTGTTGGATACACCAGATATCCTTTGCTGTCGAGACGAGGCATCCCTGGATCTCCCTCAAAGAGAACCTTGTGTACTTCCGGGAATTGATCGTCACGTGTGTGACATTTCCTGGTCTTTTGATGCTGCCGAGAGATGTACTTATCCGCAGTTGCCATGCATTTCTTTTCTTCCTTGATGTTTTTTGCTTCATCCAGGAGTTGTTGACGACACGCTTCTAGGGCCTGGGCCCTTTCGTCTAGCTCTTCAGCAGTAAGTTCTGCAGCTGTAGGGATAGGTGTGGTTAATGCAGCATCGATGAATTTACGCGCACCTTCAGTGATCACGTGTCCATCCACCGGTTCTTCTTTTTTGGGATCGTCTGGGATAAGTGCTCCATCCGAGTCTTCCTCAAATTCCTCGGCAATCACCTCCTCTGCTAGAGGATCTTTTGCCGGGGTCTTGTTCTTATTGTTCTTCTTCTTTTCCTTCTTGGCAGCGCCGGTAGCAAAGACGGCATTGGGTCCGTTTCCTAGAGTCAAGCTCTGATCGGTACTTTCGGACATCTGGACTTCGGGATTATCTTCGACCTCCATGTCATCCTGCGCTTCGGGAGAGTGTTCCCCGGATCCTTCATCCATGGCTTCTCCTTCTTTTGCAGCCTTGGAGTTATACTTCTCTTCATATTCCACAGAGAACTTTCAGAAATCTGCTAACGTCCTCGATTCATCCAAGGATGCAGGTACGTCGGCATTTGTTCCAATTGCCTCCACACAGAGTCGGTGTTTTCTCCAGCGTCGGCAGAGCAGATCCGGATCCAACATATCCGACGAAGTGCGACGCGTGCTTCCTGAGGTATCTACAGCTCTCGCGATCTGCTTCGTCGAATCTTCTGATGGCCTCGAGAATTGCATCTGCGCTTGAGTTTTGCATTATCATACTTCGCAGCGTGTACCTTAGGAAAGGCATGTCTGTCCCGGCGTCATCAGAGCCGGAATCAGTGTCGTTGTAATGCTCCTCCTAGATTTCGACTTCGGCGGGTGGGTCGATCTGGGATTTGATCTCTCCAGGGAGATCCACTCTAGAATCGATCTGGACCGCTAGGTCTGCCTCAGGCTCGAATTTCTCCACTACCTCCGCAACTGGTGCGGGCTGGGTGGGATTAGGGTTTTCTGAGATCCGGAACTCTGCCGCCTCCGCAGACAAAGGGGACCCATAAGATTCTTTTGCCTCTATCATCACCGCTGGGGTGGGTGGGGCAGGTTCAGCAAAGCCGATCTAAACATCGATCTCGCCAAAAGACATGATGGTGTAGGCAGTCCCAGCCTCCCTAGCCGGAATCTAGGTCTCGTCGAGGACGATGAGAGGGACGTCGCTGGCGTAGAGGATGCGGCCGACGGCAATGGTTTCGCCGATTCGATTCTTGCAGATTCCGCTCGAAACGCAGATCTGAAGCTCACTTGCCCCATGGTGGGAGCCAACTATCGTCGGATTGATGACAAGTACGCCATGAGGGGGTCCTCGAAGCACGCGGAAGAGAGGGGTGTGAGACGTACGGTGTTCCGGGACGGTGAGCACACAAGTTCACCCAGGTTCGAATCCGCCGGCTTTGGACGGATCCTACTCCTGCTAGCAATCCAGTAATACGGCAGAGCCGGAGTATGGGTTATAGGGGTTCGCCTGTGCGAGTTGAGATTGTAGACTTTTGAGGTGTGCCCTAAAGGCTCTCCCTAGGACGGCTTATATAGATATCTGGCCTAGGGTTTACAGGAGAGATCTGTCCGGCTACGACTAAGAGTTGGCTACATAGTACATCTTGAACTACAAGTAACACTATGGGCCTAAGTCGGTAAGTCTTCTGGGCCTTCTCGTGGCCGGATTGGAGTCCGTCTGTTCTCCCTGACTGGGCCGCTCGTGAAGCAAAGATCTAACCCGAAGTGGGCCACCCTGGTCAGTGAGGAACTGTGAGGATACCCGGAAAGTATATCCCCAACATATTCATGTTTTTATCTACCTTCCGAATTAAACTTGTTATGTGAAATTTAGTGATTAAAGCTCTCACGAACTTGATGGCACCCTTTAATTTCTTGCATTTAATAAACTTGAACCATTGCATCCATCTTTGTTGCGTATATGCTTGCGCTTTATAAGTTGAAGTTAGCAGAACCTTGTATCATGGGGAACGCTTTCAACATTGCACTTGTACATTGTACCCCGTTGATATCATGTTCTTTTGCTTACGGATCTCGGCGGTGTGAAATAGAAGTGGAACTTGTAAGATCATGGAGTTTGTATGTGTGTTAGAGAAACGCCTGGGCTGCTAGCCTAAGCCATGACTAATCATTGTGGAAACTTGCAGCATCACCATAATGAGCACTCTATGAAGCATCCTCAATAAAAACCTATGCAAATAGCAAATAAAAAGATCGCTGAGATGCTCATTGTCTGCTTGCCTTGTCATTTTGATTATGGGATAGCTCCTGTATCATGTGCAAGGGGTACACCGTTGGCGGTTCTCTATGATACATATGTACTTACAATGACAAGAGCTTACTTGAGACTGAAGTTCAGTAGCATGAGGTTCGGTCTTCGTAAGTAAGGGGCATGAGATTTCGGCTTATAACTTGTCAAGCATATCCTCTTAGTTGTGTCACTTTGACCTTAATCATCTAAAGATGCTTATGTTAGGGGCAATGAGAGCTGAAAGCTAATAAGTACCATAATTTTTGGAAGCTCTTTATGAAACTTGAATCCCTACTTCCTTCTATGAAGGCCTTTCTTTTACTTTTATGTTGAGTCTCGACCTTGTATCTTTATGCACCTACTTTGAGAGCATAGTGGCCATTCTTAGTTCTATGTGCATTGTCCCAAGACTTGTTGATTGATGCATAACTTTGATATTGCTTGTTCTTAAATTATTTGTATCTAGTCACTCTTATGAACTTTGAAGGTGTCCTATGCATTTATGTTTGCTACTCTATGAGGTACAAGCTGAATGCCACTATGCTATGTTTTCTTTATGTGAAACAAACAAATGTCTAGCAAAGTATTGTTATTCATGAATCTTTTGTTAGTGCCTTTTCATGTTGCAACATAGCTGCTATGTCTTATTGTTAGAACTTTATCTTTCATGTTATGTTGAAATACTATGATCCCAGCTATCAATGTTTTACAAGTACTTTGATCAAGTTTATGATGGTGCATGTCACCTCAAAAATTATTCTTTTCTTTTTATCACTTACCTACTCGAGGACCAACAGGAGTTAAGCTTGGGGATGTTGATACGTTGCTAACGTATCCATAATTTTTGATATTCCATGCTTGGTTTTTATCAACTTTCTTATGTTTTGTCCACACTTTGGAGTACTTTTTATACACTTTATTGGACTAACCTATTAACAAGATGCCACAGTGCCAGCTGCCTGTTTTCTGCTGTTTTTGGTTCCAGGAAAGTCAGAACATGAATATTCTTGGAATTGGACAGGACAAAAGCCAAAGTCAGTTTTTCACCGAGGGGGACACGAAGCCAGAATACGAGACGGAGAGGGGCCAGAGGGCCGCCACACCACCTATCCGCACGGCCAGGCCTGGCCTGCACCAAGGGGTGGTGTGGCCGCCTAGGGCACCCCCTCGGCCTCCCCTTTCGCCTATAAGATTCCTCCGATATAGAAACCCTAAGTACCCGATCAAAATTTCACGAAAGAGTCTGTAGCCACCGTCATATCCATCCCTAGATCGGGAGGGATCTGAAGCTCTTCTCGGCACCCTGCCGGAGGGGAGAATTCACCCTGGAGGCCTTCTTCATCACCATGCAATCCTCCGGTGTGATGCGTGAGTAGTTCATCCTTGGACTACGGGTCCATGTTGTAGCTAGATGGTTGGTTCTTCTCCTTTGTGCAATCATGTCTAGATCTTGTGAGCTCTGTTCATGATCAATATCATCTATTTGTAATCCTACATGTTGTGTTTTCGGGGATCCGATGGATATCGAGATGCTATTTCAGATTGATTATTGATTCTATCATGTCTTTGTTATTTGTGATCTTGCATGCTCTCTGTTGTTAGTAGATATCTTGGCCGATTAGATGCTAGCAACTCCAAGAGGGAGTATTTATGATCTATAGTAGGTTCATGCATCTAGTAATCTAGGGAAGTGACAGAAATCTCTAAGGCACTAGATGTGCTGTTGCTACTAGGGAGAAAACAGCAATCCTTTGTTCATAGAATAATCGTATTGTTTACTTTACACACAATGCGTAATGCAATTATCTGTTGCTTGCAACTTAATACTGAAGTGGTTCGAATGATAACCTGAAGGTGGATTATTAGTCATAGATGCAGTTGGATTACGGTCTATGTATAATGTTGTAATGCCCAATCAAATTTCATAGGAGTCAAGATGACTAGTATATGCATGATTGCTTTCTCGATGTTTGTCAATTGCCCCGCTGTAATTTGTTCACCCAACATGTCATCTATCTTAAGGAGAGCCAGCACTAGTGAACTATGGACCCCAGTCCTTTCTTTTACCATCAATCTACAACTGTTTACTGCTTTCTGTTTACTTTCTGCAAGCTTTTACTATGTTCCACATAATACATTTAATCCTTTGTTTTCAGCAAAACCGGTGAGATTGACAACCTCACTGTAAGTTGGGGGCAAAGTTCTATGGTTGTGTTGTGCAGGATTCCAAGTTGGCAACGGCACCTTGGAGGTGTTTCCTTGCTCCGACTGGTTCGATAACCTTGGTTTCATAATTGAGGGACACTTGCTGATGTGCTTATCATACCTTCCTCTTGGGATTCCCCAACGAGCTCGAGATATCTTGGGCCATCAGGGCGCGCCCCCTAGGGCGTGCCCCCTAGGCCACGCCGCCACCAGGTGTGGCCGCCCTTGTGCGCCACTTTGTCTCCCCTTCGGACTCCGTGTTGCTTCGGGTAAAATATTGACTTTGACTTTTGTCTCGTCCAATTCCAAGAATATTTCTTTACTAGCTTTTCTGAAACCAAAAACAACAAAAAATAGGCAACTGGCACTATGGCATCTTGTTAATAGGTTAGTTCCAGAAAATGTATAAAAATACCTCAAAGTGTGAACAAAACATAAGAAAGTAGATAGAAAACAAGCATGGAACATCAAAAATGATAGATATGTTTACGACGTATCAAGCATCCCCAAGCTTAACTCCTGCTCGTCCTCAAATAGGTAAGTGATAAAAAGAATAATTTTTGAGGTGACATGCACCTTCACAATCTTGATCAAGGTATTCGTAAAACATTGATAGCTGGGATCAAAGTACTCTAAACATAAGCATGAAAGATAGAGTTCTAACAATAAGACATAGCAACTATGTTGTAACATGAAAAGGTACAAACCAAAGATCATGAATAACAATGCATTGAAAGACGTTTGGTTGTTTCACATATAGAAAACATAATAAAAGTGGTATTCATCTTGTACCTCATGGTATAGCAAAACATAAATGCATAGGACACGTTCAAAGTTCATAAGGGTGACTAGATACAAATAATTTAAGAACAAGCAATATCAAAGTTATGGATCAATCAACATGTTTTGGGACAATGCACATTAAACTAAGAATGAACACTATGCTCTCTCAATAGGTGCATAAAGATGGAAGATGGAGACTCGACATAAAAGTAAAAGGAAAGGCCCTCCACAAAGGGAAGCAGAGATTCAAGTTTCATAAAGAGCTTCCAAAAATTATGGTACTTATTAGCTTTCAGCTCTCATTGCCCCTAGCATAAGCATCTTGAAGTGATTAAGGTTAAAGCGACACAAATATGAGGATATGCTTGACAAGTTATAAGTTGAAAATCTCATGCCCCGTGATTACGAGTAACGAACCTCATGCTACTCAACTTTAGTCACGAGTAAGTTCTTTTCATTGTAAGTACATGTGTATCATAGAGAATCGCCAATGAGGTACCCCTTGCCCCATGATACATGAGTTATCCCATATCAAAATGACAAGACAACAGACAATGAGCATCTCAGCAATCTTTTTATTTGCTATTTGCATAGGTTTTTATTGAGGATGCTTCATAGAATGCTCACTATGGTTATGCTGCAAGTTTCCACCATGATTAGGCATGGCTTAGGCTAGCTGCCCAGGCGTTTCTCTAACACACATACAAACTCCATGAACTTACAAGATCCACTTTTATTTCACACCACCGGGATCCATAAGCAAAACATCATGATATCAACTGAATAATAAGTGCAATGTTGAAAGCGTTCCCCATGATAGCATGGTTCTGCTAATTCACAACTTATAAAGCGCAAGCATATATGCAACATAGATGGACACAATGGTTCAAGTTTATTAAGTGCAAGAAAGTAAAGTGTGCCATCAAGTTTGTCAGAGCTTTAATCACTAATTTTCACATAACAAGTTTAATTCGGAAGGTACATAAAACATGAATATACTTGGCATGGTGTAACACACCATGCATAGGAATTTATAGTGGACTCTTTGAAATAACTTGGTTTCATTGGGAGTTGGATGCATAACTGGAACTCATACTTGGTACATGTGGAGGCTAGCAAAAGACTGGGAGCGACCAACTAAGAGAGCAATAATGGCCATAATCATGCAAAGCGAAAAACATTATTAATTAAAGCATAAAGTGATATTACAAGTCATAAACTAAATGATCATAGAGGCTAAGGTGACTTGTTTATAGTCTTAACATGGTGTAAGCATGTGCCAAGTCAACCCAAATAAAGCATCAAAGGAGAATACCACAATATTATGCTATTGAATGTTAAAACAACGCATGATTCTTTCAAGGCACATTAAGCAATCTCAATTGTTTGGAACAAGTCATGCTACATCAATAATCACTAAGCATAAACCCAAATAAATACCAAACATAACATTATAAAGTCTAAGCCACAGTCTAAACAACCTTCTTTTGTACCACTTATAAGCATGAAACTTCCTACTCTTTTCTAGTCACCAATCAACTTATTTGAAACCACGTATGAATGAGGGGGTCCAACCAATTTATTTAAGAAAACCAAATAAAATAAAACTAAAAACGAAAACAAAGACGCTTCAAGAACAACACAATTGTGCACGAAATAATAAAAATGAAGTGTTTGGAAGAAAACCTGAGATTTTTATTGATGAAGAAGGGGATGCCTTGGGCATCCCCAAGCTTTCACGCTTGTACTTCTTGAATATTTCTTGGGGTGACACGGGTGGCATCCCCAAGCTTGATGTTTTGTCCATTCTTCATCTCATCACATTATTCTTCCCTACACTTGAAAATTTCCTTCATACAAAACTTTAGACAATCTTCATTAGCAACATTAGTGTATTCAAGATAATAAGTCTTTAAGTTCAGTTTCAGCACAAGTAAAACTTCCATTTAAACACAAGCTACTGTAGAAATTCCTTCTAAAAGCTCAAGTGATCAAGGATAACTCAAAGAGAAAGAGATTAAGAGGCAAATGCAAATAATGGCAGAAATCTGTCAAAACAGACCATCAGGAAAAAACTGATTTTTGCGAAGACCTTCTGTTGCTAAAATCTAAAAGTGATAAACTAATGAAAGTTAGATAATAACATGGGGCATAAGCACAAAAAATATAGCTCAATCTGACGTACATGGATTTTTCACGATTTGTTTACACTGAAGTACAAAAATCTATTTCGGGACAACAACTTTCTCAAGTCTTACTTTGCTCTCATCAGAGGTTATTCTTGGCACAAAAACCACACAAAAAGGATAAGGAAAGGTTATTACTGAAGCAATAACTTCCAAGACTCAAAAAAAGAAAACTTACTCAATAAAAATTTGGGTTATCTCCCAATAGTGCTTTTCTTTAACGCCTTTGAGCTAGGCATAAGAAGCAAGATCCAAGTATTCTCAAATGAAGAGGCATTAAGATCAAGTTTCTTGCCCCTACCTTTCTTACCTTTATTCTTATCTTTAGGGAACGTATGATTGCTTGGTGGGGAAGCAAAATGCATGATGCCATTTCCCACATCTATTATTGCTCCAAGGAGTTTCAGTAGGGATCTTCCAAGTGTAATTTGTCCTTTTCCTACACATTCAATAACAAGATAATCAGTAGACACCACTTTCTCTAGGATCTTTGTAAACACTCCTTCATCTATTCCAATGGGCAATATTGTGGAATTATTGGTAAGAGATATTTCTTCTCCTCCCTCAGAAAGTCCCCAAAGATTCAAAGATTTATAGATATCTTTAGGCATAAGACAAAATTCAGACATGATATCACAACGAGCATAAAAAGTTTCATTATTTATAACAACTTTTACTATAGGAAGCCATTTTGAAGATTCAGAATTTATTGGGACATATTCATGATGCTCTCTAAGCATGTTATAGCATTCTTTTAAACTAGCTGTGTTGGTCTCAAGAGTGTTCAATCTAGCCCTAATGTTTGTAATGGAGGAATCAGATTTGCTAGGCAAGTCATATGTTGCAACCAACTTTTTTATGGCATTAAAAGCTTCATCCTCATTGCACTGGAGGAAATAACCTCCTACTACAGCATCCAAAGCATATCTATAACAAAGGGCAAGACCAAAGTAGAAACTGCTAAGAAACAAGCCCTGAGTCACTTTAGGTTCAGTATTTTCATGTAACTCAGAAATTCTAGACCAAGCTTCTTTGAAACTCTGTTCAATTCCTTGTTTGAAAGTAAAAATCATTTCCTTAGGTGACATACTGATTGGAGCAATGCTTGACATAAAAGCAACTTGAAGTAAAAAAATCTATATTTTTTTAGAACTAATTTTTTGTGTGTTTTTGACAAAGGAAGCAAACCAGTAGAACTATTTTTCTTGTGTTTTTGATAAAAAGAAAAATGAAAACGAAGCAAAAACAAACTAAGCAAAACAAAAAAACAAAGTAAAGAGATTGGTTGTGAGAGACTCCCCTTGTGAAGTTGTCCTTAACTCCTCGGCAACCGCGCCAAAAAAAGGCTTGATGGCTCAAAATATATTCGAGCTCGTTGGGAACCCCAAGAGGAAGGTATGATGAGCATAGCAGCAAGTTTTCCCTGAGTTATGAAACCAAGGTTATTGAACCAGTAGGACCAAGGAAAAAACTACAAGGTGTTGCTATCAACTTGGAATCCTGCACAACACAACCACAGAACTTTGCCCCAACTTACAATGTGGTTGTCAATCACACCGGTTTTGCTGAAAACAAAGAATTAAATGTATAGTGTGGAAGATAGTAATTGCTTGTAGAAAGTAAACAATAAACGGTAAATAGTATATGGTATATGAATGATAAAATCATGGACCGGGGTCCATTGTTCACTAGAGGTGTTTCTCCTTAAGATATATAACATGTTGGGTGAACAAATTACAGCGGGCAATTAACATATTTGAGAAAGCATAACCATGCATATACTAGACATCTTGACTCCTATGAGATTTGATTGGGCATTACAACATTATACATAGACCGTAATCCAACTGCATCTATGACTAATAATCCACCTTCAGGTTATCATCCGAACCCCTTCCAGTATTATGTTGCAAGCAATAGATAATTGCATTAAGCAAAGTGTGTAAAGTAAAAAATACAATTGCCCCATGGACAAAGGATTGTTGTTTTCTCCCTAGTAGCAAAAACACATCTACAACCTTAGAGATTTCTGTCACTTCCCAAGATTAATAGAGGCATGAACCCACTATCGAACATAAATACTTCCTCTTGGAGTTGCTAGCATCTACTTGGCCAAGATAGCTACTAACGATGGAGAGCATGCAAGATCACAAATAACATAGACATGATAAAATCAATAATCAATCTGAAATAGCATCTCAATATCCATCGGCTCCCCGCAAACACAACATGTAAGATTACAAATAGATGACCTTGATCATGAATGGAGCTCACAAGATCTTAACATGATAGCACAAAGGAGGAGAACCAACCATCTAGCTATTACATGGACCCGTAATCCAAGGGTGAACTACTCACGCATCACACCGGAGGCTTGCATTGTGATGAAGAAGGCCTCCAGGGTCATCTCTCCCCTCCGGCAGGGTGCCGGTAAGAGCTTCGGATCCCCCTGATCTAGGGATGGAGATGGCGGCGGCTACAGACTCTTTTGTGGATTTTTGATCGGGTACTTAGGGTTTTCGTCTTGGGAGGCTTTTATAGGCGAAGGGGAAAGGTCGGTGGAGCACCAGGAGGCCCACACCCCTGGTGGCTCCCCCCAGGTGGCGCTGCCACCGGGTGTGGCTGCCTTGGTGCGCCACTTTGTCTCCCCTTCGGACTCCGTGTTGCTTCGGGTAAAATATTGACCTTGGCTTTTGTCCCTTCCAATTCCGAGAATATTTCTTTACTAGCTTTTCTGAAACTAAAAAGATCAGAAAATAGGCAGTTGGCACTATGGCATCTTGTTAATAGGCTAGTTCCAGAAAATGTATAAAAATACCTCAAAGTGTGAACAAAACATAAGAAAGTAGATACAAAACAAGCATGGAACATCAAAAATTATAGATACGTTTACGACGTATCAATAGACTTTAGGAAATTAAATAAAGAGACTAGAAAAGATCACTATCCATTACCGTTCATAGATCAAACTTTAGAAAGGCTAGAAAACCATACTCATTTTTGCTACTTGGACAGATACTCTGGTTTCTCTCAAATAGCTATTCATCCGGATGACCAACTTAAAACAACCTTCATTAGTCCTTACGGTTTACATGCTTACCGATGTATGCCTTTTGGTCTATGCAATTCTCCAGCTACTTTTCAATGATGTATGACTGCTATTTTTGCGGATTTTATAGAACTTATAATGGAAGTATTTATGGATGACTTTTCTGTCTATGGAACTTCATTTACTAGTTGCTTGGGTAATCTCAAATGAGTTTTGCAGTGTTGTGAAGAAACTAATATTGTTCTAAACTAGGAGAAGTGCCACTTTATGGTCAAAGAAGGTATTGTCCTCGGATACAAGGTATCAGGTAAGGGAATTGAAGTTGATAGAGCTAAGGTTGAAGAAGTAGTGAGAATGCCACAACCTAGGGATATTAAAGGTATAAGAAGTTTTCTTGGTCATGTGGGTTTTTATAGAAGGTTCACTAGAAATTTCTCTGGAATATCTAAACCTTTGACAAACCTCTTGCAAAAGGGAATGAGATTTAATTTTGATGATAAGTGTCTTGAAGCCTTTTATAGACTCAAAAATGCTATATCGCGTGCTCCTATTATTAGACCACCTATCTGGGATACAACCTTTGATTTAATATGTGAAGCTAGTGATGATGTTGTAGGAGTAACTCTAGGACAACATATTGGTCGTAGATTTAATATTATACATCATGCTAGTAGAACTCTCAATGGTGCGCAAAAGAACTACCCTCAGGAAGAAAAGGAACTTTTTGCTATATTTTTCTCTTGTGATAAATTTCATTCCTATATAGTTGATGCAAAGGTAAGAGTTCACATGGATCATGATGGCTTAAAAGAACTCCTTGAAAGGAAATACCATAATCCAATATTGATCCGTTGGATTCTTTCACTTCAAGAATTTCAGTTGCAGATTATGCAGAGGCAAGAAATAAAAATGTTAGATGCAGTGTCCATGTTTGCCCAAGAAGACACCAATCTTATTGAGAGGAACTTTAGTCCTAGTGATTTTCGTTTATAGGAATTATTTAATGAACTAAAGTCAATTCCTTCAAAAGAGAAGAAGTCCTTGCTGTGGGAGGAACTTTTCATCCCCGAATAAGCAAATGGTAAGTGCAAAGTAAGTGTTCTTACCCAAATAAGTGATTTGTTTTCACAATTTTTACTTTTGAAAAATCTGCCTTTGAATTCCTTTTGGTTTTCTAAAGTTTTAGGGTTTTTTCCAACTATACCGGCGGAGCTATACGACCGGAGAGGAAGCTCCCGCCGTATAGTTGGTCATTAAACTCTCTGTATCATCTTCGTGAAATTGTTTTCGCTATCTGAGACTATACAGTCGTAACTATACGACCAGAACCAAAAATTCCGACTGTATAGTTGATCGTTAAACTCTTAGATGGTTTTGCTTTTGATGTCTGTATCTATACGGTCGCAACTATACGACCAGGGCAAAAACTCTAGCCATATAGTTAGTCGTTAAACTCTCAGACACTTTTGATTTTCGGTGTTTGCATCTATACGGTCACAACTATACGACAGGAACCAAAAATTCCGGTCGTATAGTTGGTCGTTAAACTCTCAGACAATTTTTCATTCGATATTTCGTTTATTATTCTACAAAAAAACTTATTGTCAGTTCCGAGTCGTGATTTAATCGACCTGGACTCGAGATATTTGGAAATATCTGCCCAGAACCAACTATACGGCTGGGGCTATATGAGTAGCGCCCGTATAGTTGGTCGTTAAGCGGCAAGACACTTCCAAATCCGTGATTTGTTTCCCTGTTTTGTTCAGATTCTTTTCTTGGGCGACAATTTGGTGTTTCTCGCGAGTTTTACCGACCTCTGACCCCCTTATATACTGCCATTGTCTTTCTCTCTAATCATAATCTCCAGGAACAAATCTAGCGATGCGCTACCCCATCCCAGACCGTGGAAAACCCTTGGGGATCATTGCTCCTTCCAGGGACCACTCTAGCAGCCCATCCATGGAGGACGATGATGAGGAGGTGGAGAGGTTTAACCCGAGGTACAAGGAGTATGTCAAGCCAAGCTACTTCAACAACGATTCCGACGATGATGTTGTTGTTGTCTACATCCGCCGTGATGTCTATGATCCACTGGAGATCAATTAGGTGGCGATGAAGAAAGCTCAACAAGAGAGAGAAGATCGCAAACCACATGGAAAAGGGCGTGTGGAGACGATCAAGTTCATCACTACGGATCAAAGGCCGCACAAGCGTAAGGAATTATCTAATATTGGTGCAGGTGCTAGCAATAGAATGGAGGGACCACTTTCAAAGCCAACCATTGGTGCTCGTATGAAGGTCAATCCTCAAGAAGAGTGGAGGTACGGTTTCCACTTCCCTGATCCATCAATTATGGACGAGGAAGGAGAAGCTGTCCCCAAGACCAAGGATCACGTGCGGGCATTGGAGATATATCAGAAGTAGGAGCTACGCCATCGCGTTGAAGTCCGTCACCGTCTCGATGAGATGGAGAAGAAGGAAGACCTCCTTCCATTGGTGACTGAGCTCGCTGATAGAGTGGACACTCTATAGTCTGATTTGCGGAGGTGCTACAGCCACATAACTACTTTGGAGGATACCAATAAGAAGCTATGCACCATGGTGTTACATGCCATGGAACCACAGTGATCTACAACAATCACGGTATCAAATAATCACATATGATTATTTGATCCTGCCTGGCTTGATTGCAAGCTTGGGGAGATCTTTAAGACCTTGTAATCTATCCTATAAGTTTTTATTACTATTTTCCCATTAGTTCAAACAAGCAATAAAGTTTGCATCATTATAATTCCCTTCAGGAATAGTCGATCCCTTTATAAAATTTCGAGTTTATTATTATATGGAGCAATATTGAGTTTGTGTTTGCTTTGTTGATATATGAATGGCTTGAGTATAATTTTACTTGCACTTGATGATAGCAATAGGAGTCTTCCACACCATTGGTATTAATGGAACACCTAAAGATAATTTAGTCAATATGCTGTAAGTCTATGGTTTGATTTACAAAGAAAAATTATCTATACAGTTCAGTTGAGAAAGAAACGTTGAACAAAGGAAAATGAAAGTGCTATCAAAATAGAGTGAGAATAAGCTGAGGTAGAATCTTAAAGTCATAAGAATGCTTCATATACACTTGGAATTTTATAATTGAGATCGTTAAAATTTGGATTCCTACATGAAGTGGAATGTATGGCTAGCTCCTTTGCACATCACTTAAACAAAAGTGTGAGCATATATACAAAAGAAAAGAAAAAGAAGAAGAAAAAGAGCGAGTGTGCAAAGAGCAAGTAGGCATATACCACTGTATTGTAGTATAACAAAGATACACTTTTGAGATTTTGAATCCTCCAAGTGAATACATGAATCCTAAAACACTTGGGACTACCTCGCTAACTCATTCGGTTAAACCAGATACTTTTACATTATGTTGAGATTCATCTTTTATGAACTATTGATCACTAAGGCATGCAAGCCTTCTAATACTATTCAGATGGTTCGAGTAAGGTACTATTCATGAACTTATTCCTATGTATCGTACATGATAAACACATGTTGCAATTGCCTCATTTATTTTATCGACTCAACTTCATGAATATGAGGATCACATCCATTAAGCTAAAACCTTCTCGGGACAAGCAAGAGTCTAAGTTTGGGGAAGTTGATGAGTGCATATTTGCATCATGTTTTACATTATTATTTTTCATTTTAGATGTAGGATCTTGGTATTTTGCGGCGTTCGCACGTACATTTTATGTCTGTTTTCACCAGGGTCAGGACAGATGATGGATCCAATGGATACAATTCTTGGAGCAGTTGTACTATGGATAAAAGGAGTAAAAAACAATGTAAATCGCTTATTTGGGAAATATTAGTAATACCAGAAGAAAACCAGAAGCGAACAAGGGAGGCAGAGAGTCAAACGACCAACTATACGACCGGAGCAATTTTCTGGCCGTATAGCTCTGGTCGTATAGTTGGCGCCATCTCCGCCTCCGCAAATAGTTTCACCCTGTGCAATTGGTTCGAGGAGACGATATACAGAACACCTAGAAATCGCAGAAACCTCACCTCCGGAAGGCATCTAGAGGGGGAACTCATCCACTGGGGATCCATCTTCGCCCTGCGCAGATCCGGGAGGCCAAGGCATTGATCTTCATCATCCACCGCTACATCACCACCATCTCCATCCATCCCATCTACATCTTGTCTAGATCTTGTTGTAATTCCTATACTCGTTGTGGATTTATACAAGTGTTATTCATCTATGATTGTTTCCATTACCATTGCCATGATGTTGATTGCCTCCATGTCTGAGTAGATCATTAGTTCTTGGGGAGATGGAGAAACCCTAGTATGAGATTGAAATAAGATAAAGTCTATTATGATATTCATCGCTGTGACCATCTATTAGATTTTCTACATCTTGATGTTGAGAGAATTCGACCTCTCAATATTTGCCTCTAGTGGGGACTTGATGGAGGAAACTACTTGTTGGGTAGACGGAGGCATGCTAGCACTGACAGTGACTATAAAGCTATTGGCACCCCTTATGTATCAACTTGGGAAACCGATGAAACTCACGGAAAACTATCCATGCCATGGGATACGTCCTACGTGATTACGTCCTTAGTAGCATGGTAATTTGATTGATGTTGATTGCTGACTGTTGTGGTTATCTGGATGATGTGAGCAGCGGTTGTTGCCTATTCGTCCAAATACAGAGTTCCCCCCGCACATACATAGTTGAGAATGTTCATGATGATAATCTTTATCTTAGATCTTGACAATACTAGTGGTGTATCCGCTACTCCCTGAGAATGCTTTTTCCCTACTGGGGTTCCAATCTCTCTTACATACGTGATACTTACTTTCTGTACTCAGTTGTTTTACTTTACTTTATTGCTCTTATACCCAAAACCCAAAAACACCTTTTTTACACAATACTCGCATTTTATCTTGTCACTTAGAACTTTATCTAGCATTTCTATCGTAATATTTATTTCAAGAGTTATTAGGCTTCAGACTCCTGCTCCCTGTGGGATCGATATCCTTATTTCGAAACTAGCTACAAACGATATGTGCACTTGTAGTCATCAGAAGGCAAATGCGTATATCACACCGCAGTCAAATCGTTTTTGCGGCAAAGGCCTTTAGACACGGATTTTTCTGGCTTACAGCTAAGACAGATGCCGAACGGACATGCAAAGGTTGCCAAAAGTACGCCAAACAAGCCCATGTTCTCGCTTATCAGCTACGAACAATTCTGATTACATGGCCTTTCGCGGCCTAGGGGCTTGACATGGTAGGACCGTTTAGATGGGCTCAAAGTGGATACACTCACCTTCTTGTGATGGTGGATACATTCACAAAATGGATTTAGGAAAAACCCTTTTTAAGTTGTGATGGAGCAACATGCAAAAAGTTCGTCGAGGACGTGATCATCCGATTCGGGTATCCGCACACTATTATTACAGACAATGGGACTAACTTTTCCATGGGAGAACTAGTCGAATTCTGCAATGAACAAGGGATCCGAATTGATATTGCATCAGTTGCACATCCACAGGCTAATGGACAAGTTGAAAGGGAAAATGGTTTAATTCTTCAAGGCCTACGACCAAGACTTGAATCACCACTACATCATGTTGCGGGGGCTTGGGCGGACGAATTGCCGTCTATGATATGGAGTTTACGAACCACTCCTACTAGGTCAACCGGATATACACCTTTTTTCTTGGTCCACGGTGCAAGAACTATGAGGATTGGAATCCTCCTCAACCAGCTATACCTGAAGTAATTATACCTAAACCTAGTATACCGGTGCCTATTCCAACATCAAAGAAGAGGGGAGTTATTGAATTAAATGATGAAGTAATGAAGGAAGCTAAGAAATGTCTTAGGGAGAAGGGAATTAAAGCTGCAGATGTCAAGAATTTACCTCCTATTGAAGAATTATGTAAGCCTATCCCCTACTCATCCACTATTGAGGTACACTCTCTCCAATACTTTGATGAAGGTGATATCCCTCACTCTAAACCTCCTGGTCAATGCTTAGAAGAATTCGATACCTTTATTGTTAAGCAAGATAATTTTAATAAAAGGGTGCAAAATCATCTAATGGAAAACACTAGAGCTATTGATGAGTTAAAAGATATTGTGGAAAGAACCTCTAATGATGTTAAAATGATTGTTAAACACTTTCAAATGGTTCAAACTAAAACAGATCAACTCATTAAAGTGCAAAAAGACTTGCTAGTTAACGCTGCTAAAGAAAAACATGATTATGAAATTAGAACTAGAAGTGGTGCTGCTACCCAGGATCCTCTATATCCTGAGGGGAATCCTAAAAGAATTGAGCAGGACTCTCAATAAGCTGAAAATAGTGGTACTACTCCTAAGAAAAGAAAGAAGAAACATAAAACTATTGTAGAACCCTTTGAACCTGCTAAAGATCCTAATAGTATATATGTCTCTGATGTTGAAACTGAAAGTGGTAATGAATAAAATGATGCTCCAAATGAAGAAAAAGTTGAAGAAGAACCTGAAAAGGACACTAAGAATACTAAATACACTAAAGAAGATTTTGTTGCTAAGAAACATGGTAGTGAAAGAGAACCCTGGGTCCAAAAACCTATGCCTTTCCCTGATAAGGAACACAAGTCAAAGGAAGATGAACACTATAATAAGTTTTGTGAGTGGATGAAATCTTTATTCCTGCAAATTCCTTTGACTGATGCTATTAAATTGCCTCCTTACTCAAAGTATATGAAGGATATTGTCTCGAATAAAAGGAAGATCCCTAATGAAGAAATTTCTACTTTGCTTGCTAATTATTCCTTTAATGGTAAGGTTCCCAAGAAACTTGGAGACCTAGCAATTCCAACTATCCCTTGCTCTATTAAGAATAGTTATGTTCGAACTGCTTTGTGTGATTTGGGAGCTGGAGTTAGTGTTATGCCTTTCTCTCTCTATAAGAGACTTCAACTAGAAAAATTAATACCAACTGATATATCTTTGCAAATGGCTGATAAATCTACCACTATTCATGTTGGTATATGTGACGATGTACCTGTTCAAGTGGCTCATAATTGCTTGATATTAACTGATTTTGTCGTGCTTGAAATGCTTGAAGATGATAATATGTCTATTATTCTTGGGAGACCTTTTCTTAATACTGCAGGAGCTGTTATTAATTGTAATCAAGGAAAGTCGACTTTCAATGTTAATGACAAGGAACATACTGTCTATTTCCCCAAGAAGATTGAAAGGACTTATGGTTTGAATTCAATTGAACATGTTGAGGGCATTCAAGTTGGAGAGATATATTGTCCCACACCAAGAGAAAATTTTGAAACTATTTTGATTGGGACCATTGCTATCAAGGTTTAGGTAACATAATAATTAGTGGAATACAAAGTTTTGTCTCATATAGAATTGTTTTGGTAACAAGACCTGATCAACCTTTTTAACAAAAGGATTTCATTGAACAAAACAATGTTTTCACGATTATCTCTATTTACTTCTATTCTATCCATTTTAGTTTTTGCTTTCGTTTAGTCTTCCTTTTTTTGTTAGTTGCTTGCATGTTTGAGTGTCTTAGAACTCCTGTAGTTCTAGCCTTGTTTTGTCATTGCATCATTCCAGAAAATCTTTTTCTGTCAGAAAGTCATTCATCTATGCCTGAAAATGCCAAAAAATAAAGTGTCTCAAAAAATTCTAGAAAATTTGTTTTAAAATTTTACGTGAAAAAAGGGGCAGAGGAGTACCTGGAAGGTACCAGGGGGGGCCACCAGGCAGGCACACCACCTGGTGGCGTGACCTACCCTAGGTGGCGCCATGCCATGGTGTGGGCCACCCTTGGCCCTCCACTATCTCTCTCACCTGTCACTTTCTTCTCTCTCCCGAGTAAGCTCCAGTTCATTCCTCAAAATTGCGTTCTTGCTGTGCTTGCTCTCGATTTTTTCGATCTCCTTGCTCAACCCATCTTTGTTGCTGAAATTTGGAGCATTTGTTCCCTGGTATGTGACTCCTCCCCTTGTCCAAGTAGATTTGTGTTTAGTGGATTATATCTTGAGTATTTTGCTGCTGTAGGTGATAGGTTATGAGTGCTTGTAAGCTTGCTTGATGCTTAGAGATAAAGTTTTGATGCATGTTTAGGCCTCTTACAAGTCCCTATGAGTAGTGCCCTTCATTATATTCACTTTGCAATCATTTGTTTAATAGGTGTTTAAATTTCAGAATAGAAGATGAATGAGCATCAACTAAACCAACATGAACTATGGGTGCCTGAGGTTATGAAGGTTCACCGGGAGGAGAGAGTTTTTCCTTCCATTTACCCATGCTCTAAATTTATGAGAGCTGCAGGAATTCTCCAGGATTTCCACACTTTGATTTCTAATGCAGGATTGGAGCACTTTTTGGAAGATGAACCTTGTCAATTTGTGAAGCTAACCATGTTTGTGGTGCAGGACTTTCAATTTAGTTACTCTTTGCCTAACCCCATGGTCCACTAAAAAATTTACAATATTGCTGTCGACCTTTCTCTCGATGACTTTTGTGCAGCTATTAAGGTACCTCAATGGGGATCATGTAGAAGGATTAAAGAGCGACCTGCACCACTCATGGATTTATACGCAGAAATTTGCCAAGGGAGCAACTTCTCGAAGGAGAGTGGAAAAATCCGTAACATTCATCTCCCCTCCATTCGCTACTTTGCCTACTTTATTGCTAAGTGTGTTCTTGCTAGGAAAACTGCCAATAAGTTATCTTCATATGATCTAGCATTTATCTCTGTTGCTCTTAAACGAGATAGGTCTTACAACTTGGGTGCTTTGATAGCTTTCTGTCTTGTCGCCAACCACGAGAAAGGTGGAATTTGTGGGGCCCTCATTGCTTCTCGTTTACTAGCATTGCATGGTTTAGTGCCTCATCATCTAGACCTATAGTTTCCCATAGAAAGGCTTGATCTTAATTCCATGATACAGCATAAATGTTTTTCCTCGTGGGCTAGTGTGAGTGAGTTGTCTTATGAAATAACCTTTCTCAAAGCTGGTTGGAGAAAGAGCAAGTCCGAGCGTGTTGTTCTTTTGCCTGTACCTGTTTTGTTTAACCTTGATTACATGGTAGGATGGTCCCTCACTGAGGAGGAGCTTGACACGTACCTGGAAGAGCTCTCCCAACAGGAGCATGATACTAGAAGGGAGGTCACGGATGATTCGTTCCGGCCCTCGAATGAGCGGGAGTCTTCATATCAGCAGCCTTCTTATGATTGGGGAGCTTCTTCTTCTTCCCACAGGCCCAACTATGATCATTCTTATTATGACTCGCCTGCTTGGAACCCTTATTCGTACATGGATTGATACCCACTTAGGCCAAAAGCCTAAGCTTGGGAGGAGGTACACCGACACCGCACTCATCTCCATATCATTTTGCGTCGATACTTTGTATATTCATGTTTCGTTCTCTTTTCAGTTTTCGTTCTTTCTTTGCTTTTGCTTTCTAAAAACACAAAAAGACCAAAAATATTTTTGTTTTTTCTCTTTGGTTTGTTTCTTCTTTTTGCCTTGGTTTGCTTTTCCCTTTTTGCTTTGTTTGAACTATTCGAAAAACCCAAAAAGATTTTTTGCTTTGCTTGTTTTTCCTTTTTGGTTCTTGCTTCAAAAATCGAAAACACCAACAATATTTGTTATTCTTCTTTGGCTTTGAGAGTTTGTTGCAGAGTTCAGCAGTCCTCAGTGGGATTTTGTTTCATATTATTATTCAAGCCACACAAGTGAAGAGAAATAATGAGGATTAATGACAACTTGAGGAGTGGTAAGAGGATGGTAACGAACTCTATTTGTTTTCATTTTTGTACATATACTCATCATTGTAGGCGTGCTTAGTCTGTTCGTGTAGGGTGTATGTTATCTTTGGATGCTTAGTAGTTCTTGCTTTCATATGATTAGTCCCAGCTTGCTAATAGTTTGTAGCATGTCATATGAATGTTTGTTTGCGTTACTCTATTCATAACTTGGTATGTCATCGTGGTATCCTCCTTTGAATGTTTCATTTGAATTGACTTGGCACATGCTCACGCATGCATATGACTGAAATAATCAGTTAAGCCTCGATGAATTATTTTGCCTTGAGGATCTTGAATCACTTTCATGACATGATTAGTCCTGTTTTGTTGCAAGCATGATTATGACAGCTATTGCTCTCTCGTTTGTCGCCCCCTTACTATTGGTAGCCTTCACTTTCACTAAGTATGTTTTACTCATGTTTCCAACTCCCTAAAACCAGATATTGCCAAAGTGTCCACCATACCTACCTATTAGCATCTTTTGCTACTTTCGTGCATATTCAATATGCCTTGTTTTCTTCCGAATAAAATCTTTGCTTGTTATGAGAAAGGTAGTTAGTAAAGCTCTCACGAACTTGATGGCACACATTATTTCCTGCACTTAATAAACCTGAACCATTGTGACTGTCCATGAAAGTTATATGCTTGCAAATTATAGGCTGAGGATTATCAGAACCGTGCTATCATGGGGACCGCTTTCAAAACTTGTAAATATATACCCAGTTGATACCATGATCTTTTGTTTGCTGATGTCGTCGGTGTGAAATAAAAGGGGAGCTTGTAAGTCCATGGAGTTATGTATGTGTGTTAGAGAAACGCCTGGGCGGCCGGTCTAATCCATGTCGTCATGGTGGAAACCTGCAGCGTAACCATAATGATATCTATGAAGCATTCTTCTTATAAAAAAGAGAGACATAGCTATTGAGAAAAAATAAAAAAGAGATTTGAGAAAAGAGGAAAGAGAGAAAAAAAGCACCATTTTCCGATGGTAAATAAGAAGATTGTTGAGGTACTGTAACCCCCTCGAATCGGCCATATGCAAGTTTTAGCGCTTCCTGCCAAACCCGCATAGAAACGATTCAAGGACGCCCACCAGGCACTTGCGTGCGGGTGGAGAACGAAGTAATACCATTACACATTAGTCCACGATGGAACCCACAGAACATATATATATACAACAACGACTCCATGAGTCAAGAATACAGATATACAGTACAAAGATCCAAATCACCTCGAAAATGATACGACATCCAAGTAGAGATAAGATGCAAATGGGGCGAAGAGCCCTGACGAATAACCAATGGCATCCATAACCCTGCCCAGGCCAAGCCGGAAGGGTAACCCTGCTAACGACGTCGAACTCAAACCTGCTAAAACAAAAGGGGTGCCGACAAAGGGCGAAGGAAAAAAAGAGCGGTCAGTGCTGAGGCCAGTACACAGCGAGGCTAGAATTCGGCTGCTCTCGCCTACATAGGTATGGTGGACTGAAGCGGCAGCGCAGCATGCACTAAACAACCTATAGAGACTCGATTCAACTGTCGGCTATTAGAGAGGGATAAGAAAGACGTATTCGGGACCAACCTGATACTAACACCAATCATACCCATCCTGGTATTCCCCCTCGAGACCAAACGAGGAAGTCAAACCGAGGAACTCACACAGTTGGCAGTTTTATTCATTCCGTTATAGTTGCAGAATTTACTAGTCAAATATAGATAGCATGAGTCATCCTGATAGCATAAGTAGTGGGAAGTTTTAGTTAACCGTTCCGTTGTAGTTGCAGTACTTACTAGTCAGATACAATTAGCACGTGACATCCCAACCCCAGAAGTTGTTGGCACTTTTATTTCATTCCATTGGAGTTGCGATACTTACTAGGCAGGTATAACATGACACGATACACCCCAGTTCCACCAGTTGTTGGCACTTTTATTATCCATTCCATTGTAGTGAAGTTGATTACTAGTCACATATTAAGTCAAATTTATAGCACTACTTTATTTATGTTTGTCTATGATCGAGATACTGTGCTCCAAGTCGTCCATAACTGCGGACACGGCTTTTAGAAAGATTTACCCTACAGGTGTGCACAAATAGCAACACACACACGATCAACCTCGGAAAAACCAAATCAAAACCCAACGAGGCTTTCACGACAAAGCAATCACAGGATTCATAAAAGATTTCAGGGGGCCACCCCACTAAGCTACTCGCAACAAAGTTGGCCGGCTCCGGAGCGGACCCAGGGTTTGTGACGACGGCTGTAAACGACTGGAAACCCGAAAGTGTGACTGGGCTTGTCGATACCGCGAAAACATGGCACGATCCAAAACAGTACAGGTGCTCCACGCACAATCTTAAATAAAGCAGTAAAGCATGGCATAAGTAAGGATAGTAATAAAGCCCCAAACTAGTTTGTGGCCCCAAGAAATAAGAAATGAATCAAGCTCTGGCTAAGGGGGATTCATAGAGTCTCCCGTATGTGGATAGTGCGAATAGTCAAGG
Source organism: Avena eriantha (assembly GCA_910589775.1). NCBI lineage: Eukaryota > Viridiplantae > Streptophyta > Magnoliopsida > Poales > Poaceae > Avena > Avena eriantha. The sequence goes on along the minus strand of OU342742.1, from coordinate 234,439,937 downwards.
AACATGTATCAAGTACTCGAGGCCTACGGGACACAAGTGGACATGAAAAACCAAATAGAATATATTGCCCACCAGTACCTCTTTCATTAGTTATCCCAGCAATTTAATAGTTGTATTTAAAGTCATGATCGTCTCCACCATAAAGCATATGACAACATTCCAACAACTGTGTGGTACTTCACGACACGGGATCACACCTGAGCAAGCGACTACGATTCGCAAGACCATCTATCTACCAAACAACAGGTAATAGGAGGTGTCCAAGGAAATATAAAGGCTGCACGAAATATATCTGGTACGGAACACTAAAGCATCGCGACACGGAGAGCAATAGATCAACATGAGGAAATAAAGACTATAAATGCAAAATAGGTAGAAAGGGGGAGAATGCTCGCATGGGAAACATAGCCGAAGGTTCAATATCCGAAGAACTTATCGATACTCGCATCTACTCAACAACCTAATCCGTGAAGAAGCAAATCACTAAAAGAAACAGCGGATACACTATTTAATACTACGCAGAAGAGCGGGCATGATGCATGTATGATGCATGACATGGCAAATATGCGATACGACTAGGCAATATTAAGCGGTACCGGGGTCCCGACATTTAATTATATGGTTCAAGTTATTTAGGTACCCCGCAATTTAAATTTTGTTTACCAAGGCAAAACATGGCATTGGTTCACTACACAAATTTAAATAGAGCCAATATAAGACTAGAATAGTCCGCATATAGTCTCCATATTTAATTATGAGGTGAATCGACAAAGTATCCCCGAACGAATAAACATGTATGCGAGCATGACAATTTATATGAAACAAGATAGATGTCATATATTATAAAATAGGGTCTCGAATAGGGGATCACATTATAGGGGCCAAGGTCTTGGTTTCGTAGGGGTTCAGACGCCGGGATCGGTCTTCGGGTCCACGGGAAGAAGAACTTGGTGGTCCGGAGGGATCGGCCTTCGGACTCCGAGATCGGGGTCTTCTGTCCGCAAGATGGTCTTGGTTAGCAGCATCTCTTCACCACGATAGAAGATAGACACATTTGACATCCACAAACAAGATTCGCATCATCGGGGAGCCACAATCAGGCACTTGAGGTTGCACTTGGTCCAGGACGTCGAGTAGCAGCGGCAGTACGTCACCCACCACCACTTCATCTGCACACAGCCATCAGAGAAAAGAGCGGATAGAGGCAATGCGGTGGGGAATGGCTCAACGACGTGCGGCACAACAGGGTCAGCGGCCATGGATATGGACGAGGGCGACAAGGCCGACTTACGCGTGGGCACCGAGAAGCAGAGGACAGGAAGGCCAGAGCTAGGCCGGTGAGCCACGGGCAGAGCTTGCCCATGTCGAGGAGGGTGCGACCGAAGGAGGAGCTTGTAGGCGGTGACGGCGACTGGAGAAGAGGGGCATGGTGGAGGCACTAGCGGAGGCACGAGGTGGGTCGGAGGCGAGGCGCGGTAATGAGGCGACGGCCCAGAGCTAGCTCTGCCGGAGACCGACGGGGGTGTCCCTGGCGGCGCTGGAGGTCGTGGAGGAGGGTCTCGCTGGCGGTAGGGCGAGCTCAGCTCGGCGACGGGCTTGAGGTGGGGACCCGACGGCGGTTTCTGCCAAAGTTTGCGGGGCGGCGCTAGGTCGAGGTGGAGGAGGCCGTGGGCGCGCGAGGTCGCAGGTGGTGGCCGGCAATGGAATCCAGAGGAAGGAGGAGGCATCCGAGATGGCTCGATGCTGATGGGGGCTTAGGCGGCCACGGCTAGAGACGGAGGCCCTCGGGGCAAGGGGGTCCAAAGCCGGGGGATCACGAGCAGGGAGGCGGCACTCTCGGGAGAGAGATGAGAGAGATGGGGGCACGCGGGGTAGGTGGGGAAACCGGGACGTGGTCGCTATTGGGAGGTGGGGCCAGGCTGCAGAGGGGGGTGGGCGGTGCTGCGTCAAACGGGTCAAGGCGGGATCGGGGTAGGCAGCTTGCGTGCGTGAGTTGGTCGCATCGCGGGGCAGGGGAACGGGGCAGGTAGGGTGCTGGCGAGTGTGTACACCAGGGAGGGTGGCGGCGGCGGTGGTAGGTGGGGTTAGGGTTAGACTAGGTCTTGGGGGAGGGATTAGGGTAGGGTTTTCTTGGTCCGGGTGGTAGGTGGTCTGCTCGGTTGGGCCTCTGGCCTGACCGGATGGACTGCCTCCCCGGATAAAAACTTTTATTCTTATTAGATTACTATTTTATTTCAAAAGCCTTTCGTAAATAGTTTTTAGACAAACCAAAATATCCGGAAGGACCGGGGTTTATAATTTGAAATAAAGAGGAAGGATATTTAGAAAATAAAGGTAGGCTTTTAGAAAATAGTTTTAGTCAAATATATGCATGCAAACATGAAGATGCTCAAATGCAATGTGGCATGATGACATGAGCATGTGGTCATGGTGATGCACAAAATAAAAATAACACGCGATTTTCTAGTAGTGATTTTCTCGGGGTGCTACAGGTACTCATTGTCTGCTTGCCTTGTCATTTTGATATGGGGATTCTTCCGTATCATCGGGCAAGGGGTACCCCGTTGGCGGATCTCTATGATACGCACGTACTTACGATGACAAGAACTTACCAGTAACTAAAGTTGAGTATCATGAGGAGCGGCCCTCGTACTCAAGGGACATAGGATTTCCAGTTTATAGTCTCTCAAGCATATAACTCAGATTGGACCTCACTTTCACCTTAACCATATTAAAGATGCTTATGATAAGGGCAAGGAGAGCTCAAAGCTAACGAGTACCATACTTTCAGCATTTGGAAGCCTTTCAAACTATTCAAAACCTTTTTATTCCTTTGTTGAGTCTCCACATATTCTTTGAGCACTTTCTTGAGAGCATAGTTGTCATTCTTAGTGTAATGTGCTTGTCTCAAAACTTGATTATTTGTGTTATGACTTTGATGCTGGTATCTTTGGTATCTTTACTTCTAGTCTTCACTTGAACTTCAGAGGTGCCTTGGAATTCACAATCAAAGGCAAGCAAGATACCACACTATCATACCTTGTTATGAGCATTGTAATGTTGCTTATGTTTATGTTTCATGCTACTTATTATTTTTGATTTGGAATCTTTTCATAGCTTGCATTGCTTATTAAGTAAACTTAGTTGCATACTCATTATTATGAATTGTCTAAGTAGTTGATCACATGCTGAGAATATATACATCATATGAAGCAAATGTGTTCGTGAAAGTTCTTTTATCGCACTCAGTTTTTAACTGAATTGCTTGAGGACAAGCAATAAGCTAAGCTTGGGGGAGTTGATACGTCCAAAACGTATCTACTTTCCCGAACACGTTTGCTATTGTTTCTCCTCTAAACTTGTGTGATTTGGATGCAACTAACGCGGACTAACACTGTTTTCAGCAGAATTGCCTTCGTGTCTACTTTTTGTGCAGAAAATCAACTATCAGGAAAAATCCCGGAAAATATGCCAAAAATCCTATTTCACCAGAAGACTGCCGGAGCCAGAATATGAGACGGAGGGGGGCTGGGCCTAGGCCACACCACCTGGCTGTGCGGGCTAGCCCAGGCCGCGCCAGGGGGTGGTCTGGCCGCCCCAGACTCCCCCTCGGTCTCCCTCTTCGCCTATAAGTTGCCTTCTGACCTAAAAACTCAGGGGGGGTTCGACGTTTTTCCAGAAGGAGTTCCGCTCCGCCGCCACCACCAGATTCCACGAAACAACACCAGAAACTCCGTTCTGGCACCCTGTCGGGACGGGGAATTGGAGGAGATCATCGCCATCATCATCACCATCGCTTCTCCATCGACCATCCATGTTTCCCCCCATCTATGAGTGAGTAATCCCCCACTGTAGGCTATGGGGATGGTAGGGATTGGATGAGATCGTTCATGTAATGGCATCAGATTGTTAGGGCATGGTGCCTAGTATCTATTATTAGTGCTTTATGACTTTGTTGCAACTTGTTATGCTTAATTCTTGTCAGTAGGGCCCGAGTGCCATGATTTTAGATCTGAACATGCTATTGATTCATTATGATAGTATTGTTTTTGGTCTTACCTACAAGTTGTATACACACGCTGTTGACCGGAACCAATGGCCCCGAAGTGACAGAAATCAGGATAACCGGAGGGAATGGCTTTGATGTGAGGATCACATGTGTTCATGGAGTGTTAATGCTTTGCTCCGGTGCTCTATTAAAAGGAGCACCTTAATTCCCAGTTGTTCCCTTGAGGCCCCGCTGCAAATGGGCTGGCAGGACAAAAGATGTTGTGCAAGTTCTCATTGCGAGCACGTATGACTATATATGGAACACATGCCTAGGATTATCTAGTAATTGGATGCTTTATCTTATTTATCTGCAATTGCCCTATGCTCTGATTGCTATGTGAATTGTCTTGTCCATGCAACGCCCGCCCATCCATCCCTATGCCTACCGCACTCGGATCCTACTGTTTACTGCTATTGTTACTGCTATCTTTACTTTACTACTGCTGCTACTTTACTATTCCTACTACAAAATTGTTGCTACTGATAAACTACTGTGAGCAAGATTGTTTCCAGGTGCAGCTGAATTGACAACTTAGTTGTTAAGGCTTATAAATATTCTTTGGCTCCCCTTGTGTCGAATCAATAAATTGGGTTTCACTTCCCTCGAAAATACTGCGATACACCCCTACACTTGTGGGTCATCAGATTTCCACAAGTTCTCCATAGAGTATGAAGAGGAGATTAACTCCAAAGCTGCAGAAGAAGGAGAAGCCATGGATGAAGAATCCAAAGAAAACTTTCCAAAAGCGCATGATGACATGGATCTCAGAGACAATCCCGACATCCAGATGTCCGAAAGTACTGATCAGAGCTTGACTCCAGGAAACGGACCCAAAGCCGTCTTTGCTACCGGTGCTGCCAAGAGGGGAAAGAAGAACAAGACTCCGACGAAATATCTTCCGGCTGAGGAAGAAACCGCTGAAGAATATGGAGAAGACTCGGATGGAGCTCTAATCCTAGACGATCCCAAAGATACTCCGGTGGATGGACACGTGGTTACCCCTGGTGCCCCTAAACTCATCGGAGAAGCACTCACCACTCCAATCCCTACTGTTGCAGATCTTACACCTGCAGAATTGGAAGATAGGGCCTCGGCCCTGGAGGCACATCGCCAAGTACTCCTGGATGAAGCTAACAATCTCATGGAGGATAAAAGCGCATTGTATCTGTGGGACAATTCAATTCCCTGCAGCACCAGAAGACCTGGAACGGCCCTGTACGGGCTAACAAAAATACGAAAGTCCATAATACCCTCTTCGAGGGAGATGACACCGTCAAAGGAGAACCTCAGCTGGATAGCAAAGAAGATCTGGTGTATGGAACACCAGTGGAAAACACTGTTGCAGCCCGAGATATCCTGGTGAACAATCCAAACCCAGACTGTTGTCGGATTGATGACAAGTACGCCATGAGGGGGTCCTCGAGGCGTGCGGAAGAGAGGGGTGTGAGACGTACGGTGTTCCGGGGTGGTGAGCACACAAGTTTACCCAGGTTTGAATCCGCCGGCTTTGGACGGATCCTACTCCTGCTAGCAATCCAGTAATATGGTAGAGCCAAAATATGGGTTACAAGGGTTCGCCTGTGCGAGTTGAGGGTCTAAAGTGTTGGGTGCCCTAAAGGCTCTCCCTAGGACGGCTTATATAGATGTCTGGCCTAGGGTTTACAATAGAGATCTATCCAGCTACGATTAAGAGTTGGTTACAGAGTACATCTTGAACTACAAGTAACATTATGGGCCTAAGTCGGTAAGTCTTCTGGGCCTTCCTGTAGCCGGATTGGACTCCGTCTTCTCTCCCTGACTGGGCCGCCCATGAAGCAAAGCTCTAACCCGAAGTGGGCCACCCTGGTCAATGAGGAACTGTGAGGATACCCGGAAAGTATATTCCCAACAGCAGCCCCCGGAGGCCTCCAAGATACAAAGTCAGATTCATCATCGTCTAGCTTGATCTTCGGCTTGCAGAATCTTGAAAGGTTCTTGAAACTTCACAACAAAAAATATGATCCAAGTCTTAAAAATAAGTCGGACCTATCAACAGGTTACTCGGATTTTCCAGCTTGATTTCAAACTAAGCCGGAATTTGGTCTCTAACGCCACCTAACACAAGTCATGGTCAAGTCACGCATCTAACAGACATCCTATCAGCACGACCGTTGGTGGGTCCGCAGTTCGCGGAACCGAGGCGCCGTTTCAATGCGTGTGCGGAGATCGAGGCGACGTAATCATCGCGTGGGTCCTTCCTACTTCCTTCCACGACGCGTGGCGGTTACACTGTAGCATTTGCACGAATCTTGGCGTGGTTAGGTGGATATAAGGGGTTAGGATTTTCTCCTTCTCTCTTCACCTGTCCTTTGCCTTTTCCTCTCCTCCCAATCTCTTTGCGTGCACAGAGCTCCTTCGTTCCTCCCCCAAAAAACCCCAGCGCCGCCTATCTTAGGTCAACTTCTCACCGGAGAAATGGCTTCTTCTTCTTCCTCCGGCTTGGCGACAGCAGCGGCGACGGCAGCGACGGAAGCGGTGGCGGAGAAAAAAAGCTTCCATGGGCTCTAGATCCCCTGCGTGCTCGACGACGAGAAGCTCCAGAACATGAAGAAGGAAGGGCTCCTCCACGCCGGCGACTGGCGGAGCGGCTTCGAGGAAACCATCCCCAACCCACGCGCCGGCGAGCGGGTCCACTTCGGCACCCACCTCGACAGAGGTTTGTCGTTTCCTCCCTCGGAGTTCTTCTCCGAGGTGATTGACCATTTCGGAGTTCAACTCCATCATCTTCCTCCCAACTCTCTCTTAGAGATGAGCACTTACGCTTCTTTGTGTGAGGGCTTTCTCAGCATTAGACCGAGTTTGACTTTATTCTGGTACTATTTTCATGTCCGGAGAAACTCTATCACTGCTGGTGTTCCTTACATCACCGGTACTATTAGTTTTTCACTTAGACGCGAGCATGTGTATCCCAAAATCTTAGCTAGTGACTCGGTCATACAATGGCTAGCCATGTTCTTCTACCATAGGGATATTCCGGCTCCCGACAAAGCTACTACTTTGTCGGCTTTTGTTGACGGAGCTGCCACGGCCCAGTCGTCTTGGGACGAGGCTGCTCCGGCTCTCACTAACGATATGATCCTCGCCAAGAGGCGGATCGAATACTTGATCAAACACAAAGGTTTGAAGTGATCCGACTTGGTCCAATGTTGGGTCTCACGTCGGATCCAGCCCCTTTAGTACCACGGAGATCGACTGATGCACTCCATCACGTCGTCCAAGAAAGACTCCCTCTGCATCAGCTCCAAAGCTTACACCACACAGGGCTATATAAGCCAGATTAAGTGGCTGATCAGGGAGCGGATCGAGAGGAGGATCCCGGAGATTTCTCTGAATATGCATACGGCGGAAAACCCCGTAGTGCCTGTAAGCTTCTATCAGTAAGTCTTTATATGTTTCAGTCTTTTAAGTTACATTGCAATACTGATATGTTTTCTTCTTTTCAGCTTGCTGACCTGCCCGAGTCGGAATTTGCTCCGCTCGAAGGATATCCTCCGGAGTTTTCTCAGGAGACAGAGGTGGTGCCATTGCCGGATGCTATGCTCAAGAAGCGCAAGGCTTTGATAGTGGTTGTTGGCACAAAGGAGGTGCCTGTCGTGAAGAGGTAACTTTCAATCACAACTTCCGCCTTTGTACTTTACTCGAATTTCTTTCCGAGATGTAATGTTTTCGACTTTACTACATTCTCAGAGCAAAACCGCTCATCAGGGGGAAGGGGAAGGGGATTTCTTCGAAGCCCCTGTGACAGACGAAGCTTACCATAGCTTCTCCTACCGTAGCTCCTCCGACTCCTGCCCCTCAACCTTCTGCAACACCGGTGACCATTCCTTCTCCGGTCGTCGCAGAAGATCTGGCTCCTTCCGTGGAGCCTGCGATCCTTGAATCGCAAACTGACGTCACCATGGGTGAGTCAGGTATAGATAAGGGTGAACCCTCTTTGGGTAATGATCCCTCGGCAGAAACTTTCACCGAAAACCTTATCAGTAATCCGGGACTTGCCAAGTTTAGCCTGTCCCGGAAATCTGCTGAAGAAATCCAGCGGCTTGCCAGGCAATGCCTGGAGAAAAGTACCTTATTAACCGAAGAAGAAGCGCAAGAAGCAGAGGACGTCAAGTTCTCCCACCTTCTCGCCTAGGTGCGCCTTCGCGACAAGAGGATAAGGACCAGTGAGCTTCCAACAGCACTAGTGATCCCTCTGACTCTCGCCGAGAAGGTTGCCGTTGAAGTGAACGCGAGTTTGGATAGACTCACTCGCGAACAATATGTAAGTCGGAATTCCAACTCATGTTTTTCCTTTATTTCATATCATATCCTCTAGCCCCCAAGCATGAAGTAGGATATATAATCCAGGTTTATGCTTCATTAGGATGCCAAAGAATGAACTAGTGTAGCCCCCAAGGCTTGTGCTGATATTAGCAAAAAATATTAGCCCGAGTCTTTAGTAGCTTTCTGACTTTGGGTATTCTGACTTACAGAAAGTATGTTTCTTATAACCAGGATTTGTTGAAGAATGTTTGTGATAAGCGGAGAGAGATCAAGGCTCTCCGACTTAAAAATGCTGAACTTAAAGTTGCCAAGCATGAGGCCGAAGGTAAACATTCCGAGACTCAAACCTTGTCTTTATATTTTCAATGTCAATTTTTTTTGAACTGTTGTTCTTTTTGACTTACATCGCTAGTAAAACAATTCTGCGCCATGATTGAAGAGGCCGAGAACCTCAAGACTTTGGTGGTGGAGAACAAGGAGCTACGCCAAGAGCTGGATAAGCTCAAGGCGGATCATGAAAAGAGCATTGCTCAAATCCTTGAGTCCTCCTCCATGGCTACTGATGAGCATGATCGTCAGATCGCTGCTAAAGATCAAAAAATCTCGGACCTCAATAATGATCTTAGCAGAGAGAGGGACCTTTCCGAGGCGCTCCAGGCTGAACTCCAGAGTCTTCAGGAAGAGAGGACCAAAATTGACGACATCATTTTCGGTATGTTCCATCTGTCTGATTTGTCTTTTTCTTCGACTTCTCTCAATGTCAGATTTTTCTTTAACTGTCTTTTGTTTATAGGTCCTCTGAACTTGACGGACTCCACCTCTAGTGAGCCCCGTACTCACCGGCTTACCCAAGTCGGTGACCTGCTTCATGACTTCCTCCAATCCCTTGAGGACATTGGTGAAGCTCTCAAGATTCCGGACATGCACAGCATGTCGGATTTTCAGGTGCGGGACAAGGCAAAGGAGATGCCGCAACTTGTTCGAGACTGGAACATGTCCTACGCGCGGACTGCGGCGCAAAACGCTCTCACCATGGTCATGAACCACCATGGAAACATGGAATTATGGCAAGTGACCAGAGGGTACTACAAAGTAGATGAAGACGGCCAGGAGGAAGACCTTCAAGCCATCATGCACTCCTGCGCCGGATATGGGTGTCGAGGGGCTGATTTGACCAGCTACGAGACCCCTTTCTTCACCCGCGTGGACACTCCGCCTCCACCTCCAGAAGAATCAGCAGAAGTTTCCGATGATGAACGCACCACCTCGGATGCAGACATCTCGGAACGATATCAAGGCGACGTATCCAGCGAGCCGACAGCTCCTTCATCTCCTCCTGCATCATAGAATGCCAGAAACACTTGTATTATCTGAAAAAACATGATGCGTCTGTAAATATGAATTACTATAATTTTGCTAGTGCTAAGCTCTTGATCTATTCAGCACTTTTGTCTTTTAAACTTTTTGCGTGCCTGAAATGTTTACATAAGCAATTGTATTTTTGCGTCTATACTTATCGTTTATCTGGCTTTCCGCCTCGTCCCTTTCGTGAGCCGGCTAAACCTTCTGCCGGAAACTTTGCCGAGCAACGGAGCTCAATTGCTACGCCAGTTTAAACTCGGAAACAAAGCGGGCTTCTAGTACCAACCATTCACTACTCGGAAAATGCCCGCATCCAGCAATCAGACAAATAACCAAAGCAAAGACTAGAAATTTTTAGAGTTATACCCGAGGGTAGCAGTTTTAGAATCGGAAATCTATACTAGAACGAACATGAGCATAAAGTACTTTCAAGAATTCTGGGATTTTCGACTATGACATGATCATTCCGAAATAAGATGGTAAAAACTTCTCAGAAAAACTTGAGGCAACCAAAACTTTTATTTCTCATAGAACATGTACATATATATGTTTGCAAAGAAGGATAAACTAAGAATAAAAGGGACGTAGCTGAGCAATATGTCAAGGTCTGCTAATTCATCCGGATTTGTACTGCCTCTAGCTCTCTTTCTCTTCTTAGTAGCATGTCTTTCTTTGACTGGCCTCATGTCAGTTAAGTAGTATGATCCATTGTGCAATACTCGACTAACTAGAAAGGGCCCTTCCCATACTGGGGAAAGTTTGTGCTTTCTTTGTTGCACAAGCCGGAGAACCAAATCACCTTTATTGAAAGAACTATTTCAGACTCTCTGGCTATGATACTTGCGTAACTTCTGCTGATAGGCTGTAGATCTCATTTCAGCAACGACGCGAACTTCTTCGACTAAGTCGAGATTGTTTTGTCGAGAAACCGCGGCATCCTCTTCAATATACGCGGCCACTCTAGGAGAAGTGTGAATCAAATCACTAGGAAGAACTGCCTCTGCACCATAGACCAAGAAGAAAGGTGTGTATCCGGTTGACCTATTCGGAGTCGTTCGTAAACTCCATATTACAGAGGGTAATTCCTCTGCCCAAGCCCCCACAGCACGTCGTAGTGGTGCTTCGAGTCTTGGTTTCAGGCCTTGTAGGATTAAACCATTTTCTCTTTCGACTTGTCCGTTAGCTTGTGGATGTGCTACTAACGCAATGTCAAGCCGGATATTTTGCTCGTTGCAGAATTCAGCCAATTCTCCCATAGAGAAGTTACTCCCGTTGTCCGTGATAATATTATGTGGATAACCATACCGGATTATAACATCCTCGACAAATCTTTTGGCTGTTGCTCCATCACAACTAGTGACAAGTTTAGCCTCAATCCATTTTGTGAATTTATTCACCATCACTAAGAGGTGAGTAAATACACTTGGAGCTCGTTTAAATGGTCCTACCATATCAAGCCCCCAGACCGCAAAGGGCCATGTTATAGGTATTGTTCGCAGCTGATCAGCCGGAACATGAGCTTGTTTGGCGTACTTTTGGCAGCCTTTGCACATCTTGACTAATCGTTCGGCATCTGCCTGAGCTGTAAGCCAGAAAAATCCATGTCTAAAAGCTTTTGCCACTAAAGATTTGGCTGTAGCGTGGTGACCACACTCGCCTTCATGGATTTCTCATAAGATTTCCACTCCTTCTTCCGGAGATACGCAGTGCTGAAAACCCCCAGAAACACTCCGTCTATGGAGCTCACCTTTAACAATAGTATAGGCTTTTGCTCATCCGACGGCTCAGCACCTCGTCTTCGGGTAACTTGCCATCTACCAAATAATCGAGGTAGAGTTGAGTCCAGCTGGGAATTACAGCCAGAACTGCTATCAAAGGTGAGTCGGATTTGGTCGGATATTCCTCATCTACTCCCTTTATTGAGGGAACTTTGAGGTGCTCTAAAAAAGCGCCATCTAGGACTTCTTTCCGCGCAGAGCCTATCCAAGATAGTGCATCTGCTTCCTCGTTTTCTGCTCGAGGGATGTGTTGAACCTCAAACCCTTCGAACGATTTAGATAGATCATCCACGACAGCTTTATATGCTGCCATGTGTTTATTTGCATTACAAATATCCAACACTTGTTGAGCAACAAGATCTGAATCTCCATAACACATCGAACGTCGGATGCTGATATCCTTAGCAATCCGGATTCCACGTAGCAGTGCTTCATACTCGGCAATATTGTTTGTCATTGTGAAGTGGATCTGCAACACATATAAAAGTTTATCTCCTTGGGGTGATTTGAGCACCACGCCAGCCCCCGAGCCCCCTCGAGCCTTAGACCCATCGAAAAAGAGGGTCCAATATTCCGACTCAGGGAGGATCATGTTCTCCTTCGTATCTGTCCAATCAGCGACAAAGTCAGCCAGGATCTGGGATTTGATTGCTGTCCGAGGTTTATACTCAATATCAAAAGCTGAAAGCTCTATGCCCCATTTGGCGACGCGTCCTGTGGCGTCACTGTTGTTGATTATATCTCTCATGGGAGTTGTGCTCATCACGGTAATTGGATGCTCCTGAAAGTAGTGTCGTAACTTATGGGATGCTAGAAAAACACCGTAAGCCAACTTTTGATAGTACGGATACCGCTGTTTTGATTATGTCAGGACCTCGCTGACAAAGTAAGTCAGACGCTGCACTAGGTGTTCCTGATTTTCCTCTGGTCTCTCCACCACCATGACGATACTAACAACCTTATTTGTCGCAGCAAGATAGAGCAACATCGGTTCCCGAGGTTCTGGCGCTGCAAGGATAGGAGTAGATGAGAGTACTTTCTTCAGGTCTTGTAGTGCAGCTTCAGCTTCGTCAGTCCAAACAAAATCCTTGGTCTTTTTCAGGAGTTTGTATAATGGTGCGGCTCTTTCACCAAGCTAGCTTACAAACCGACTGACCGCAGCGATGCAACTAGTTAATCTTTGTACGTCCTTCAGGCGAGTTAGCCTGGAAATATTGAGTATAGCCTTGATTTTGTCTCAGTTCACCTCTATGCTTCTTTGAGACACGATGAAACCTAACAATTTTCTGGTTGATATTACAAAGAAGCATTTCTTCGGGTTAAGCATGATGTTGTATTTTCGTAGATTGGCGAACGTTTCCTCCAAGTAAGAAATCAGTGTTTCCTTATTTTTGGACATCACCGCAATATCATCCACATATGCATGTACGTTGCGTCCGAGTTGGTCATGGAGGCAACGCTGCATCATGCGCTGGTACATAGCTCCTGCGTTCTTCAGCCCAAAGGGCATCGTAACAAAACAGAAGGTTCCGAAAGGGGTTATGAATGAAGTTTTGACTTTGTCAGATTCCTTCATCCGGATTTGGTGATAACCGGAATATGCGTCGAGAAAACAAAGGAGTTCCGAGTCTGTCGTAGAATCGATAACTTGATCAATTCTAGGCAGAGCGAATGGATCTTTTGGACAAGCCTTGTTGAAGGCAGTATAATCAACACACATCTTTAAATCAGCGGTGTCCTTTTTAGGGACCATTACAGGATTGGCCGACCACTCAGTGTGGATGACCTCTTCTATGAATCCGGCTAACTCGAGCCGTGCTAGTTCCTTAGCTATTGCCTTACGCTTTTCATTGCCAAATCGTCGTAGGGACTATTTGACGGGTTTAGCGTTCGGGTTTGCATTTAGAGAGTGCTCGGCAAGTTCCCTAGGTACTCCGGTCATGTTAGATGGCTGCCATGCGAAGATATCTTGATTTGCTTGGAGGAACTTGACGAGCGCGCTTTCCTATGCGCTACCTAGGCCTACGCCTATCTGGGTCACCTTGGAGGGGTCATCATCCTTCAAGGGCGTCTTCTTCGTCTCTTCTGATGCCTTGAACTCCGGATTTGGCTTTGTCACCTCCTTCTTCGTTGCGGGCATCTCAGACGGATCTATGCTCTTCTTGATTTCCTGGTACTCATGGGCGTGCAGCACGGCTTCAGCAAAGGCGGCATTTCCATCCTCGCACTTTTGCGGGTTTCCCCTGATGGTGATCACGCCGTTGGGACCTAGAATTTTCAGCATATTGTAAATGTAACACGGACGAGCCATAAAAGCCCAGTAAGCTGGACGTCTGAATATAGCGTGGTACGCGCTCTTGAACGGGACCACTTCGAAGGAAAGTGCCTCAGTCCGATAGTTCTTTGGAGTTCCAAAGGTGACATCCAAAGTAATCTCTCCCAGGGAATTAGCTTGTCTTCCCGGGACAACTCCGTGAAAGATCACAGAGCTATGGTTCAGCTAGATTTCCGAGATCTTCATCCGGTGTAGCGTTTCGACATAGAGAATATTGATGTTGCTACCACCATCCATGAGGGTCTTGGAGAAACCATAACCGTCAATAAGTGGGTTGACGATTAAGGCGTATTTTCCTCGCCTGTGCAACTTAGGCGGATGATCAGCGCGGTCAAATGTGATTGCCACCTTCGACCAGTCCAAGTATTGGGGGACAGCCGGAACTGTTGCGTTGAGCTCGTGTAGAACTTCTTTCTTGACCTTTGTTGGTTGAGATCCGAGGAAGGTGACGTAAGTGTCCTTCTTGGTGGGAAAAGTTTTCTTCCCTTCCGGCTTGGTATTTGAAGCATCAGCTTCCTCCATGTCGGAATCTTCCTTGGTCTCTTTGTCTTTTTTAGGATTTCTTTCCCTTCTTCCGCTTTGCTTTGTAGCCCGCGGTGTCATCTCTTTTGATGTCGTCATTGAAACAACACTCAGCGTTGGTGTGGGACGAGCCCCCATTGGCGTCTAGGTGATGCACACATGGATTATTGGCAATGTCGGCCCAAGAGTAGGTTTTGCCTGGTTGCTGGTCTCCTCTACCTTGGACCCTTGATGTCCCACGGCCACGCCGCGGCCTCCACCGCGTCCTCCAGACCCGGAAATAGCAGTAACCACCGCTGTTTCCGTATTGGGTTTCTCTTCCGAGGTATTTTTGCACTTCTCAGCTTGTTGCTTTGGTTGTCTTGCCAACTGAGGCACAACTAGGACATTGAGTAATCCCTCTGCATCGACGTCGGCATCTACATACTTGCTCGTTGTTTCTATCATCTCTCCCAAATCAGTGACCTTGTCACACTTCAAGCGGTGACGTAGTAGACCAATTGGGAGTCCTGTGATGAAAGCTTCAATCGCGGTTTGATCGTTTACTCCTTCACATGAGTCTTTGGTGTCGATCCATCGTCCAAGGTAATCCTGGGAAGTTTCTCTGGCTTTCTGCAACGCTGTAGGTCTCCTACCGTACAGGGCCTCCGATATGTGCCTTCGAAATTCCTAAAGAACGCACTTTGCATGTCATACCAGTTATGGATGGTGTTCTCCGGAAGTTCATTGAGCCATGATCGTGCCATCTTCTGCAACATAAGTGGGAGATATCGGGTTGCGACCAGGCTGTTTCCGCCTTTAGAGATGCAGCAAGCTTGGAAAAAATCCTGTAGCTAGGTATCTGGCCGAGCAATGCTGTCGTAGGCTTGGATATGTCTTGGGATGGCAAATCCTTTCGGGAATCTTGTAGCTCTAATGCTTGGTCCAAATCATTTTGGGCCCACGTAGATATCATTGTTTTCATAGTGCCACGCCTCTATGTTGGAGTTGATCCTGTGCCTTGCGTCGTTCGGGGATAGAGATCGTCCCAAATGTCGGCTATGGTTGTGGTGCCTTGGAGCCAGACTCCGGCTTTTGCCACCACCTCCTCCGCCACGTCGTCCTCCTTGTCCCCCTTGGGAGCCGTTGTGATGACTGCTTGGTGGAGAGGGTGGGGCAGTGATACGTCCATTTTGCATCACTATTCTATGTCTTAATTCACTATTATTCATTGATATATTTCGTATTGAGAGGTTATACTTATGTTATTTCATCTATTTTTGCATGGTTGATGACTTTTGGAGCATGGACTGCTGCAGTCAGGATTCTGATGGAAAAGGTGCTGTTTGGAGGCAAAATTCGCGAAGATTGTCCGGGAAAATATACGGAAAATCCTATTTTCCAGAAGACTACGGATGCCAGAAGATGGAGTGGAGGTGGGCCACAGGGGGCCCACACCACCCCATGGCGCGGGCAGGCCTAGGCGGCGCCTAGAGGTAGTGTGGCCACCCTGGCCCACTCTAGCCTCTCCCCTCTGGCGTATATCATCCTCCCGAAACCCTAAGACTCAGGGAGCGACCACAGAAAGATTCCGCCACCTCTGCATGGCAGAAAACATCGAGAGAGAAAGATCTCTCCGGCCGACAGATTTTTGCCAGGGGAATTCGTTCCCGGAGAGGGGAGATCGTCGCCATCAACACCACCATCAAGCTGGACTTCATCGAGATCATCATCACCATCATCACCACCATCATCACCATCAGCACCCTCATCACCATCTCCATATTGCTGTAACAATTGAGTTGAATCTTGCATAGTTCATAGGGGAAACTTTACCGGTGTTGATTACTCTTTGTAGTTGATGCTATTGAGTGAACCATTGAATTATTGTTTATGTTCAGATCGTTATACATCATTATTCCATCTCTGATCATGATCCATATGATGTCTTGTGAGTAGTTTGTTTTGTTCTTGAGCACATGGGAGAAGTCTTGTTGTTAGTAGTGGAGTTGCGTTGAGAAAGATTCAATAGATTGTTATTTAAGTTGTGGTGTACTTCTTCTAGTGGTGTCATGTGAACGTCGACTACATGACACTTCACCTATATGGGCCTAGGGGAATGCATTGTGTATTTGGATACTAATCATAGGGGTTGCCGGAGTGACAGAAACCTGAACCCCCGTTAGAAAACCATTGCACAAGGGACGTAAGGGTCTTAGAGTTTAAAGCTGAGGTTAGGTTTCTACCTTAATTACTTTCTTGTACTTACGGATGTTTGCAAGGGGTATAATCACAAGTATGTATTAGTCTTGGATGGGGCGGTACATTAGCACGGGCTCACCCACACAACACTTAGCAAGCTAAAGAAGATTAATCGACTATATGAAGCGAAAGCACTTGACAATCTTCCCATGTGTCCTCGAGAACGTTTGGTCATCTTAAGAAATACAACCGGCTTGTCCTTTGCTGCATAAAGTATTGGGCCACTTGCTGCATTTATTCCTACTGTCTTTTATTTACTCGTACTTTGTTTACTTGGTTTATCAAAAACCCCTAATAATTCGTTTGCTAAGTATTTGCAGAGAATTCCTGATCCATACCACTAGCCAGCACCTTTTGCTCCTCGTTGGGTTCGACACTCTTACTTATCGAAAATACTGCGATACACCCCCTATACTTGTGGGTCATCAAGACTATTTTTTGGCGCCGTTGCCGGGGAGTGAAGCGCTATTGGAGAGTGGAACTGGTAAAGGAAACTTCTACTGTGAGCATTGTTTACTTCTGCTAGTTGCTTTATTTTCGTTATGGATAATTCGCTGAGTATCTTATTTGGTAATGCTACTACCACTGCTAAGGTAGTAGATAAGCCACCACCTGCTGAGAATGATGTTTTTAAAATACCTACAAGAATTATTGATCGTGTTATGGATAACAACTATGTTGGGGATGGAACTGTCCATCCCGGTGATCATTTACTCTTTATACACGAATTATGCGGGTTGTTCAAGTGTGCAGGTATTACTACAGATCAAGTTAAGAAGAAGTTATTCTCATTATCACTGAAAGGAAGATCTGAGGAATGGTATAAGCTGTTGAAGAATGGTCAAGCTCTGGAATGGGAGGAAATAGTGCCTCTCTTTTATTCAAAGTTTTACCCTCCTAGTGAGATTCATAAAGATCGGAATCAAATATACAACTTTTGGCCCATTGATGGAGAGAGTACAGCTCAACCTTGGGGGAGATTGAAGTTACTAATGCTCAAATGTCACACTCATGAGCTCCCCAACAATATTATTATCAATAACTTCTATGCAAGGCTCCCTCTACATGATAAATATTTATTGGATGCTTCTTGTGTTCGATCATTCAATCGCATGGAAGAAGAAGCTAAATGGGATCTTCTGGACCATATTCAAGACAATGTTGAAGCTTGGGAGAATGACAAAGTTAGAAAGTCAGGTATAAATTATGATTATGAATGCATTGAATCTTTTATGGGAACTGATGACTTTCAAAATATTAAAAATGCTTATGGTCTAGACTCTCAAGCTATTGCTTCTTATTTTAAGGCTTTTGCTTCCTACATTGAAGTGCCTAAAAAGAAGTGGAATAAGTATCATGAACCTTATAAAGATGTTGCTAAGAGTGTTCCTGCAAGAAATACTGAAGTTTATACTGCTAATCATGTTTAACCCAAACCTTACATTGAGAAAATGCCTTTTCCAGTTAAGGTAAAGGAACATTCTATGATGGCTAGTATGGTAGATGAAAGTATGAATAAAGCTATTGAACCTGATACACAAATGGTTGATGAACCTATAATAGCAAATGTGAAAGACTTTGTTACTAAATATGAAAAAGAGGGACACCCTATCCTTTGTAAGGATACCTCTAATATTGTTTCACATAGTAGTGTTATGAGAGCTAGTATTCCTGTGTTTTCTATTAGAATAAGCGATCATCGCTATGATGGTCCTTGTGATAGCTATATTGTTAAGTTTATGCATGATACTGAAAGTTACTATGAAAGAGGGAAAAGTGTTCTTATGCAGCTCAATATTATCAAGTTTCCTCGTTTTATGCTGAAAGTTTTTATGTTGCACTTCTTTTGCCTTCTTATGCAAGTTGCCTCTGGTTTCAACAACTTGTTTGTTTACAAAATCCCCTTGCATAGGAAATGGGTTAGACTTAAATGTGTGTGTGTTTTGCTTCTTAATGCTCTCTTTCACTTCAATTCATATCCCTATGAGAGCTTCTTCAAAATTATCATGCCCATCTTAATGGCTATAAAGAAAGAGCTTTCCAATTTGTTTTTTCTTTTAGTTTGTTTTTGTTTCTTTGAGTCTTGGAAGTTATTACTTCGGTAATAACCGCTCCTTATCCGTTTTGTTTGGTTTTTGTGTCAAGATCAACCTCTAATGAGAGAGAAGTAAGATTTGGGGAAGTTGCTGTCCCGAAACAGATTTTTGTGCTTCACCGTAAAAATTGTGAGAGATATATGTATGTCGGATTGAGCTGTAATGTTTTGTGCTTCTGCCTCAGGTTGTTATTTAACTTTCGTTAGTTTTGCACTTTTTGATTTGAGCAACAGAAGATTTTCTAAAAAATTGATCTTTACCTGCTGGTCTGTTTTGACAGATTTTGCCACTCTTGCATTTGCTTCTTTATTCGATTTCATTTTTGAATTCTTTTTGGGTATTCAAAAGGAGTTACTACAGTAGCTTATGTTTTGTTGGTTTTCAGTTGAAGTTGGACTCAAAAGGGTTTATCACTTCACTATTACTAATGTTGCTAATGAGAATTGTGTGAAGTTTTGTGTGAAAGAAATTTCCAGGTAGTGGGGATATTGGTGTACTAAGGAAGATAAGGGTTTTATAACTCAAGTAATAAGTGTACGAACATGAAGATATTGATGATATTCAAGAGATGCCTCCGGAAGAATCTACTAGATACCAAATTCAGAGACCTGCAGAGTCTGTTTTCAAATAGGTAACAGTTCTGGTAAGAAAAGTTCCGCGAAAATACAATCCAACTATATTTTTGCAGTTTTCAGTCAATAAAGGAAACTACGAAGCAAAAAAGGGACGGAAACGGAGCCTGGGTGGCTCACACCACCCTGTGGCGCGGGCCCACCCCTGGCCGCGCCACTAGGTGGTGAGTCCACCCCAGACTCCGCCTTCGACTCGTTTTCTCCCAGTACCTTCCTTTGGATATGAAACTTCGTAATATATAACCCCTCGGATCCCCCGAGGCTCATATATCATGTTTTCGTCGTGTTTTTGTTTCGATCTGTTTCTGCCATGACATACTTTTTGAAAGCTTAGAAGCACCATGGTGTCCGCCAAGGATAAATGGAAGGAACCTATGGAGGAAGACCTCCATGACCCCGGGAAGGAGAAGGAGATCAAGAGTGAAGGTGAAGAGGAGCAAGGCCAACATCCGCATACCGGCACTACCATTGCAAGCATTAGAGTCGTGGCAAATCCAGCCATTGGAGGGAAGCCTCCTCATCACCGTTCAGATCCCTGGTATTTTCCTCCACGCACCAGGAATCCTTTCCATACCCTTATCGATGAGCATCAATACCAGAATATGCCCAAGGAGAAATTACCCTCCAATTGGGATTTGCTTCGTTCTAGCCATGCAGGAAAAGAAGACTTCAAGGAGGAAGAGTGGGGAAAGAATAGCAAGAGCTGGAATTCTCAACCCGGCATGATCATGAGCCGCATTGAGCAAAACTCGCAGCTTATTCGTAATCTCAGCTTTGAGATTGAGGACTTGGGGAAACTTATCAGAGAGCTCATTGAGAAGACACCACCACCACCTAAGGAGTAATTCGTCATCAAGTTTGGCATCCCCTTGGTTTGTTCCAAGCTTGGGGGAGTGCCGCGGTATCATATCACTATCTCCTACATTTTTACCTTATTAGTTCATTCATATCATGAATAGAGGAGTTATTATGTAGTATGGTTTGCATTATGGAAGTGTCCCCTCTATCGTTAGATATGTATCCCTTGGTGTGAGTTTCTTTTATGGAATATTAATGAGAAGTTCTATCATTTACTCTTTTGCATAGCTTATATTAGTTTTCAATTCATGGTTATATGATTGATCTTGTTGTTAGTATTGGTATAACTTTGGGATCATTGAGTTAATTTAGTTGGTTTTGGCAAACCTGGCTCGGTCAGTAGCAACACCTTTTTGAGAGCTGAAAAGAAAAAGATAGAAGTACTCTAGAGAAAAAATAATTTCATCATCTTTCTTTCTTGATTTACCCATAAGTCTAGTATTCTCTAGTTAAGATCTTTTGTGCTTCCAAGGAAGATTGCATGTTTGTCTTTATCACTTGTATGTTTGTTTCCTTCAACTCTTATACTTGCTACCCAACCTTGCTAGCCAAAAACCTGTACTGAGAGGGTATTCTTCTCGTGCATCCACCTCCTTTAAACCAAAACCCATGCCATTTGTGTCCACCATACCTACCTAGTAGCATTATTGCTATTCCAAGTAAATTCTTGTTTTATCTACCTCCCAAATTAAACTTGTTATGTGAAAATTAGTGATTAAAGCTCTCACGAACTTGATGGCACACTTTACTTTCTTGCATTTAATAACCTTGAACCATTGGGTCCTTCTTTGTTGTGTATATGCTTGCGCTTTATGAGTTGAAGTTAGCCAAACCATGTATCATGGGGACCGCTTTCAACACTTCATTTGGTACTTTGTACCTAGTTGATATCATGTTCTTTTGCTTATGGATCCCGGCGGTGTGAAATAAAAGTGGAACTTGTAAGATCATGGAGTTTACATTTGTGTTAGAGAAACGCCTAGGCCGCTAGCCTAAGCCATGCCTAATCATGGTGGAAACTTGCAGCATAACTATAGTGAGAATTCTATGAAGCATCCTCAATAAAAACCTATGCAAATAGGAAATAAAAAGATCGCTGAGATGCTCACTGTATGCTTGCCTTGTCATTTTGATTATGGGATAGCTCCTGTGTCATGTGCAAGGGGTACCCCGTTGGCGGTTCTAAATGATATGCATGTATTTACAATGACAAGAGCTTGCTCGTGACTGTAGTTGAGTAGCATGAGGATCGGTACTCATAAGTAAGGGGCATGGGTCTCCAACTTATAACTTGTCAAGCATATCCTCTTAGTTGTGTCACTTTAACATTAACCACCAAAAGATGCCTATGATAGGGGCAATGAGAGCTGAAAGCTAGTAAGTATCATAATTTTTGGGAGCTCTTTATGCGACTTGCAATCCCTGCTTCCCTCTGCGAAGGGCCTTTCTTTTACTTTATAGTTGAGTCAGTAAACCTATTCCCTTCTATCTTAGCAAGTATTTGAGTTGATGTGTTTCATTCATTCATATGATGATTTATTCAATCATGTCTCTTATGTTCCTTGTTTTGCACATTGCTCTTATCTTGATGTTTACTACTTTGAAAGCTATCATTAAAAACCAGCTATTTGTGAACTCCAGCAAATTATCAACTATTCTTCGACCAAGAGCTAAGTTTGCCATTACCAATTACGATTCACTTTATGTATCTTTATTGTGTTTCCTTTACTTATTACAAGTTGAGTTATATAATAGTGAGTTTTCTTCTATTATGATCTATGTATTTGATGAATGTGATGCTTCTTGTCCGTATTCTTTTATCGACTCTTCACTCCATAAACTTGAGGCCATGTTTATTGAGCTCAGTTTCACTTGGGGACAAGCAAAGTCTAAGATTGGGGGAGTTGATACGTCCATTTTGCATCACTATTCTATGTCTTAATTCACTATTATTCATTGATATATTTCGTATTGAGAGGTGATACTTATGTTATTTCATCTATTTTTGCATGGTTGATGACTTTTGGAGCATGGACCGCTGCAGTGAGGATTATGATGGAAAAGGTGCTATTTGGAGGAAAAATTCGCGAAGATCAGAAAATCCGGGAGAATATACGGAAAATCCTATTTTTCCAGAAGACTAAGGATGCCAGAAGATGGAGTGGAGGTGGGCCATAGGGGCCCACACCACCCCATGGCGCGGGCAGGCCTAGGTCGCGCCTGGAGGTGGTGTGGCCACCCTGGCCCACTCCAGCCTCTCCCCTCTGGCGTATATCATCCTCCCAAAACCCTAAGACTCGGGGAGCGACCATCCGCCGCCTCTGCGGGGCGGAAAACACCGAGAGAGAAAGATCTCTCCGGTAGACAGATTTATGCTGGGGGAATTCGTTCCCGGAGAGGGGAGATTGTCGCCATCAACACCACCATCAAGCTGGACTTCATCGGGATCATCATCACCATAATCACCACCATCATCACCATCAGCACCCTCATCACCATCTCCATATTGCCGTAACAATTGAGTTGAATCTTGCATAGTTCATAGGGAAAACTTTCCCGGTGTTGATTACTCTTTGTAGTTGATGCTATTGAGTGAACCATTGAATTATTGTTTATGTTCAGATTGGTATACATCATTATTCCATCTCTAATCATGATCCATATGATGTCTTGCGAGTAGTTCGTTTTGTTCTTGAGGACATGGGAGAAGTCTTGTTGTTAGTAGTGGAGTTGCGTTGAGAAAGATTCAATAGATTGTTATTTAAGTTGTGGTGTACTTCTTCTAGTGGTGTCATGTGAACGTCGACTACATGATACTTCACCTATATGGGCCTAGGGGAATGCATTGTGTATTTGGCTACTAATCGTAGGGGTTACCGAAGTGACAGAAACCTGAACCCCCGTTAGGAAACTATTGCACAAGGGACGTAAGGGTCTTAGACTTTAAAGTTGTGGTCAGGTTTCTACCTTAATTACTTTCTTGTACTTACGGATGTTTGCAAGGGGTATAATCACAAGTACGTATTAGTCTTGGATGGGGCGGTACATTAGCATAGGCTCACCCACACAACACTTAGCAAGCTAAAGAAGATTAATCGACTATATGAAGCGAAAGCACTTGCCAGTCTTCCCATGTGTCCTCGAGAATGTTTGGTCATCTTAAGAAATACAACCGGCTTGTCCTTTGCTGCATAAAGGATTGGGTCACTTGCTGCATTTATTCCTACTATCTTTTATTTACTCGTACTTTGTTTACTTGCTTTATCAAAAACCCCTAAAAATCCGTTTGCTAAGTATTTGCAGAGAATTCCCGATCCATACCACTAGCCAGCACCTTCTGCTCCTCGTTGGGTTCGACACTCTTACTTATCGAAAATACTACGATACACCCCCTATACTTCAGGGTCACTAGGCTGCTGAATTGTTTCCGGCTGATCGCTGGTGTCGTGGTGGTGTCACGGCAGATGCCATGGATAGGCTAAAGGTGGGGACTAAATGCACTAGGGGAATCCAGGGAGGGATAATGAGGTGATTCCTCACACAGAAGATTTATATATGATTTACTTCCAAGCTTACAAGTGCTCCTAGAGCTGTATTGGCGAGAGGAGGAAGAAGGAACTCTCTTACTCTCACCCACAGTAGACCCGTACAAGACCTACCATAGATCAACCCTTAGAACCTAAAACCAATCAGAATAGTGGAACCCCTTCTATAGAGGCCCTAGCCCTCCTTATATAGGGGGGCTAGGTCTCTACTTAGGGCATACGTGGAGGCATATTCCAGGGAATATACCTCCTCCCAAAATAGTAAGCCGACCGGGTTGCTTTCCCCCGCGTCACCCATGTAGAGGCTACGTGAGCCTCTGCAGCGCCTGCGTCAGCCGACACGAGCACCGTCACCTCTTGTCGGCCACGCCTCGGTGGTCTTGCCCTTGTTCGCTTCGCTCATGCAGTGCGTACCGGGGTTGCTTTTGACCAGCGAGATTCCTTCCTTCTCCTAGAAGCTAGATATGACCCGGATCATAGTTGACCCGGCCACACCCGTTCCTGCATACAAGTTAAATTCTCCTATCCGACTTACTGCTTAAGTCGGTCGAGGCTCCGTTAGGTGGACATCCCCTGGTCCGGGTTACTCTGAGACTCGGCCTTCCTTGAGGTGACCTAGCCAGCGTCCGCTTTGGCCTTGCCGAACCTCGGCTAACTCGGCCTTTTATACCCCGGCATGACCCTACCCGGGGGTATACCCCAACATTAGTCCCCGAAGCTGGTGTGGTCTTTGCTTCCTTGGCCGCTAAGGCCACATCAGGTTCAATTTCACTGAGCTTTGGACGTTACCTCCGAGTTACCTCCTTATCTCGGATCGTATGGATTTACGTTCCCTTGGCACATTCCAAGTTTTCACTTGCTGGCTGGGTTACCACCTTATTTCGGACCTCATGGTTTTACTTTCCCTTGGCACATTCCAAGTTTTCACTTGCTGGCCGGGTTACCACGGTTTCATCCGGATCTTCTTTCCTTCTCTCGTACGCTAACCCACGTGGAGGCTAATCATTAGGTTGTCTCATTTTAAGGGCCAGCCATAGTAATCGCCGTAGTAATTGTCAGTTATCACTGCGCGCGGGTTACGTCACGCCTGCCTCCTCGTTTACCGCATCAATGCGTCACGTCATGGGATCATCTATACCCTGTGGCCTTCCGTGTGGCTCGCTGCTGATTGGTTGACGTCAAACATACACGGCCACACCATGTGGCGTACCCGCATGACACGATCCCACTTCCCCCTCGAGGGAGTGGTTAAATAGGGGAGGGGCACACCCCTTAGGTCTTTTCCTCCTTCCGCGCCCCTCTGCCTCTAGCTCTTCTTCTCCTTCGTATTCCCCGCGACAGCGTCGCTGCCGTACTACTTCCCCCACACCTCTGCATCGCCGCCACCGCTACACGCCTCCTCCGCCACGGGTCGTTGTCAATCTAGGCCGTTGCCCCCCACCGCCGCTAGCGCCAGTGAGGGCAGTGGACACAAGATGACAGAAGAGGAGCTCGCCATCGCCGAGCAAGAGATGGAGGAAGACCTCGCCATGGCGGACCGAGGTGCGTGGGCCGGGTCCTAGGTCTGCCAAGACGACCTGGACTGGCTCTACCACACCAGATGCATCCCCGCCGGCGTCACCACGCGCCTCGCCTCCGCCGAACTCGCCCCCTCGCCCAATCCGGGTGAGTACGTCGTGTTCTTGTCCCACTTCCAACGGGGGTTCGGTTTGTCGGTCAGCGACTTCTTCCATGACTGGTTAAGCATCTACGAACTCCAGCCGCACCACCTTCCTGCCAACACAATTACTTCTCTTTCCGCTTTTGCCTCCACGATCGAAGGCTATGCCGGACTATGGCCCACGAAGGAGATATGGATCCGGTTTTTAAGCCTTCGTCGTAATGTTATTCCGAACATTCAACTTGATCCGGAGGACAAGCAGCTCACTCAGTTCGGAGCTACGTCCATCTCACCCCGGAGGCTGTCCATTTTCCCCCGGGTCACCGGGCTGGACTCCTGCAAAGGATGGGCCCAGACTTTCTTTTATGTCCGGAGCGCGGGCACCGAAGACTTGATCCGGTTGCTCCCCTATGATCCGGGTCCTCCTAACCCGGAGTTGTGGGACGTTATCCCCAAGAAGCCCACGGCCTTGGCTAACTTGGTCAACAAAAGGTTCGCGGAGCTAAAGGAGCTCGGGTTGCGCAACGAGGATGCCATGATCACGTTCATCCGCAACCGGATCTCCCCCCTCCAGAAGCGCAGTCACAAGGTGTGCCACATGAGCTGGGGCCGCGACCCCAACCGTACCTCGTCCTTCGAGTTGAGCAACACGGAGACCTATTGTCGGGTCAAGGCTCTCTTCACCACGCACAAGCACTTCTCCTCTGAGTGGATGTGGGGAATTGAGCACTTCTGCCGTGATAGGCCTCCTCCCTTGGTAAGTTTTGTGTCACAAACTTTCTCCGAATTAGACCTCATGTCGGTCGCTGTTGTATTTTTAACTCTGTTGTCTGTTCTTTTCCTTAGCTATTCCTTCAGCAGACCCTAGAAGATGGCACTGATCCCACCCTTAAGTGGGCGCCTGACCGTGAGACCTCAGACGAGGAAGAGCCGGATCAGGAGATGTTCCTCCCGATGACCGATGCTACGAAGCGACCCACCGGTAAACCCTCTTCCATTAGAGATTGGCCTGATGATGAAGATGACTCAGATGTGGAGATGACGGAAGTTGTTGACACTGTCCCCCTTTCTTATGCTTTTCCGACATCAACTAACCCCGGTCGGCAGATCCACGAGGACCCTCCCCTTGCTACGGGTGAACCTGTTCCGGTAGTGCCAAAGAAGAAGCGTGGAGCTGCATCAAGTTCCTCCTCCAGACCTTCTCAGCCCGCCAAAAGGCGAAAGAAGTCCGGAGACAAAACCGCCTCCAAGCCAGCAGGCAAGGCCCCAACACGAAGGGCTCGGAAACCCAAGGAGCCCCTCACCTCGGATGTGTAAGCCTTCTTTCCCTCTGCAATTTATTCTTCCTTACATTGTTTTAGTTTCTCTTTTGACATTATTTGATTCGGCAGGGCTGCGGTGGAGGTCCCCCAGAGTGGATCTAGCATCTCTTCGCCGCTCCGACTTAGCCCTTCTCCCCCTCGTGACGACGAGTCACGCCCGCTGAGCCCTATTCCAGAGGGTTCTGTGGCTGCTCCGGGTTCTGCTCCACCTCGTCAAGAGGGGGGTAACCTTGGAGCGGGGGAGACTGGCCCAGCCGAGGCAGCGACATCCACGACTTTGGATACGCCGCAACCCGCAACCACCGAGACTACCTCAGCACCAGCATCAACTCCGGCACTAGCACCAACTCCGGCACCAAGTCCGGCAACAAGAGCACCAACGCCAAGCTCCTCTGCCTCGTCCGAGTCTTCTCAGTCTCGGCGAGGAAGTACCCAGGCAGCTCCTAATGGGAAATCTGCTGCGACCACTTCTTCTTCCCAACAGCCCAAGGGCAAAAAGGCCCCTGACGCCACTAGGACAGTATCCGTCGAGGCTGGACATCGTACCCTCGCATCCATGCTTTCCAAGAAACCTCCAGCCCCGAAGGACGTCCCTGTCGAGCCAGCTGATGCGCAGCAACTTGTTCTGCACACCAGCCCGGCCCTTGCCCTGGTTGAGAGGAGAGAGGCGCATGCGAAGGGCTTGGTGGCACCCCATATGCCCACCGGCGAGCGATATCGTCCGAGCCTGATTGAATTCATCATGAATTGGAACAAGGAAGAGGTAGTCCAAGACGCTGATCTCCCGGAGAAGTTCGGTCCCGCCGAATTCTCCGCTCAAATGAACACCGCCTTTAAGGCGCTCAACATCGCGGGTCGGATGATGGAGGTACGTTACTCGTTTTCCTTAGCCAGTTGTAAGTATTTAATAATATAACCATTAGTCCCCGAGCCTCCGGGGGAGTAACTTGTTACTTGGCCGGATGCTCCTTAGAAAACTAATGTAGCTCCTTGATAACTTCGAATATGCACACACCTAGAGCCGGGTTAAGTTCCACTTGGCCCGGATTTAGTACACTTCGAATATGCACACACCTAGAGCCGGGTTAAGTTCCACTTGGCCCGGATTTAGTACACTTCGAATATGCACACACCTAGAGCCGGGTTAAGTTCCACTTGACCCGGATTTAGTACACTTCGAATATGCACACACCTAGAGCCGGGTTAAGTTCCACTTGGCCCGGATTTAGTACACTTCGAATATGCACACACCTAGAGCCGGGTTAAGTTCCACTTGGCCTGGATTTAGTACACTTCGAATATGCACACACCTAGAGTCGGGTTAAGTTCCACTTGGCCCGGATTTAGTACACTTCGAATATGCACACACCTAGAGCCGGGTTAAGTTCCACTTGGCCCGGATTTAGTACACTTCGAATATGCACACACCTAGAGTCGGGTTAAGTTCCACTTGGCCCAGATTTCGTACACTTTGAATATGCACAAGGCTAAGTTATATCTTTGTACTTTTTGCAGGTGACCACCAACTGCCGTAGCGCTGAGTTTCAGCGTCTCCTTGACACCCATAAGACGCTGCGCGCCAAGCATAATGCACTTCTCGCTGAACACGAGAAAAGGGGTAAGTTTCTTCCTTGGCACTTCTCCGTTTTTCTTCATTTTCCTCTGCCAAACTAACCTATCATTCGGTTTCCGCAGCTGGGGTGGAGGCTGAGAACAAGCTTATGAGGAAGAACTTGGATCAGATCAAGGGTAAGTCATTTTTTGTCCGACCTTGCTATGCTTTTTATCTCCTTTTCTCCTTGGCTCGGCAAACATTCATACCTTGGCTCTGCCAGGTCAACACACTATTTCAGCATCTCTTGAAGATAGTGTGCCCGTGCCTGACATGATTCTGCATTTTCTCAAACAAGCAGGGCAGCATCAAACCGAGCTTAAGAAGGTTGGCCAGGATTACACAGAAGATGGTGAAAATGAAAGCACAGCACCAGTCCGAGCTCCAAAAGGTTGGCCAGGATTACACAGAAGAGCGCGAGCGCCTCAATCTCCAGATCACCAAGGACCAGGACCTACTCAAGGAGGCCGACACTAAGCTTAAGTCGGCGAATGCTGCGCTTGTGAAGCTTCGCAAAAGACGCGATGACTACACTAGCGAGTTGACTCGGATCCTCACCCATATATCACGTAAGCTCCTTTCCCTTATCCGACATATTTCTCCGGGTTACTTCACATGTCTTTTCTCTTACTTGTTTCTCTTGTCTCATTTTCAGGCAAATTTCCTGAGGGCACTGCCATCGCGAGCGCTGCAGTTGCAGATTTTCACCGAGAGAGGGGTACTCCCGCTGCTCCTGGCGGTGAGGAGATTCCTTATGACATGGAGGACATGTTGGTCAGCCTGTCATCTCGCGTGGAACTCATCAAGAACTATGGCAGGGATATCCTCGACGTTGCAGTCTGAATCTTCAACACGTTCTGGCCTAGAGAAGACACTCTGGAGACTACCACAATTCTTGTTGAGAAGTTAATGGAAATCGAGACCCATCTCGACCTCTGGAGGGAGTCCACTGGACGTGTTGCAGCTGATACTGTTCTTCACCACATACTCACGTGGTACGAGAAGATCGATCTCAACCTCCTGACGCGCCTGCGCACTGGGTCCAAATGGACCAATGACCCGGAGTGGGTAGCTTGGCGCCAAGCTTGCGCCCATAGCCTCATCGAATATGCTCCCATTCATGAATGGACTGAGCGACCGAGCTTCCTGGAAGCCGCTGGTGACGAAGAGGTTGAGAACGCTAAAGATGGCTCGAACGAGGATGGAGAGGACGATGCCTCGGATATCGAAGACGGTGAAGATGATGCCGAACTTCCTCCTCCTACTGCTCCTTGAGTGAAAACACTTGAAAACTTATCAGATCCCCGGTATGCCAGGTGGAATTGTATCTAGTACACATGTGATATTTTGCTACTAAGTTTCTAATGCCAGATTAGCTTGGGGGTAGTCCCCGAGTTTCATTTTCTTGTTCGTCCAATCTTTTGGCTCCGTTCGTGTCTACCTTGATTCGGTTTTACAACTTACGAATCCGAGCTTCAAAAATTGTTTTAACAATACTTGGAAACTTTAGGCTTAGCTCAAAATAATTCGACATAGTAATTTGAATGTAAATACAAGGTTAGTCCGGAAAACAAACGTCGGCTTGATTAAGTTCTTTTCCTTAGTCGTTTTTCATGTGCCAGGCAGTTCCAAACTTGTTCTCTTGCTTTCCATGAAGCCAATTCTTGTTGGACAGCAGCAAGTCGAAGAGTTGGGTTTTTGCTGCCCACACACTACTAAACCGAGTTAAGTAGAACAACTTACTCCAGCTGACATATAAATAATAAAAGATAACAAATATTATTAAGGCAGTCCCCAAGTTACTGCTCAAGGTGCCAACACTTCATTGATAAGCTCATTGCCGGCATACATACCGACATATGAGATGACTCGGATACATACACTTCTTTGCTAAGTGTAGAAAGGACGAAGTAGAGCTACATTCCATGGACGCTTAGATTCCTCGCCGGACCTGTCCGCCTTGTTCTTTTCTTGTGGCTTTGCATCTATAAGATAATAAGAATCATTGTGCAATGCTTTACTCACAATGAATGGCCCTTCCCATGGGGGGGGATAATTTATGCTTGCCAGCAGTACGTTGTACCAACCGGAGCACCAGATCGCCTTCCCAAAAGACTCGGGGACTTACTTTCCGGCTATGATAGCGTCGGAGATTTTGCTGATACATGGCGGATCTGGACAATGCCAGTTCTCTCGCTTCTTCCAGCAGATCAACATCATTTTGCCGGGCTTCTTGCACTTCGGCTTCTGTGTATTGGGTGACCCTAGGCGAATCATGCTCTATGTCGGCTGGTAATACAGCTTCTGCCCCATATACCAGAAAAAATGGCGTATAGCCTGTTGATCGATTCAGAGTTGTTCTTAAACTCCACAGTACCGCTGGTAGTTCTTCTATCCAGCACCCTGCTGATCTTTGCAGCAGCTCAATGAGCTGGGGTTTTATCCCTGATAATACTAATCCGTTGGATCTTTCCACTTGTTCGTTCGATGCGGGGTGGGCTACCGAGGCTACGTCTAGCCGGATCTTCTTATCCCGGCAGAAACGCGCAAACGCTCCTTCCGCAAAATTTGTGCCATTATCAGTTATGATACTGTGAGGGTAACCGTATCTCAAGATGATGTCCTTGAGAAATGTTACGGTCGTAGCTCTATCACATTTTCTTATAGGCTTCACTTCAATCCATTTTGTAAATTTGTCCACCATGACCAAAATGTGAGTCATATTCCCCCTTGCTGCTTTAAACGGGCCAACCATATCCAAGCACCATACGACAAATGGCCATGTAATTGGTATGGTCTTGAGCTCCGACATTGGCATATGTGTCTTGGTAGCATACCTCTGACAACCATTGCATTTTCTCACCAGATCTTCTGCTTGTTCTAAGGCACTTGGGCAGTAGAATCCATGTCGGAAAGCCTTTGCCACCAAGGCTCGGGACGAGGCATGATGCCCGCACTCCCCTTATTGTATATCTCGGAGGATGTCAAGCCCTTCTTCCGGGTCAATGCATCACTAGAGGACATTGGTCACACTCCTTTTGTATAACTCGGAATTGATGATCGTGTATGCCTTAGCTCTCCTCTGTGTTTGCCTGGATAGTACCTCCTCAGTGGGCAAAGTTCCATCTTTCAAGAATTGAAATATAGGTAGTGCCCAAGCTGGAATTGCTCGCACGGGGAACACATCCTCATCAATTTCCATCTGATCCACCGGCATAACTTCAACCGGATCATGCTGAGCAGTCCCTGAGTCTTGCGAAGCAGTCCCCGGGTTCGCTGAGGCAGTCCCTGGGTTTGCCGAGGCAGTCCCCGGGTTTCGCGCACCACCTCCCATGTCAATGTCCATGGGCACAGCTCCGAATTCTGTATCTTCCGGGACGTAAATTGAGTCGGTTTCTGGGGACGGCCTAATAGATGGTTTTCTGAGGTGCTCTAATGCTACACCCGGTGGAATTGCTTGTCGGGTTGACCCGAGCTTCGATAACATGTCGGCAGCCTCATTTTCCACCCGGGGTACATGGTGAAATTCACATCCCTCAAAGTAACCAGATATCTTCTGCACATGAAATCTGTACAGAGCCATGTTTGGATCAAGGGCGTCCCACAGTCCCGACACTTGCTGTACTACCAAATCCGAGTCGCCAAAGCACAGGATCCGACGTATCCCAATCTCTTTTGCCACTTTGAGCCCATGCACAAGTGCTTCATATTCAACGACATTGTTTGATGCCACGAAATGGATCTGCAGCACGTATTTCAGCTGGTCCTTCTTTGGCGAGGTAAGTACGACTCCGGCTCCTAGCCTGGTTTTTGTTTTTGACCCGTCAAAGTGCATTCGCCAAGAGTTCGGATCTGGTAGCGGCGGTTGGTATTGCACCTCGGCCCAGTCCACAAAAAAGTCCGCCACAGCCTGAGACTTGATTGCCTCTCTTCTGTCATATTGTGGCGCATAAGGAGCTAGTTCAATTGCCCATTTTGCAATTCTGCCACTCGCATCCTTGTTACTCATTATCTCGGATATAGGAGCCTCACATATTACCCTGATGGGATGCTCCTCAAAGTAATGCTTCAGCTTCTTAGCTGCCATGTACACACCATACGTCACCTTCTGATAGTGTGGGTAGTTCTGTTTTGAGGCACATAATACCTCACTCAGGTAATACACTGGCCTTTGCACCGACTTACCTTCCTCGTCGCGCTCTACCACTATTACTACACTTACAACTCGGTTGGTTGCGGCTATATAGAGCAACATTGGCTCCTTTGATAGTGGAGAGGCTTACACTGGTGCAGTGGCTAACATCTTCTTTAAGTGGGCAAAGGCTTCATTGGCCTGCGGCGTCCAAACAAACTTATCCAACTTTTTCATGAGTTGGTAGAGAGGCAATGCCTTTTCTCCCAACCGACATACAAACCGAGTCAACGATCCCAGGTAACCAGTGAACTTCTGGACATCGTTAAGACACTTTGGCAGTTCCAATCGTTCGATGGCTCGGATTTTAGTTGGATTAACTTCAATACCTTGGCTGGAGACAAGAAATCCGAGTAACTTTCCAGCCGAGACACCGAAGGTACATTTTTCTAGGTTAAGCTTCATCCGGAACCTTCTTAGGTTCGTGAATGTCTGCCTGATATCGTCAAGGAGCGTTTTGCTTTCCTTGGTCTTGATAACCACATCATCCACATACACTTGTACATTTTGACCAATTTGGTCATGCAACCATTTTTGCATACATCTTTGGTACGTTGCCCCTGCATTACGTAAGCCAAACAGCATGGTGTGATAGCAATAAGCCCCATACGGGGTGATAAATGCAGTCTTTATTTGATCATCCGGATTCAAAGGTATCTGGTGGAAACCAGAATATGCATCAATGAACGACAACAATTCACATCCAGCAGTTGAGTCTATGACCTGATCTATCCTTGGCAGCGGAAATGGATCTTTTGGACACGCCTTGTTCAGGTTCGTGTAATCGATACACATACGCCAAACCACCGCCACATTCGGATCGTCCTTCTTCTTCTCCACCAGCACCGGATTAGACATCCAATCCGAGTAAAGAACTTCCATGATAAATCCTGCAGCTAGTAACCAAGCTATCTCATCCCCAATGACCTTTCTCCTATCCTTGGCGAAGCGGCGGAGAGGTTGCTTCACCGGCTTTGCTCCGGGTCTCACGTTTAAAGAGTGCTCGGCCAACTCCCTCGGAACACCTTGCAAGTCCTGTGTGGACCAAGCAAAAATATCCCGATTTTCACGGAGGAAGTTGACGAGCGCGCTTTCCTATTTGTCACCTAACCCAACACCAATTGTTACGGTGCTCTCTGGGAACATATCATCAACAGGAACTTTCTTGGTATCTTTTGTGGCTTGGAATGAGACACTCCCATGCGGGTTACTCAGCGCCGGCATATACTGCTGCGCGGACTGAGCCAATGCCGCCACCTCTTGGATTTTCCTTTTCTCTTGCGCAATCACGAGTGACTCGGCCAGGTTAGACCCGGCCGACGCACACTCAATGGAACGTCGGAAGTCCCCAGCAATGGTAATCACTCCGTTTGGCCCGGGCAACTTCATCTTCAAGTAACTGATGTGACAACTTGCCATGAACTTGTTCAATGCTGGCCTTCCGAGTAATGCGTGATACACACTTTCCAAGTTCACCACTTCGAATTCCAAATTCTCAGTTCGGCAGTTCTCTCTTGTGCCGAACAATACGTCAACCCGGACCTTGCCTATGGGCTCACAAGAAATGTCGGGCACAATACCATGGAAAGTTGTCCTTGTAGCTTGGAGCATGTTCTCCGAGATACCTAACTTGCGCATTGTATCCGCATACATGATGTTAATGCTACTGTCGTTGTCAATCAGTACCTTGGAGAACCTTACATTGATGTTCGTCCCAATGAATGTCGAATCCAGAACCAACGCATATGAACCAGGACTTGGCATAAGCTTGGGATGATCTTTGATATTCTAGGTAATTTCCTGATCTGACCAAGGCATATACCTCGTCATTGCGGGCATTACCGCATTCACCTCCATATGTCGACGTTGCAAGCTTTTTCTATCTATTTCCTCAGTGGTGAACACACAGTAACTTTGATGATGCTCTCGGTACTCATTCCTCCCTTCATTTCCAGGGTACCTCTGATCCGGTTGATGCTAGTTTTCCACTTGATGCACTGCATCCCTTCTCTCATGGTTATCATACCTCGGCGGAGGGGGAGGCAACATTAACTGTTGCATGTTTGCTCCGGAGAGCAACTGCTGCCGGGGTAACTCCTGCCGAGGTTGATCATTCTAGGGTGCCTGAGCATTCCCCGAACCACCTTGCTCTATTTTGCGTATCCACTCATATTGCCTTGTTGTATGACCCGCTTGGTTACTCGGATTTGGCGTGTGAAATTTAAACGGTTGATCCAACATTGACTCATAAGTATACCTCGGACGGTCCTTCTTTTCTTGCCACTGTTTCTTTTGCTCTGGCGTCCAAGTTTTCTTGCCATCGTTTCTCGGAGTCCATTGCCCTCCAGTTTTCTGACGTTGATTACCCCCTGCTCCGGGCTGATCTTGATTCACAGCTGCAACTTGTTGCGAATTATACCGGTGATCCGGTCTGTCATCTCTTCTTTTACCTCTGTAATCATTCCTTCGGGATGATCCGGCTCCATCTCTCTGGTAGTACTCATCATTTGACTCGTTTGATACGAGCCTAGGTTGAGTCGGATCACCCAGAGCATACGAATCAGCGATCCGGATCATCTCTGCCAACATAGTTGGCATTTTCCTATGCAACTTTTGCCACAGCTCGCTTGCATATCTGCACCCTTGCGCAAACCACGCTATGGCCTGTGATTCTATCACGCCCTCACATGAGTTTCTCACGGTGCACCACCGGGTTAAGAACTCTCGGTCCATCTCATTCGGTCTTTGCTTACACATAGCTAGGGTCTATGGCCTATTTGGCCTCTAATACGTACTTGAGAAATTGCTGATAAACATTTCCTCGAAATCTATCCAGCAGTTAATACTTCCGGGTGGCAAATTGTTCAACCACACCCTCGCTGGCCCCTCCAACATCTGGGGTACATATCTCACAGCCCATCTCAAGTTGCCTGTAACAATTTTCACAGCTGTAGCATAGTTTATCAACCAATCCTCCGGCTTTGTACTACCGTCATACGTCTTAGTACCTCTGGATAACTGGAAGTTAGGCACCGGAGGCTCCTTCATGATCCGGGGCCCAAAACACGCAGGACCCGGAGAACCTTGACACTCAATCTGTTCCGACCTATACAGCCGATCCAGTTTTAGCCTGGCATCATCCGGCATCAAATCTCTACTTCCCAATCTCGACCCTATCACATGATAGTCTGGCCTTGGGTATCCCGCATTCACCATTTCCAAATCTCCATCATTATACCGGTCCTGCTCTCTTGGAGCACCTCTCTATTGCATACCCCAGCCGGCACTTTGCTCTTGCCTTGGTATATTCCGCTGTTGCGGTTGTCCTGCCGAGTTACGCTGTCCGGCATTGCCATTTACAGTGTTTCCTTGACCGGCATTGCCTTGGTCGCGATTACCTCGGCCAGCTTCACCTCGGCTCACACTTTGTCGATCATCATTTCTCTGTACTTCTTTTCCTTTACCTACCCTCGTTGGGTCATACGGGACGATCTATTCGTTTCTTCTGGCCGAGGTTACTACCTCTTCTCTCCTAGGGCCGCCATGAGGAGACGATGCGGCTCCAGTGGATTTCTCTGGGTTACCCACCGCCGAATGAACGATCTTGGAGGCCCCAGCTCTCTCCGGGATTGCCCTGAGCAGTTCCTCATTTTGTCTGTTCGCGATCCGAACCAACTCATTGACCCTTTCTTGATGCCTCTGATGGGCTTCACCCGTAAGACCCTCTAGCTCGGATGCTGCTGCATCTGCTGCTCAGAGGTTCTTAGCGGGGGTACTGTACCTCGGCAGCCCCACGGACAAACAGTTTTCTGACTCCTCAATCCTGGTATCACCCTCTTTGTTCATTTCACTCATGAGATTTCTCCCCTTTACTTTTACAGCATCAACTTTGTTTGCCTTTGCGTACTCATGCAGCGTCATGTTCAACGACTGCTGAGCCGCAGCTATCTTTTTCGCACCTTCTAGATTTTTTTGCCTAGTCTCCTCTAGCTCGGCCTGTGCCTGAGCCGGATCTACTACTGTTGATACAGGGTTTGCCAAGCTATCCATCGCTTCCCGCAACACATTCTCCAGCCTCTCTAGCGGAGGACCTCTACCTTTCCTTGGTGCCTTGTGTGTTACCTCCGGATCTGGTGCCGGATCCTTGCTTGTGCCAGCGCCAGGCGTAGTCATCATCACCTCAGCACAGTCCCGGGAGCGAGTGCTACGCGCCCCGTGAGCCACGCTAAGGGGAGGCTCGCTCGCCTCGATGACGTGCCACGGATGAATGCAGGATACATCCACAGCGACGTAGATCTTGTGCGCGCCGAGCTTGACGAAGAGGCTGTTGTGCGGAAGAGGACGCGTGCTGAAGCAGCCAGCGTTGTCGCTGACAAAATCCAGCACTCCAAAGCGCTGGACGAGCCCGGAGACGATGCGTTCGCCGATGCCGATGAGGTTTCTCGTCTGGATCTTCACCCCTGATACCGCCGCTAGCCCCACGGTGGGCGCCAACTATCGTGGTGGTGTCACGGCAGATGTCATGGATAGGCTAAAGGTGGGGACTAAATGAACTAGGGGAATCCAGCGAGGGATAATGAGGTGATTCCTCACACAGAAGATTTATATATGATTTACTTCCAAGGTTACAAGTGCTCCTAGAGCTGTATTGGCGAGAGGAGGAAGAAGGAACTCTCTTACTCTCACCCACAGTAGACCCGTACAAGACCTACCAGAGATCAACCCTTAGAACCTAAAACCAATCAGAATAGCGGAACCCCTTCTATAGAGGCCCTAGCCCTCCTTATATAGGGGGGCTAGGTCTCTACTTAGGGCATACATGGAGGCATATTCCAGGGAATATGCCTCCTCCAAAAATAGTAAGCCGACCGGGTTGCTTTCCCCCGCGTCACCCATGTAGAGGCTACGTGAGCCTCTACAGCGCCTGCGTCAGCCGACACGAGCGTCGTCACCTCTTGTCAGCCACGCCTCGGTGGTCCTGCCCCTGTTCGCTTCGCTCATGCAGTGCGTACAGGGGTTGCTTTTGACCAACGAGATTCCTTCCTTCTCCTAGAAGCTAGATATGACCCGGATCATAGTTGACCCGGCCACACCCGTTCCTACATACAAGTTAAATTATCCTATCCGACTTACTGCTTAAGTCGGTCGAGGCTCCGTTAGGTCGACATCCCCTGGTCCGGGTTACTTCGAGACTCGGCCTGCCTTGAGGTGACCCGGCCAGCGTCCGCTTTGGCCTTGCCGAACCTCGGCTAACTCGGCCTTTTATACCCCGGCGTGACCCTACCCGGGGGTATCCCACCAACAGCCGGCCTCTGTTCGGAACGTCATTATTCCAGTTCCGGGGAGGGTCTTCACTACAACGAGCCCCCTGCCGGCTCGTGCCAGCATGGTTTCTGTCGTTCCTTCGTCCGTCGTTCCCACTACGATGAGGGTCAGCCGGACGGCTTGTATGTCTAGGAGGTGGCATTTGTTGACTATCCTCCTCCCGACGTTTCTCTTTATCTTCTCCCCTTCGATTGTTAGACTCTCGCCAGGGAGGATTCCTCAGAGTCAGTGCAACAATGGCCTCTTTTTCGGCCTAGGGAGACGTTGCTCCAGTCACGCGCAGTTATGTGATGTTGTCCTAACGATCCGGTTCTTGAATAATTGTCTTCCCGGCGTTCGAGGCGATGATACCGCTCCCGGACGCGATGGGATCTTACGTCAGCCCATGCCGGATATGTGCGACATTGGTCGGAATCCAAGACCAGTTTTTGACTTCCGGACAGGGCGACCTTTTGCTACTCTAGACCCTTGTTAAGTAGTTTGATACCCAAACGGATCTCTTCCAGTCCTGGATTAGCCGATAAAATTTCTCGGGCCGCCATGGTATTCTGTACTGGGGTTGGATATACCCAATCTCCTTTGCTATCTTTCCGTGGCTTCCCCATCTCATCTCCGAAAAGGACGGCACGGATATGTGGGAATTGGTCATCATTGGTGTGACGCTTCCGTGTCTTTTGATGCAACCGAGACATGTAATCCTTAGTTGCCATGCGTTTCTCCTCCTCCTCGATGTTTTTAGCTTCATCCAGGAGTTGTTGACGATGCGCTTCTAGGGCTTGGGCCCTTTCGTCCAGCTCTTCAGCAGTAAGTTTTGCAGCTGTAGGGATAGGTGTGGTTAATGCAGCATTGATGAGTTTACACGCACCTTCTGTGATCATGTGTCCATCCACCGATTCTTCTTTTTTCAGCTCGTCTGGGATAAGTGCTCCATCTGAGTCTTCTTCGTATTCCTCGGCAATCACCTCTTCTGGCAGAGGGTCTTTTGCCGGGGTCTTGTTCTTCTTGTTCTTCTTCTTTGCCTTCTTGGCAACGCCGGTAGCAAAGACGGCTTTGGGTCCGTTTCCTGGAGTCAAGCTCTGATCGGTACTTTCGGACATCTGGACTTCGGGATTATCTCCGACGTCCATGTCATCCTGCGCTTTGGGAGAGTGTTCCCTGGATCCTTCATCCATGGCTTCTCCTTCTTCTGCAGCTTTGGAGTTATACTCCTCTTCATATTCCACAGAGAACTTTTGGAAATCTGCTGACATCATCGATTCATCCGAGGATGCGGGTACGTTGGCGTTTGTTCCAATTGCCTCCAGCACAGAGTCAGTGTTTTCTCTAGCATCGTAGAGCCAGATCCGGATCCCACGTATCCGACGAAGTGCGACGCGTGCTTCCTGAGGTACCTGCGGCTTTCGCGATCCACTTCCACGGGTGGGTCGATCTGGGATCCGGCTTCTCCAGGGAGATCCACTCCAGATTCGACTTGGACCGCTAGGTCTTCTTCAGGCTCGGATTTCTCCACCATCTCCGCAACTGGTGTGGGCTGGGTGGGATTAGTGTTTTCTGAGATCCAGAACTCTGCCGCCTCCACGGACAAAGGGGACCCAGAAGATTCTTCTACCTCTATCATCACCGCAGGGGTGGGTGGGGCCGCTTCAGCAAAACCGATGTAAACATCGATCTCGCCAAAAGACATGATTGTTTAGGCAGTCACGGCCTCCCTAGCCGGAATCCAAGTCTCGTCGAGAACAATGAGAGGGACGTCGTTGGCGTAGAGGATGCGACCGACGGCGATAGTCTCACCGATTCCGATTTTTGCAGATTCCGCTCGGAACGTAGATCCAAAGCTCACTTGCCCCACGATGGGCGCCAACTGTCGTCGGATTGATGGAAAGTACGCCATGAGGGGGTGCTCGAGGCGTGCGGAAGAGAGGGGTGTGAGACGTACGGTGTTTCGGGACGGTGAGCACACAAGTTTACCCAGGTTCGAATCTGCCGGCTTTGGATGGATCCTACTCCTGCTAGTAATCCAATAATACGGCAGAGCCGGAATATGGGTTACAAGGGTTTGCCTGTGTGAGTTGAGGGTCTAAAGTGTTGGGTGCCCTAAAGGCTCTCCCTACGACGGCTTATATAGATGCCCGGCCTAGGGTTTACAATAGAGATCTATCCGGCTACGATTAAGAGTCGGTTAAAGAGTACATCTTGAACTACAAGTAACATTATGGGCCTAAGTCGGTAAGTCTTCTGGGCCTTCCCGTAGCCAGATTGGACTCTGTCTTCTCTCCCTGACTGGGCCGCCCGTGAAGCAAAGCTCTAACCCGAAGTGGGCCACCCTGGTTAGTGAGGAACTGTGAGGATACCCAGAAAGTATATCCCCAACATAGACCAAATCTGGCTGGGCGTAAAGCTACTTACCAATGGTCTGGAGCAACAGTGGGCTGCAAAATCCAGTAGCGGAAAACTGGTCTCTAAATCCGACCAATGTCGCACGGATCTGGCTTGGAACGACATAAGGCCTCGACGGGACCCGGAGCAGCATTATCGCCCGGACCATCGGGAAGACAATTATTCAAGAATTGGATCTTCAGGGCAACGGCAGAAAACCGCATGTGGCTAGAGCAACATTGCTCAAGCCACAGAGTGAGACGTAGTTGCAGCACTAGTTCCAAGATAGCCTCCCTGCCGATAGTCGAACAATCGCAAGGAAGATGAAGAAGAAGAACATCGGGAGGAGGACTAGCAAAGGATGCCACCTCCAAGACATACAATCCGTCCGGCTGAACCTCGCCATAATGGCAGAAATGATAGACGAAGGAATGGCGAACACCATGCCGTGAAAAGCCAGCAGGGGCTCATCGCAATCAAGACCCTCCTGTAATCGAGATAATGACGCTCCAGACGGAGGCCGGTGCTCAGCCGGAAACAACCCATCCGCACCACTCTCTCCACCAAGAAGCCATCATAGCAGCTCTCGAGGGAGCCATGGAGGGCGTTGCGGTGGAGGAGGTGGTGGCGGAAGCAGAAGTCCGGCTCCAAGGCATCGTGGACATAGAAAACAACCACGACAGTGTTCTCTATCACCTAATAATGCGAGACACTAGATCAACTCTAACATAGAGGCGCTGCGCTACGAGTCGGACAACATTTATGTGGGTCCAAAATGTTTCGGACCATGCAATCGACAAACAAACTTTCCGGAAGGATTTTCTATCTCAAGACACATGCAGCCCTACGACGGTGTAGCTCGACCGAAAACCTGGCTCCAAGATTTCTTCCAAGCTTGCTGCATCGCCAAAGGCGGAAATAACCTGGTCGCGACCTGGTATCTCC
This sequence comes from Avena eriantha, assembly GCA_910589775.1. Taxonomy (NCBI): domain Eukaryota; kingdom Viridiplantae; phylum Streptophyta; class Magnoliopsida; order Poales; family Poaceae; genus Avena; species Avena eriantha. The sequence goes on along the minus strand of OU342742.1, from coordinate 234,398,783 downwards.
TGCTTATGTTGAGGAAGACAACACGATCATGGCTCAATGAACTTCTAGAAAACACCATCCACAACTGGTATGACATGCAAAGCGCGTTCTTTTAGAATTTCGAAGACACATATCGAAGGCCCTGTATGGTAGGAGACCTACATCGTTGCACCCAGAAAGGCGGAGAAACTTGCTGAGACTATCTTGGATGATGGATAGACACCAAGAACTCTTGTGAAGGAGTAAATGACCAAACTGCGATCGAAGCATTCATTGCAGGACTCCCAATTGGTTTACTATGTCATCGCTTGAAGTGTGACAAAGTCACTGATTTGGGAGAGATGATAGAAATGGCAAGAAAGTATGCAGATGCCAGCGATGATGCAGAAGGACTACTGAACATTCTGGCTATACCATAGTCGGCAAAACAACCAAAGCAACAAATTGAGAAGCGCAAAAACACCTCAGAAGAAAACCCACCACGGAAACAGCAGTACTCAACGCTACTTGTGGGTCTGGAGGACGAAGAGGGCATGGAGGCGGCCGCGGTCGCGGTCATGGAACATCCAGAGTCTAAGGTCGAGGAGACCAGCAACCTGGCAAAACCTACTCTTCGACCGACATTGCCAACAATCCATGTGTGCATCACTTAGATGCCAATGGGGGCTTGTCCCACACCGATGTTGAGTGTCATTTCAATGATGACATCAAAAAAGACGAATCCGCCGTCTACAGGGCCAAGTGATGAAAAGGAAAGAAAAACTCCGACAAAGAAAAAGAGACCAAGGAAGATTCCGACATGGAGGAGGCAGAAGCTTCAAATCCCAAGTCGGACGGAAAGAAGACCTTCCCAACAAAGAAAGACACTTATGCCACCTTCCTTGAGTCTCAGCCCACCAAGGTCAAAAAAGTAGTTCTTCACGAACTCAACACAACTGTTCCGGATGTCCCTCAGTTCTTGGATTGGTCGGAAGTGACAATCAGTTTTGACCGACGCGATCATCTGCCTATGTTGCACAGGCGAGGAAAGTACGATCTAGTCGTCAATCCACTTATTGATGGTTATGGTTTCTCCAAGGGGATTGTTTGTTTGTGGCCCGAAAGTTTGTGGGCGAGCGCATCGTGGTACCCAAGATCCCTGTAATTGCTGCATTTCGTAAAGTTGGGCTACCAACTGCTGAAAGGGGCCATTTCGAGGCAAACTCATCTCATCCCTGCCAAATTCAAACATTCCGTTAAACTTCCCCAGGAAGTAGACGGTTAGGACCCACATGTCGGTCATCTGTCCGTGACGCAAGCACCAACGCGGCAAACTCTTAGGCAAATCGAGGAACTAAGTGGATTGGATGCGTTGACCAATTTCACAAATCCATCCCCTCCTTTCCCCTAGCACCGGCGGTGTCAAAATCCACCCTCTAGGCAGAACGATCGCTTCGGACATTTGACTTCTGGCGCCTAGTTGTTGCGCCCATTCGCTGATCCCGCGCTCCAATGGAGCATGCCGTAGCCGCCGTTGCGAGGCTCTAGCCCGCCTCCGCCGCCGACGAGCTGAGAAGCTTGGAGGATGGCAGATCCTACTACCAAGGAAGAAGAAGTTCGTGCGACATGCGGGTGAGCTACCCTTCTATTTGCTACTCGCACTAATTATAACTACTAGCTGGCTACTGAACCAAAAATTGTTTGTTAGCTCAATGCTGACAAACATATTTTGTCCACAGTTTTCTGTCATGTGGGATCTCCGCGGACCACCCTTACCTGGTTATAGTAGTCCTCTTCAGGTACGACTCTAAATCAACAAGGGTGAAGGGCAAGGGGTATGGACACCATTGTATCACGATGGAAGAAGCGCCTACGCAGATCTGCACTATTTCTAGTATGGTTGCTGCTCTATGTAATCATGATGAAATATGGCCGAAGAAGACTGCAAAGTTCAGCTTCATGGATGAACGTGGCATCATGGTTCCTCTAGCGTGTGACAGTCAGCTAGTTGGGTTCATGAAAAGGTATGCTTCGGCTTGCATGTTTGAGCTGAATTGTGATGTACTGGATGTGGAAGATGCTACAACTGGGAGTCGCCCTTCTATTCTTGGACAGGGTGGTCGCTCGAACCCAATTAGCTCCTGGTAAGCAAAAGTCTCTTGGGGTTCGCATATTTGTGCTGAATTGTAATTTTTGTTTTATTTACTCTCTAGATATTAGACAGTTATGCACCATTCCTGTTTCTTTGACAGGAAGCGCCGCAAGGTTAGAAACATGACTGCCGGTACAGTCATTTTGCTGCCGGAAGAAAATAAAAACGAGTTGAAAGATGATGATGGACACGATTCTGGTGCTAACTGTCCCGACGATGCAGACCACATGAAGCTAAGAAAATTGGCACCGAGGAAGAGGAAGAAGGCAGGAAATGAAGAAGCCAGTGGATGTGAAGGCTTGGCACCCAGGCAGGGGAAGAAGGCTGCTGGCAATGAAGATGCATAATAATGTGTTGAACTTGAACCTATATATATGTAATTCGGTTAACTTCTAGAGCTCTGTGCGTGGAACTTGTCGGGAGAAACAATCTACACACGTTCTCGGAGTAAAATGTACCGCGACTTAGAGTTTGGAAACGCCCGAGTCAGTAGTTGAATCTGAAATTGTGATTGTGCCACTACTATCTGAAAACACACAGCACAGGTTCCACGATTGCCTAGGGGCAGGAGGTATCCAAATTCGATGGAATGTAAGTCGCACAGAAATAAATTATTTAAGCTACTACACTCCACGAAACAACAACTTGTTTCAATTGCTCCACGTGCTTCCACTTTATAAATTGTGGTTATGCCATTTGCATGCGGCACAATCCACGTAGATTACGTTTAAACAAACCACCAATGTCAGAGTACCACCATCATCAGACAAAAGAAAGTGATGCAGGGTTAAGAAAGATTAACAGGCGACCAATTTTTTTCTCCCAGGACTCCGCGACCACTAGTTTAGACTGCTAGTATGTACAAGTACTACTATTACAACTTAAAAAAGTACGGAGCTCAAGCTAAATAGAACTAGTTATCACACATCTCCTTGATCTTCCTAATTTTAGCCCGATGCGCATCTTCCTGCGAGAGCAAGGATCGAATCGTCTGCTCCTTCCTTTTAGCATCTTCCTTGCACGGCTTCAATTGTTTCTCTTCATTTATCCTCATGCACTTATCAATACTCGTAGTTGTGAATTGCAAGACTTTGGCCTGGTGAAGATCATTCCTTGCTTGAGTCAGTTCTTGCTCTGCTTTATCCTTCAGGGCCAACGCCATGTCCCTCTCCTTCTCGACTTTGCTAACCTTGTCTTGCACCCTCCTGAGATCTCGGTTAATCTTGGTTGTGTCAACAAGATCCCATTGCTTCATCTCAGCACTATCAAGAAGTGAGTTGACTATGGATTCTTTCAACTCGACAGTCATATCCCATAGTTTGTCCAGCGTTTTCTGCATCGATTTGGGCCACTCTGGATCTACCCATTTGACAACACTGCAACTTCTGCCTTGCATCATTGCACGATGTCCTTGACACCGTAAAAACCTCCTGCATGCATTTCGTCCTTCAGACGCTACAAATTTAGCAGGCACATATCCATGTTTACATAGAGAAGGACTATCTTCATCCACTAAACCGTGATAGTCGGAGTCGTACAGTGTCTGGTTGACCTAACACATCATACGCACATGAGTAAACATAGTAGATCTAGCTCAAAATAGATAATTGGCCACAGATGATAGATATAGAGATGAGACTACTCACATCGAAATCACCGTCCCAATTGTCACGACGTGTTTCCTCACTGTATCCCCTTGAACCCATGGCTAGAGGAGAGGAGGGGTGGGGGTGGCTGTGAGAGACATATCTGGAGGCGTTGTCGGCTTGCGGCTATGGTAGGATGGGAGAGAAGTGGAGAAAGTGGCTTTGAGGGGAAGGAAGAGAAGTATGGGGAGGAAGAGAAGTAAAGGGGACGTGACACTAACATATGTCGCTCAGAACTCGTGAGTCATGACACTCATAGAAGGGGAGCGCCCGGTGTTGCTAGTTTGTCTAGAGAAAGCGGGGAGTAAGTGTGGCCAATCATGTCGCAGAACAGCCTACTCGTAGATCACTCTTATGAAGACCATCCCAATCGTCCAAGTGCCCTGATCGAACGGTATGTAACAATCGTCATGTAGAACAACTGTGTTAGGGCATGCCTTCTAGAAGACTCGGTCTAATGGCCACCATTGAGGGGCTAAGGTTAGGGCTCTCCTAAGGTTAGGATCCATATGTGGTTTATGAGAAGAACACACATGCAATGACACTGGTGGATCCATATGTGGTTTGTGAAAAGAACACACATGCAATGAACACTGGTGGATCCATATGTGGTCTGTGAAAAGAACACACATGCAATGAACTCTGGTGGATCCATATGTGGTTTGTGAAAAGAACATACATGTAATGACTCTAGTTGTGGTTAATGAAAATAACACACATTTCAATGACACCAGTGGATCCATATGTGGTTTGTGAGAAGAACTCACATGCAATGACTCTAGCTATTTCCATATGTGGTTCATGAAGAGAACACACAACCAGTGACACCGGTGGATCCATTTGTGGTCTATGAAAAGAACACACATGCTCATGTGGATTATGAAAAGAACAGACATTCATTGACTCTAGTTGTGGTTCGTGAAAAGAACACACATGCAATGACTCTAGTGGATCCATGTGTGGTTCATGAAAAGAAAACACATGCAATGTCTCTGGTGGATCCATATGTGGTTTGTGATAAGAACAGACATGCAAAGACTCGAGTGGATCCATATGTGGTTTGTGAAAAAAAACACATTCAATGACACTGGTGGATCCATGTGTGGTTTGTGAAAAGAACAGACATGTAATGACTCTAGCTATGGTTAATGAAAAAACACACATGCGACACTAGGGGATCCATATGTGGTTTGTGAGAAGAACATACATGCAATGACACGAGTGGATCCATATGTGGTTTGTGTAAAGAACACACATCCAATGACTCTAGATGTGGTTAATGAAAAGAACACACATGCAATGGCACTAGGGGATCATCATGTGGTTTATGAAAAGAATAGACATTCACTGACTCTGGTGGATCCAGTTGTGGTATGTGAGAAGAACACACATGCAATGACTCTAGTGGATCCTTATGTGGTTTGGGAGAAGAACAAGCATGCAATGACTCTGGTGGATCTATATGTGGTTTGTGAAAAGAACAAAGATCCAGTGACTCTAACTGTGGTTTATTAAAAGAACACACATGAAATGAACTCTAGTGCATCCATATGTGGTTTATGAAAATAACAGACATGCAATGAACTCTGGTGGAGCCATATGTGGTTTGTGAGAAGAACAGACATGCAATGACACTATTGGATCCCTGTGTGGTTCATGAAAAGAACACACATGCAATGACTCTAGTGGATCCACACGTGGTTTGTGAGAAGAACACACATGCAATGACATTGGTGGATCCACATGTGGTTTGTGAAAATAACACACATGGAATGACACATGTGGATCCATATGTGGTTTGTGATAATAACGCACATGTAGTGACTCTAGCTGTGGTTTATTAAAAGAACACACATGCAATGACATTGGTGGATCCATGTGGTTTGTGAAATAACAGACATGCAATGAACTCTGGTGGATCCATGTGGTTTGTGAGAAGAACATACATGCAATGACTCTAGTTGTGGTTAATGAAAAGAACACACATGCAATGACACTAGGGGATCCATATGTGGTTTGTGAGAAGAACAGATATGCAATGGCACTAGTGGATCCATATGTGGTTAATGAAAAGAACACACATGCAATGACACTGCTGGATCCACATGTGGTTTGTGAAAAGAACACACGTGCAATGACTCTAGCTGTTGTTAATGAAAAGAACACACATGCAATGAACTCTAGTGGATCCATATGTGGTTTGTGAAAACAACACACATGCAATGACTCTAGTTGTGGTTAATGAAAATAACACGCATGCAATGAACTCTAGTGCATCCATATGTGGTTTGTGAAAAGAACAAACATGCAATGACTCTGGTGGATCCATATGTGGTTTGTGAAAAGAATAGACATGAAATGACTCTAGCTTTGGTTAATGAAAAGAACAGAGACGCAATGACTCTTGTTGTGGTTTATTGAAATAACACACATGCACTGACTCTGGGGATCCATATGTGGTTTGTTAAAAGAACACACATGTAGTGACACTGGGGGATCCATATGTGGTTTGTGAAAAGAACACACATTGCAATGGCACAGCTGGATCTATATGTGGTTTGTGAAAAGAACATACATGAAATGACTCTAGATGTTGTTAATGAAAAGAACACACATGCAATGAAACTGGTGGATCCATATGTGGTTTGTGAAAAGAACAGAGATCCAGTGACTCTAGCTATGGTTTATTAAAAGAACACACATGAAGTGACACTCGGGGATCCATATGTGGTTCATGAAAAGAACACACATGCAATGACTCTAGCTATGGTTTATTAAAAGAACACACATGCAATGACATTGGTGGATCCGTGTGGTTTGTCAAAATAACAGACATGCAATGAACACTGGTTGATCCATATGTGGTTTGTGAGAAGAATAGACATGCAATGACAAGGTGGATCCATGTGTGGTTCATGAAAATAACACACATGCAATGACTCTGGTGGATCCACATGTGGTTTGTGAAAAGAACACACATGCAATGACTTTGGTGGATCCAAATGTGGTTTGTGACAATAACACACATCTAGTGACTCTAGCTGTGGTTTATTAAAAGAACACACATGCAATGACATAGTTGTATCCATGTGGTTTATGAAAATAACAGACATGCAATGAACTCTGGTGGATCCATATGTGGTTTGTGAGAAGAACAGACATGCAATGACTCTAGTTGTGGTTAATGAAAAGAACACACATGCAATGACACTAGGGGATCCATATGTGGTTTGTGAGAAGAACAGACATGCAATGACACTGGTGAATCCTTATGTGGTTAATGAAAAGAACACACATGCAATCACACTGGTGGATCCACATGTGGTTTGTGAAAAGAACACACATGCAATGACTCCAGTTGTTGTTAATGAAAAGAACACACATGCAATGAACTCTGGTGGATCCATATGTGGTTTGTGAAAAGAATAGACATGCAATTAACTCTTGTGGATCCATATGTGGTTTGTGAAAAGAACACACATGCAATGACACTAGGGGATCCATATGTGGTTAATGAAAAGAACAAACATGCAATAACACTGGTGGATCCATATGTGGTTCATGAATAGAACACACATGCAATGACTCTAGTGGATCCACATGTGGTTTGTGAAAAGAACACACATGCAATGACACTAGTGGATCCATATGTGGTTTGTGACGATAACACACATCTAGTGACTCTAGTTGTGGCTTATTAAAAGAACACACATGCAATGACATTGGTGGATCCATTTGGTTTATGAAAATAACATACATGCAATGAACTCTGGTGGATCCATATGTGATTTGTGTGAAGAACAGGCATGCAATGACACTGGTGGATCCATGTGTGGATCATGAAAAGAACACACATGCAATGACTCTGGTGGATCAACATGTGGTTGTGAGAAGAACACACATGCAATGACACTGGTGGATCCACATGTGGTGTGTGAAAAGAACACACATGGAATGATACATGTGGATACATATGTGGTTTGTGATAATAACGCACATGTAGTGACTCTAGCTGTGGTTTATTAAAAGAACACACATGCAATGACATTGGTGGATCCATGTGGTTTGTGAAATAACAGACATGCAATGAACTCTGGTGGATCCATATGTGCTTTGTGAGAAGAACGGACATGCAATGACTCTATTTGTTGTTAATGAAAAGAACACACACGCAATGACACTAGGGGATCCATAGGGGGTTATGAAAAAAACATACATGCAATGACACTGGTGGATCCATATGTGGTTAATGAAAAGAACACACATGCAATGACACTGGTGGATCCACATATGGTTTGTGAAAAGAACACACATGCAATGACTCTATCTGTTGTTAATGAAAAGAAAACACATGCAATGAACTCTAGTGAATCCATATGTGGTTTGTGAAAAGAACACACATTTCAATGACACTGGGGATCCATATGTGGTTTGTGAAAATAACACACATGCAATGACTCTGGTGGATCCACGTGTGGTTTGTGAGAAGAATAGACATGTAATGACACTGGTGGATCCATGTGTGGTTTGTGACAATAACACACATGAAGTTACTCTAGCTGTGGTTTATTAAAAGAACACACATGCAATGACTCTAGTGGATCCACATGTGGTTTGTGAAAAGAACACACATGCAATGACACCAGTGGATCCATGTGGTTTGTGACAATAACACACATCCAGTGACTCTAGGTGTGGTTTATTAAAAGAACACACATGCAATGACATTGGTGTCTCCATGTGGTTTATGAAAATAACAGTGCAATGAACTCTGGTGGATCCATATGTAGTTTGTGAGAAGAACAAACATGCAATGACACTGGTGGATCCATATGTAGTTCATGGAAAGAACACACATGCAATGACTCTGGTGAATCCACATGTGGTTTGTGAGAAGAACACACGTGCAATGACACTAGTGGAGCCATATGTGGTTTGTGAAAAGAACACACATCCTGTGAGTCTAGCTGTGGTTTATTAAAAGAACACACATGCAATGACACTGGTGGATCCATGTGGTTTGTGAAAAAAACAGATATGCGATGAACTCTGGTGGATCCATATGTGGTTTGTGAGAAGAACAGACATGCAATGACACTGGTGGATGCATGTGTGGTTCATAAAAAGAACACACATGCAGTGACTTTGGTTGATCCACAAGTGGTTTGTAAAAAAAACACATGCAATGACACTGGTGGATCCATATGTGGTTTGTGAAAAGAACACACATCCAGTGACTCTAGTTGTGGTTTATTAAAAGAACGCACATGCAATGACATTGGTGGATCCGTCTGGTTTATGAAAATAACACACATGCAATGAACTCTGGTGGATCCATATGTGCTTTGTGAGAAGAACAGACATGCAATGACACTAGTGTATCCATATGTGGTTTGTGAAAAGAACACACATGCAGTGACTCTGGTGGATCCACATGTGGTTTGTGAGAAGAACAGACATGCAATGACACTTGTGGATCTATATGTCGTTTGCGAAAAGAACACACATGCAATTACAATGGTGGATCCATATGTTGTTTGTGAAAAGAACAACATGCAGTGACTCTAGCCGTGGTTTATTAAAAGAACACACATGCAATGACATTGGTGGATCCATATGTGGTTTGTGAAAAGCACACACATGCAGTGACTCTAGCTGTGGTTTGTGAAAAGAACACACATGCAATGACACTGGTGGATCCATATGTGGTTTGTGAAAAGAACACACATGCAGTGACTCTAGCTGTGGTTTATTAAAAGAACACACATGCAATGACATTGGTGGATCCATGTGGTTTGTGAAAATAATAGACATGCAATGAACTCTGGTGGATCCATATGTGGTTTGTGAGAAGAACAGACATGCAATGACACTAGTGGATCCATGTGTGGTTCATGTAAAGAACACACATGCAATGACTCTGGTGGATCCACGTGTGGTTTGTGAAAAGAACACACATGCAATGCCACGGGTGGATCCATGTGGCTTATGACAATAACACACATCCAGTGACTCTAGCTGTGGTTAATTGATAGAACAGACATTTCAATGACACTAGGGATCCATATGTGATTTGTGAAAAGAACACACATGCAGTGACACTAGGGGGTCCATATGTGGTTCATGAAAAGAACACACACGCAATGACACTAGTGGATCCATGCGTGGTTTGTGAAAAGAACACACATGCAATGACTCTGGTGGATCCACATGTGGTTTGTGTTGAGAACACACATGCAATGACACTGGTGGATCCATGTGGTTTATGAAAAGAACACACATCCAGTGACTCTAGCTATGGTTAATTGAAAGAATAGACATTTCAATGACATTGGTGGATCCATGTGGTTTGTGGAAATAACAGACATGCAATGAACTCTGGTGGATCCATATGTGGTTTGTGAGAAGAACAGAAATGCAATGACACTAGTGGATCCATATGTGGTTCATGACAAGAACAGACATGCAATGGCTCTAGTTGTGGTTAATGAAAAGAACATACATGCAATGACACTAGGCGATCCATATGTGGTTTGTGAAAATAACACACATTTCAATGACACTGGTGGATCCATATGTGCTTTGTGAAATGAACAGACATGGAATGAACTCTAGTGCATCCATATGTGGTTTGTGAAAAGAACACACATGCAATGAAACTGGTGGATCCATATGTGGTTCATGAAAATAACAGACATGCAATAAACTCTGGTGGATCCATGTGTGGTTTGTGAGAAGAACGGACATGCAATGACACTGGTGGATCCATATGTGGTTCATGAAAATAACACACATGCAATGACTCTGGTGGATCCACATGTGGTTTGTGGAAGGAACACACATGCAATGACACTGGTGGATCCATATGTGGTTTGTGAAAAGAACACACATTCAATGACACTTGTGGATCCATATGTGGTTTGTGAAAAGAATAGACATGCAATGACTCTAGCTGTGGTTAATGAAAAGAACACATGAAATGACTCTGGTGGATCCATATGTGTTTTGTGAAAGGAACACACATCCAATGACTCTAGATGTGGTTCATGAGAAGAACAGACATGCAATGACACTGGTGGATCCATATGTGTTTTAGGAAAAGTACACACATTCAATGACACTAGTGGATCCATATGTGGTTTGTGAGAAGAACACACATGCTCAAGTGGTTTGTGAAAAGAACAGACATTCACTGACTCTAGCTGTGGTTAATGAAAAGAACACACATGCAATGACTCTAACCATGGTTTATGAAAAGAATAGGCATGTAATGACACTGGTGGATCCATGTGTGGTTTGTGAAAAGAACAGGCACGCAATGACACTGGTGGATCCATGTGTGGTTTGTGAAAGAACATACATGCAATGAATCTAGCTGTGGTTTATGAAAAGAACATACATTTCAATGACACTGGTGGATCCATATGGTTTATGAAAAGAACACACATGCAAATGGCTCTAGCTGTGGTTCATGAGAAGAACATACATGCAATGACACTGATGGATCCGTATGTGTTTTAGGAAAAGAACACACATTCAATGACACTAGTGGATCCATATGTGGTTTGTGAGAAGAACACACATGCTCATGTGGTTTGTGAAAAGAACATACATTCACTGATTCTAGATGTGGTTAATGAAAAGAACACATATGCAATGACTCTAACTGTGGTTTATGAAAATAACAGGCACGTAATGACACTGGTGGATCCATGCACGGTTTGTGAAAGAACACACATGAAGTGACACTAGTGGATCCATGTGTAGTTTGTGAAAGAACAGACATATAATTTGATGTATGCCATGATGTATTTCATAGTACAAGACACTCACTTTCCATTTTTATACTACTCAGTTTTGCCCTTGGTTTTTTGTTACTACTCAGTTTTGCCCTCTCTCTCTCTCTCTCTCTCTCTCTTTCGTAGAAGCCCAAACATGTGCTCACTCTGTCTGCTATGCCCTGATTGGTTGTCACAGTTGTCACTGATGTCTACGCACTTCTATTCTTGTAGACAGTTGTTGGGCCTCCAAGTGTAGAGGTTTATAGAACAACAGCAAGTTTCCCTTAAGTGGATCACCCAAGGTTTATCGAACTCAGGGAGGAAGTGGTCAAAGGTATCCCTCTCAAGCAACCCTGCAATCAAGATACAAGAAGTCTCTTGTGTCCCCAACACACCAATACACTTGTCAGCTATATAGGTGCACTAGTTCGGCGAAGAGATAGTGAAATACAAGTGGTATGGATAATTATAAGTGGTAACGATGCCAAAAAGATCTTGATGGCATGGAAGAGACTAAAGGAAAACTGAAATAGAGATAGCAGCAAGCAAACATGTAATAGATCTAGTTGCAAACGGTGTTTCAATGCTTAGAAACAAGGCCTAGGGATCATACTTTCACTAGTGAACACTCTCATATAAATATCTTCTCTTCATGATACTACTCTTAACTACTCTCCGGTTGGATACTCTATGTGGGGCCCCCGGATTAATCCTCCGAGAATCCATGTTATGCATACAACCACGATCCCATGATCAGTTAGTCATGGCACATAACCGACAAGTATCATTACAACATCCGAGAATATACCGAATTTACAAGACTTACATAAATGCCGTTATGGCTACATCAATGATCATCAGCGGAACTTCATCTAGCGTAGAGCCCGAGCCATGCCTTAACCTATAGGCAACTGACTGGGAGAACGCCCTAGCTCGCAGAGTCGTCCACTTCACCTCCTTCTTGATATCTAACCATGTTAATAGCCAGGGACAATGCCAGTGAGTACTTTGAATGTGCTCGCAAACCACCTTAAGATAGTAATAACAACAAGAGGATATGCATTATGGCTGTGGTGGTAGGAGGGCTTCAAGGGAGGTTCTTTTCTCAATTAGTTTCTCTTGTAGATATAGCATCTACATATCTTTGTTGGAAACTTTTGTAAACCATTTTGGAAACCTTTTTGAAAAGTTTTGGAAAACATCAGGATTGGGTCACCCATTTGTTCCCGTCTTCAGGTCGTCCCACGACCCAAACTCCTTTCTCCTTCTTCCGACCATCCCATGGTCAAAACCTGTCTCCTTTACGACCATCCCATGGTTAAAACATTTCCAAAGCCATTTCTTTTCTGAAATCCTTTTTGAAAACAAAACCAGCACCGCTCTATAGCAACCTTCCCAACCTTCCATGACCATGGACGCGGCTATTCGAATAGATTTACACTCTGCAGAGGTTGTACACTTTACCCACACCATCCGGGTACACTACCCTGATCTTCACCGATCGTGGGTCGAGTAACCGATCAAGACTCTCTGGATGCCCACTCCAATATAAGTGCCTACCCTATGAGTGTTAATCCCCTCAAAACCGGGACGTCGGGTACCGAGGACCAAACGGAGCGCTTTTTCCACTTCTCGAGTGTGCGCTTTCAATGAGGGGCTCATAGTAACGCGTGGAGGCCAACAGACCCTTCATTCCTTCTCCAGGTCGATGTCCCACATGGACCTTTATCGGAGAAGGCCCACCCTCCAGGGATCCCCGATGCCCTGTAGTTGTTGTGAGGCAGCTTACACCAGAGTGAACAAACATCAAATCCAGCCTTGTCCCATACCAGAGTAATGTGGTTGCACGGGTTAATTGTTCTAGCAAAACTGCAAAGAACCGGGTGCGTTTTTGTAAACCTTTTTCCTCCATCTTTCCTTCAGCATTTTGTAAAACAAAACCTTCTTATTTTTCAACCTCTCTAGGGAGGTCCCACCTCACCAAGGTTTTATCATAAAACATTTGGTGAAACTTTTTCCGGGGTCTTCCCATTCTTTAGCTTTGCTTCGGCTAAATCGGGGTCTCCAAAGGGGTATGGTGTAATACACCATCTATTCTACTAGGGACCAGTAGGTGTCACCAAGGGGGTTGTACTTAGTAGTACCAAAGTGTAATAGTTCGGAGGAGCCAAACCACTACCAAGTAAACAGTAACATATAGTAAAACAATGTAGTTTTAATAAACAGTAGATAAAACATGCATAAGTAAAAATAGTAGGACAAGGCTTATGAGCAAGAAGGTGGCTTGCCTGATGATCAGCAATATGGCATAAATGTCCCTAGACTTCTTCTTTAGATAACCAAGAATTACCCATACCAATAATAATACGGTCTCTTCTTCTCGGCGTCAATACAAGCGCAACTATCGTCGTCAGGGATCACATGCAAGCAAACAAAAGGGCCCAATCAATACAAGGCATACAATCACCAATACAATACAGACAACAACTGAATAATACCAAATTAAGATTCAGATGGTTTTGAGAGGATTGGATCTAGGAGATTGAGATGGCCTTGGAGAAGGGAGTGAACACCCCTTAGGGTTTATAGTCTAGAAACTACCTAAGAGATGGGTTTTGGAACAAGACCATATTTTGTATGATACCATTAAGTAAAAATGATACCAACAGATAGGTAGTGATAATATGAAACCATAAAAAGTGGTTTCACTAAATTATCAATTTCCTTTGATTTATTATAAATTTTCCCGTGATAAAGGCTCTAGTTTTAGGAGATAAATCACCAGAAAAGTTCTGTAGCTCCAAAAATTATTTACTTCTATGGTTCAGTAGTGTTATAGGTACTGATTCAGCGAGAGTTGGAATTACTCCCAAATAATTAACAGAATGCCCTCAGGAAATTCCCAAAGGCAGTTATGTAGACAACTTGTCTTTTTCACCAGATTTAATCTACAGAAGCTTTTGAGGTGAATCTAAAGACACAATATAGGTATTTAGAATACCTTTCTGTAGAAATTGGAATCAACCTTTTTGGAGTTGCATAGCTACTGTGATGATTTTTCTAGTGATAAAACTATATACAAAGATAATTAATTCACCAAAATTGAACAGGAGACCTATGTTAAAGTTTGATCTCCTGGATTTTGCTAGACCCTAGAGTACCACATCACAGGGAGTTGGAATGAGGTCAAAACCTCTATTCGTTTGACCTGGAGAATTTATCTAGCGCAGAAACTAATAGTTTTTGTTATTTTTACTATAGGCAAATTGCTATTCACCTTGGCAGGAGACCTATGTTAAATGATGGGTATAGAAATTACTTTCCATGAGAACTTGGATTCATCCCAAATGTATATGTGATATTATCTAGGGAAATTATTTAGTGTAAACTATACTCTTTGAAAGTTTAAATGCCAGAAAATAATAAAGATTATTTTTGGCAAGGGATTAGTTCTGCATGTTGAAGAAAACCCTAGGGGACAACGTGAAATTGTCATCTGGACAATATCATGCGGTTTTATATTTTATTTGGATTTCAACTAACAGGTATAATGCAGATCTAGAATTTCCAAGAAAAGAAAAGTGAAAAGCCACAACCGAGCCGGGATCTAGAGGGGAGTTGGGCCGCGAAGGCGGATTCGGCCCAGGGGGGCGACGCAGCGCGCGGGAGGGGAGCGTTTCAAATCTGACTGGCAGGGCCCGCTAGTCAGCGGCGGAGGGCGCCGAAGCGATTGCGGGGAATCCCAGTCGTCCGCGTAAGTAGGATCCGACGGCCAGGGGCCATCGTCTTCTTCTCGACGCGCGAGGCCACGGTGGAACCCTAGCGGTAGTCGGGAGCGGCGTGGTACTCACCTAGGGGCCACGCCGGAGGCGGGGGAGGGGTGGAGTGGATGCGGTGCATCGCGGGGACTCCAGGGAGGGGCGGCATGGTGGTTTTCCGCGACGGAATCTGGCTCGCGTGGAAACGCCGGACGCGACCTCGTCGGAGCTCGCCGGAGCAGCGTCTTGGAGCGGTCCTAGGGCAAGAGGGGAGCAGAGTTAGATTCAGGAGAGCAGGGGGATCTCAAAGGCGATACATGCAGAGGAAGAGGGAGTGGAAGAGAGGGTACACGGGCCTAACCTTGGAAATGGCTAAGGGAAGGAGTTCTCCTTCTCCAGCGACATGCAGGAACAAGAGCTCGGTGGGGGAGGTGCAGGGGAGATGTAGGGGGTCTGTGGAGAGGTTCTGAAGTGCGAGGGAGTGTCGAGCTTGACCCCACTCGCGACTGCAAGAAGGAACCCGAGGAGGTTCCTCCTTCTCCTCCCGAGCAGCAGAGCGAGAGAGAGCTCTCGGGGCTCTGAGGGGAGGTAAGTGGAGTGGGAGGGGGAGAAGTGAGGGAGCAGGAGTGGGGTGGAGGGCCTCTGGTCCATTTAAAGGCAATGATGAGGTTCATGGTGGACATGGCCTATGGAGCAAGGGTGAGGGGGTGAAACGAGGGCTGGTATTACTGTGGGCTGAGTGAAGGGGGTTTCCTGGTCGAGCTGCAGGGTAGAGGGAGCAGTGTGCAGCAGCTGCAAGGGGAGTAAAGGGGGTTTTGCAAGCCAAGACACCCACATGGGGTTAAGAACTAGGGTCCAAGCACTAGAGGACAAGCATGCTACAGTAATTAGCTACAGTGATCACGACCAGAGGAGATGGTGGTTGCTGTGGTGAGTGGTGGTGAGCCTTGGTGGGGATTTTAATTTGGTCTAGGCCACTAATTCCTTAGTTTGCCACATTTGAACAAAATGAGGCTTATGAAGGAATCTTAATATTTTTCACTGGGTAGGGTGGTAAGATGGTACTGGTAGATAGATGAGGTCAAGATAGATATCCAGGAATTATTTGGGATTTTTCTAAAGATTTAAAGTCCACTTAAATCAATTTATTCAAAAACTGCAGAAGTAGTTGCTAGAGGATCATTTGATAAATTTACATTGGACAAGTGGAGTTTTTGACGTGAGATGGTACCAAATAGTAATACACAATTAGGGGATATTTCCCAAGATTTATTGGGGCTTAAAAGTATTTAAAACAATTATTAGTCCATTTCTGCCATTTTAGAATATAGGAAAAAAGAATTAATAAACCTCTTCAAAAATATTTATTTTTGAAGAGGGAAGATGAAGTATGATATATAGGACTCAATTGAGCCCAAAGTTAGGGAAGTGTTTTGGCAAAAACCAAACTTTCCATTGGGAGAGGAATTTTGGGGATTTTGACTATTAAAGAGATTAATTAGGTTTGGAGCCAAAATAATTAGGGATTATTTTTGGTAAATCTTGATAATCAAGGTACATGATGTAGACAAGGTGTAGCAAGAATTTTCAACCTTGCTATTGGAGAATCCAAGTTGATTTTGGTGGAATACCCTAGATTAAGGATCTAGGGCGATGTTAATTTCATAACATCAAAAGCTTGTTGTAACTTGGAGCTCAGAGCTCACCTTGATGCAAGGGATAGAAGGATAGATAGACCAAGTCATGTATATTGCAATAGTGTAGAGTTTTGAGCTTGATCCTTCTTGAGCTCACCAAGACAGGCTTTCAAACTTTGAATAAAATAAGCCTACCAAAGCAGATTATCAACTAGCCTTCAGAACCTTGTGGGTTTAAGCAGCACAAAGGTCCACTTGGAAAAAGTGAAGTAGATGTTGATAGACTTATATGAGTAGAACACAATCATGCAAATAGTTGGTCCATAGATGGTTGTATGATGGTGTGAGCTTCTGTCAAAGTAGACATGTTGACTAGATTTGCAGGGATAGTTATTTTCTTGCCTACAAAACCATCAAGAACAAGTGGGTTGGGGGATGATATAACCAAGGGAAAGAGTGGGCCTTGGTAGTCCTTCGTATGGTTAACAAGATAGTTCAGGTGCATTACCAAAAGTGCACAAGGGTTGAGAAAGGGAGACATCCAAAAAGGTGATGTTGGAAACAGATTTCCAGACTTAGCCAAATTTGGCAGATTTAGGGATTTTGACTAGAGTATGAGAGGGGATGTTTGTGAGGGGTTGTAACGTACCAAAGCATCATCAAGTGGATGAGATTTAAGTGTAGATTGAGTAGAAGGGATCCATTCTTGATATTGGTCTTCATTGACTTGGAAGCTTCTAGAAAGGATAACTTCAGAATTGATCTAGTTAAGGGTTTTAGATGAACACCTAGTGGCTAGAGATAAGATCCATCTTGTATTCTTTCTTAGGATTTGGTGATCTTGAAGTATCTTGATCCTAGAGGATGAGCTCCTAGAGTAGCTCATACTACTTCTAAGAAATCAATTCAAACAGTAGACCAAGGCAACTCATCTTTCAAACAAATCAACTACTACTAGGGTTACTATCAAGCCTGGCTTGAGGTAAGGTTGAGGCATTTTGAAGAGGTTGGATTTTTGAATAAGATGAGAGTCCTTGGTATCTTTACCAAGAATAGAATTCAAAAGCTTAGCAAAAAGGTTTTTGGAGATCCTGAAGGTAAGAGTAGTTGAAGGTTCTATCTTGAAAACATAAGGAGATTATCCTATATATCTCTCCATAGTTTTGTCAATAGAAGCTACTGAAATAGCTTTGGTTACATAAGCATCTGGGCTCATGTTTTGAAATGCCAGAACATTTGAGAATATGTCAAATGAGCTAGGATAGTTTTGTTTGATAGCTTTTGTTAACTGATGGTGAGGTAAGGAGTATCATATGGTATACAAACACATGCACAAGCACAAACAAATAGCAACGAACACTGCACCAATGAATAAGATTTTTTTTGTTCGCCTTGATTTTTGCATTCTGGACAACTAATCAGGGTTGCTGAAATTGGGATGTTACAGACCTTTCCCCCTTAAAGAATCTCGTCTCGAGATTCAGGAGAGTATGGTTAGGGGATTTTGAGTCAGTGTTAGCACTACTGGGTTCAAGCGTGCTATCTTACGGACTCCGTCTGTGAAAGTGACTACTCTGTCGATGAAGTTGAACTTTAGTCTTCCGGGATGCGCGGAGAGTTGAGCGGAGTCTAGTCCTGATTGCGAGGAATGACCTTCTTTTCCTTCCAGACTCTATATCTCGAGGGCTTAAACTGGGCAGACTATCTTGATGCTGAACTTCACGGGGTACTCGCCGGAAGATAGAATCTATGGCCTAGTGTTCCTTTGTCTAGGGGTTCACAGCTTTTCCTTAGCGTCGTATCATATATTAACTAAATTTTTTACGGTCGGTACTCCTGGGTTTGCTTCTAGTGAAGGGTTACTCTATTTTGGTGGGAAAGACGTAGTCTTTCCCCCTTAGGATTAGACTGGGGTAGATCGGAGAGTTGACCTAGTCCTTTCTTCTTGGTGTCGCGGATAGATGTGTTGAAGACTGGCGTCACTCTTTCTCCTAGAGTTGGAATCTTCTGAATACTTCAGCGAAGGGGAGGTCCCACGGGACTTATGTACTACGATTATTCGTACTTTGTCGGTTGGAGTCGTTGGAGTCTCACATCCTCTAAGCGATTGGAACTGAGCGGTTAGCGATCTTGTGGTCCTTCGGATGAGTTTTCAGCTGGAGTAGCGGAGGTACTTCATAGAATCTGCAGTTAGTTTTGCTTCGGATGCTCATGGGTTGTTGTTTGGCGGAAAGACTCGGATCCGAGGATATTTTCTGAGGTATCTTCTGGTGGACCGGCTTCTGAAGATTTGGCGGAAAGACTCGGATCCGAGGATATTTTCTGAGGTATCTTTTGGTGGACCGGCTTCTGAAGATTGAGTGGAAAGACACAGTCTTTCCACCTTAGAGCTTCACTAAGGTTCTTCAATAAGGTGCGGATCTTCTGCCTTGGAGTGATAGCCTGATGTTAGCGGAAGGATATAGCTTTCCTGAATCTTGAGCTGACTTCTTCGAGCAACGCCTTACTGTACCAACCTTGGCGGGGTGGTTTCTTAACATAGTAGTTTACGACTCATCTTGCTAGTAGTTATTTAGGGTTAACACAGACAACATTGGGTAAGCGGTCTTCACTTGAATTTCTTGCGGTGCTTCTGATTGATGGCGGGGTGGTCTCATTGTCTTCACGCTTCCTAATTATCTGACTTTAGGGGTGGTTCTGACCTTCTAGGGAGGATCATTTTGGTTAGTTTGGGTAGGGTCGACTCGATTAGTTAGTCTCCCGAGGCGTTAGAGGCTCTAATACACTAAAGGCTAGTGTGGTTAGGTCTTCACTTCTTGTCTTGTTTGACTTATCGAGGGGTTTCTTGTGGATATTGAGGATCCTTCGGTGATCAATGTCCGGCTTCAATGGGATTCTTGCTGTAGTAGACTGAGGAACAAGGGAGTGTGGTGCGATTGACGAGTCTTGCGAGGTGAGTTTGACGAGGTATGCCATCCTGCTGAGGTGAAATCTTCGAGTTGATTCTGGCTTGATGATGTCGAACTCCTGGTTCTTGCGATGCCATTCCTCTCATATACTCTCGAGGTTAGTCTGGGTCTCATTACCGACATCTAACGCAGGGGTTTCCAAAGTTACTAGGTGGGTTATCGCTCCTCGAGTCACATTTTTAAGGAGGTCAAAGCAAACCAGAGTATACAGACAAGGCAAATAGAGCGAGGGGCTCGCAATGTCCTTGGCAAACAATACACATCAAGCAACACAGGATGCACTTAGGCAAGCAAACACGGTCAACGCTAGGGACCAAGGAGTTAACTACTCGCGAGGTAGGGGAATCCTATTCTTAGGACTATTGACCCTAGATAATCGTCTTTCTTCAGGTCGGAGTCACTATCTTGCAGATGAAGTCTTCGTCGTATCTTGGACATTTCTTGATAGTGCAACACCCAATTTCTCCTGATTGTGAGGATTCCGCTGATAGAGTGATATTGTAGTCTCCTTGTGTTTGCTGGTAGTTGCTTGTCTTCATCTTATTCTCACTGTCCTCACCGGGTTCTAGGTCCTTGTTATTTAAAATCCGTAGGTTTGAAGTTTGGACGAGATTTAGAGGAAACCATTTTCGAAAGCATTTACTTAGAGTAAGAGAAGAAGTAGAACTTTTTGAAACTCATTGAGAAACTAGTTTTTCGAAAGCCAGGGTTTTCAAATATGGTTCCTGTCTAGCGACCATGCTAACTAAGGTTCTCCTACATCCAGGATGGCTCTGATACCAAGTATGTGGGGACCCCGGATTACCTCCGAGAATCCCTGTTATGCATACAACCACGATCCCATGATCAGTTAGTCGTGGCACATAACCGACAATTATCATTACAGCATCCGAGAATATACCGAATTTACAAGACTTACATAAATGTCGTTATGGCTACATCAATGATCATCAGCGGAACTTCATCTAGCGTAGAGCCCGAGCCATGCCTTAATCTATAGGCAACTAACTGGGAGAACGTCCTAGCTCGCAGAGTCGTCCACTTCACCTCCTTCTTGATATCTGACCATGTTAATAGCCAGGGACAATGCAAGTGAGTACTTTGAATGCACTCGCAAACCACCTTAAGATAGTAATAACAACAAGAGGATATGCATTATGGCTGTGGTGGTAGGAGGGCTTCAAGGGACGTTCTTTTTGCAATTAGTTTCTCTTGTAGATATAGCATCTACATATCTTTGTTGGAAACTTTTGTAAACCATTTTGGAAACCTTTTTGAAAAGTTTTGGAAAACATCAGGACTGGGTCACCCATTTGTTCCCGTCTTCAGGTCATCCCACTACCCAAACTCCTTTCTCCTCCTTCCGAGCATCCCATGGTCAAAACCTTTCTCCTTTACGACCATCCCATGGTCAAAACATTTCCAAAGCCATTTCTTTTCTTAAATCCTTTTTGAAATCAAAACCAGCACCGCTCTATAGCAACCTTCCCAACCATCCATGACCACGGACGTGGCTATTCGAATAGATTTACACTCTGCAGAGGTTGTACACTTTACCCACACCATCCGGGTACACTACCCTGATCATCATCGATCGTGGGTCGAGTAACCGATCAATACTCTCCGAATGCCCACTCCAATATAAGTGCCTACCCTATGAGTGTTAATCTCCTCAAAACCGGGACGTCGGGTACCGAGGACCAACTAGAGCGCTTTTTCCACTTCTCGAGTGTGCGCTTTAAATGAGGGGCTCATAGTAACGGATGGAGCCCAGCAGACCATTCGTTCCTTCTCCAGGTCGATGTCCCACATGGACCTTTATCGGAGAAGGCCCACCCTCCAGGGATCCCCGATCCCTTATAGTTGTTGCGAGGAAGCTTATACCAGAGTAAACAAACATCAAATCTAGCCCTGTCCCATACCAGAGTAATGTTGTTGCACGGGTTAATTGTTCTAGCAAAACTGCAAAGAACCGGGTGCGTTTTTGTAAACCTTTTTCCTCCATCTTTCCTTCAGCATTTTGTAAAACAAAACCTTCTTATTTTTCAACCTCTCTAGGGAGGTCCCACCTCACCAAGGTTTTATCATAAAACATTTGGTGAAACTTTTTCCGGGGTCTTCCCATCCTTTAGCTTTGCTTCGGCTAAATCGGGTCTCCAAAGGGGTATGCTGTAATACACCATCTATTATAATAGGGACCAGTAGGTGTCACCAAGGGGGTTGTACTTAGTAGTACTAGAGTGTAATAGTTCGGAGGAGCAAAACCACTACCAAGTATACAGTAACATATAGTAAAACAATGTAGTTTTAATAAATAGTAGATAAAACATGCATAAGTAAAAATAGTAGGACAAGGCTTATGAGCAACAAGGTGGCTTGCCTGATGATCAGAAATATGGCATAAATGTCCCTGTACTTCTTCTTTAGATAACCAAGAATTACCCATACCAATAATAATACAGCCTCTTCTTCTCGGTCTCAATACAAGCGCAACTATCGTCGTCAGGGATCACATGCAAGCAAACAAAAGGGCCCAATCATTACAAGGCATACAATCATCAATACAATACAACCAGCAACTAAACAATAACAAATTAACATTCAGATGGTTTTGAGAGGATTGGATCTAGGAGATTGAGATGGCCTTGGAGAAGGGAGTGAACACCCCTTAGGGTTTATAGTCTAGAAACTACCTAAGAGATGGGTTTTGGAACAAGACCATATTATGTATGATACCATTGAGTAAAAATGATACCAACAGATAGGTAGTGATAATATGAAACCAATAAAAGTGGTTTCACTAAATTATCAATTTCCTTTGATTTATTATAAATTTTCCCGTGATAAAGGCTCTAGTTTTAGGAGATAAATCACCAGAAAAGTTCTGGAGCTCCAAAATTTATTTCCTTGGATGGTTCAGTAGGGTTTGAGGTACTGATTCAGTGAGAGTTGGAATTACTCCAAAATGATTACCAGAATGCCCTCAGGAAATTCCCACAGGCAGTTCTATAGACAACTTGTCTTTTTCACCAGATTTAATCTATAGAAGCATTTGAGGTGAATCTAAAGACACAATATAGGTATTTAGAATACCTTTCTGTAGAAATTGGAATCAACCTTTTTGGAGTTGCATAGATACTGTGATAATTTTTCTAGTGATAAAACTATATACAAAGATAATTAATTCACCAAAATTGAACAGGGCCTCAATAAAATTTGATCTCTTGGATTTTGTTAGACCCTATAGTACCACATCAAAGGGAGTTTGAATGAGGTCAAAACCTCTGTTGGTTTGACCTAGAGAATTTATCTAGGGCAAAAACTAATAGTTTTTGTTATTTTTACTATAGGCAAATTACTATTCACCTTGGCAGGAGACCTATGTTAAATGATGGGTATAGTAATTACTTCCCATGAGAAATTGGATTCATCCCAAATTTATATGTGATATTCTCTGGGGAAATTATTTAGTGTAAACTATACTCTTTGAAAGATTAAATGCTTGAAAATAATAAAGATTATTTTTGGCAAGGGACTAGTTCTGCATGTTGAAAAAAACCCTAGGGGACAATGTAAAATTGTCATCTAGACGATATCATGCGGTTTTATAATTTATTTGAATTTAAACTAACAGGTATAATGCAGATCTAGAATTTCCAATAAAAGAAAAGTGAAAAGCCACAGCCGGGCCGGGATCTAGAGGGGAGTTGGGCCGTGAAGGCGGATTCGGCCCAGGGGGCGACGCAGCGCGCGGCAGGGGAGCGTTTCAAATCTGACTGGCGGGGCCCGCCAGTCAGCGGCGGAGGGCGCTGAAGCGGTAGCGGGGAATCCCAGCCTTCCGCGTAAGTAGGATCCGACGGCGAGGGGCCATCGTCTTCTTCTTGACGCGTGACGCGGCGGAACCCTAGCGGTAGTCGGGAGCGGCAGGGTACTCACCTAGGGGCCACAACGGAGGCGGGGGAGGGGTGGAGCGGATGCGGTGCGTCGCAGCGACTCCAGGGAGGGGTGGCATGGTGGTTTTCCGCGACAGAATCCGGCTCGCGCGAAAATGCCGAAAGCGGCCTCATCGGAGCTCGCCGGAGCAGCGTCTTGGGGCGGTCCTAGGGCAAGAGGGGAGCAGAGTTAGATTCAGGAGAGCAGGGGGATCTCAAAGGCGATACATGCAGAGGAAGAGGGAGTGGAAGAGAGGGTACACGGGCCTAACCTTGGAAATGGCTGAGGGAAGGAGTTCTCCTTCTCTAGCGACATGCAGGAACAAGAGCTCGGTGGGGGAGGTGCAGGGGAGATGTAGGGGGTCTGTGGAGAGGTTCTGAAGTGCGAGGGAGTGTCGAGCTTGACCCCACTCGCGACTACAAGAAGGAACCCGAGGAGGTTCCTCCTTCTCCTCCCGAGCAGCAGAGCGAGAGAGATCTCTCGGGGCTCTGAGGGGAGGTAAGTGGAGTGGGAGGGGGAGAAGTGAGGGAGCAGGAGTGGGGTGGATGGCCTCTGGTCCATTTAAAGGCAATGATGAGGTTCATGGTGGACATGGCCTATGGAGCAAGGGTGAGGGGGTGAAACAAGGGCTGGTATTACTGTGGGCTGAGTGAAGGGGGTTTCCTGGTCGAGCTGCAGGGCAGAGGGAGCAGTGTGCAGCAGCTGCAAGGGGAGTAAAGGGGGTTTTGCAAGCCAAGACACCCACATGGGTTTAAGCACTAGGGTCCAAGCACTAGAGGACAAGCATGCTACAGTAATTAGCTACAGAGATCACGACTAGAGGAGGTGGTGGTTGCTGTGGTGAGTGGTGGTGAGCCTTGGTGGGGATTTTAATTTGGTCTAGGCCACTAATTCCTTAGTTTGCCACATTTGAACAAAATGAGGCTTATGAAGGAATCTTAATATTTTTCACTGGGTAGGGTGGTAAGATGGTACTGGTAGATAGATGAGGTCAAGATAGATATCCAGGAATTATTTGGGATTTTTCTAAAGATTTAAAGTCCACTTAAATCAATTTATTCAAAAACTGCAGAAGTAGTTGCTAGAGGATCATTTGATAAATTTACATTGGACAAGTGGAGTTTTTGACGTGAGATGGTACCAAATAGTAATACACAATTAGGGGATATTTCCCAAGATTTATTGGGGCTTAAAAGTATTTAAAACAATTATTAGTCCATTTCTGCCATTTAAGAAAAAAGGCAAAAAGAATTAATAAAGCTCTTCAAAAATATTTATTTTGGAAGTTGGAAGATGTACTATGATATATAAGACTCAATTGAGCCCAAAGTTAGGGAAGTGTTTTGGCAAAAACCACACTTTCCTTTGGGAGAAGAGTTTTGGAGATTTTGACTATTAAAGAGATTAATTAGGTTTGGAGCCAAAATAATTAGGGATTATTTTTGGTAAATCTTGATAATCAAGGTAGATGATGTAGACAAGGTGTAGCAAGAATTTTCAACCTTGCTATTGGAGAATCCAAGTTGATTTTGGTGGAATACCCTAGATTAAGGATCTAGGGCGATGTTAATTTCATAACATCAAAAGCTTGTTGTAACTTGGAGCTCAGAGCTCACCTTGATGCAAGGGATAGATGGATAGATAGACCAAGTCATTTATATTGCAATAGTGTAGAGTTTTGAGCTTGATCCTTCTTGAGCTCACCAAGACAGGCTTTCAAACTTTGAATAAAATAAGCCTACCAAAGCAGATTATCAACTAGCCTTCAGAACCTTGTGGGTTTAAGCAGCACAAAGGTCCACTTGGAAAAAGTGAAGTAGATGTTGATAGACTTATATGAGTATAACACAATCATGCAAATAGTTGGTCCATAGATGGTTGTATGATGGTGTGAGCTTCTGTCAAAGTAGACATGTTGACTAGATTTGCAGGGATAGTTATTTTCTTGCCTACAAAACCATCAAGAACAAGTGGGTTGGGGAATGAGATAACCAAGGGAAAGAGTGGGCCTTGGTAGTCCTTAGGATGTTTAAAAAGATAGTTCAGGTGCAATACCAAAAGTGCACAAGGGTTGAGAAAGGGAGACATCCAAAAAGGTGATGTTGCAAACAGATTTCCAGACTTAGCCAAATTTGGCAGATTTAGGGATTTTGACTAGAGTATGAGAGGGGATGTTTGTGAGGGGTTGCAAGGTACCAAAGCATCATAAAGTGGATGAGGTTGAAGTGTAGATTGATTAGAAGGGATCCATGCGTGATATTGGTCTTCATTAACTTGGAAGCTTTTAGAAGGGATAACTTCAGAATTGATCTAGTTAAGGGTTTTAGATGAACACCTAGTGGCTAGAGATAAGATCCATCTTGTATTATTTCTTAGGATTTGGTGATCTTGAAGTATCTTGATCCTAGAGGATGAGCTCCTAGAGTATCTCATACTACTTCTAAGCAATCAATTCAAACAGCTGACCAAGGCAACTCATCTTTCAAACAAATCAACTACTACTAGGGTTACCATCAAGCTTGGCTTGAGGTAAGGTTGAGGCATTTTGAAGATGTTGGATTTTTGAATAAGATGAGAGTCCTTGATATCTTTACCAAGAATATAATTCAAATCTTAGCAAAAAGGTTTTTGGGGATCCTAAAGGTAAGAATAGTTGAAGGTTCTATCTTGAAAATATAAGGAGATTATCCTATATATCCCTCCATAGTTTTGTCAATATAAGCTACTGAAATAGCTTTCGTTACATAAGCATCTGGGCTCATGTTTTGAAATGCCAGAACATTTGAGAATATGTCAAATGAGCCAGGATAGTTTTTTTAGATAGCTTTTGTCTACTGATGGTGAGGTAAGGAGTATCGTATGGTATACAAAGAGATGCACAAGCACAAACAAACAGCAACGAACACGGCACCAATGAAAGAGGAAAAAGTTTTTGTTCCCCTTGATTTTTGCATTCTGGACAACTAATCAGGGTTGCTGAAATTGGGATGTTACACTCTAATCCATGGTAGGGCTATAACAGCACTCCTCAAAGTCCGCTTTCCCCATCTAGATAACCCCACACTATCACCTTGAGCACTAGATGGTTCCAACAAACACCACAGTTTCATAGAGACATCCAACTCCAAATATAACTCATAACAAGTATGTGTAATCTCTAGCCTAAGTGCCACCACGGTGTGCACACTATCAACTTCACACATGTGGGGAGAGCAGAGATCTATTGAAACACTTGAGTAGCAGAATAGATCTATAGATTATAAAGCTCATGATCTCATAAGATCACGCATAGAGAGAGATGAACACATAGCTACCGGTAGAGCCCTTTGCCTCGAGGAAGAACTACTAACTCATCATCATGTGAATGAGCAACGGCGATGGAGATGGTGGTGGAGATCGATGGAGATGGCTCCGGGGGCATTTCCCCATCCCGGCAGGGTGCCGTAATAGAGACTTTTGTCCCCCGAATCTCCCCTTCGGTGGCGGCGGCACTACGGAACTTTTCATGGCTGGAGGCTGGATTCTTTAGGGTTTCTACATCAGAGGCTTCTTATAGGCGAAAGGGCAATGTCAGAGGGTGGACCAGGGGCCCACACCACCTGGTGGCGCGGCCAGGGGGACCCACGCCACCACATGGTGTGGCCAGCCCCTGGCCCCTCTCCATATCGTCTTTTGGCTACGTGAGTCTTCCGGTAAAATATCTACTTTGGCTTTTGTCCGGTCCAATTCCAATAATATTTATTTTCTGGCATTTCTGGAACCAAAAACAGAAGAAAACAGGCAACTGGCACTGTGGCATCTTGTTAATAGGTTAGTTCCAGAAATGTGTAAAAATACTCCAAAGTGTGAACAAAACATAAGAAAGTAGATATAAAACAAGCATGGAACATCAAAAATTATAGATATGTTTGCAACGTATCAACATCTGAAGCTTAACTCTTTCTTGTCCTTGAGTAGGTAAGTGATAAAAAGAATAATTTTTGAGGTGACATGCACCATCATAATCTTGATCAAAGTATTTGTAGAACATTGATAGCTAGGATCATAGTACTCTAGCATAGCATGAAAGATGAAGTTCTAACAATAAGACAAAGTAACTATGCTGCAACATGAAATAATACAAACAAAGATCATGAATAACAATGTATTGAAATATGTTTGTTTGTTTCACATATAGAAAACATAGCATAGTGGCATTTAGCTTGTCCCTCATGGAGTAGCAAAACATAAATGCATAGGACACCTTCAAAGTTCATAAGGGTGACTAGATACAAATAGTTCAAGAACAAGCAATATCAACATTATGAATCAGTCAATAAGTTTTGGGACAATGCACATTAAACTAAGAATGGCCACTATGCTCTCTTAATTGGTTCCTATGGATAGAAGATGGAGACTCAACATAAAAGTAAAAGAAAGGCCTTCATAGAAGGAAGCAGGGATTCAAGTCTCATAAAGAGCTTCCAAAAATTATGGTACTTATTAGCTTTTAGCTCTCATTGCCCCTATCATAAGCATCTTGAAGTGATTAAGGTTAAAATGAACAAACTATGAAGTACATGCTTGACAAAGTATAAGTTGGCAATCTCATATCCCTTGAATACGAGGGTCGCTCCTCATGCTACTCAAGTTTAGTTAGCGGTAAGTTCTTCTCATAGTAAGTACATGTGTATCATCGAGAACCGCCAACGGGGTACCCCTTTCCCAATGATACAGAAGAATCCCCATATCAAAATGACGAGGCAAGAAGACAATAAGCATCTCAGCAATCTTCTTATTTACCATGGGAAAATGGTGCTTTTTTCTCTCTTTCCTCTTTTCTCATCTTTTTTTCTTTTTTCTCAATCTCTATCTCTTTTTTATAAGAAGAATGCTTTATAGATGGCTCATTATGGTTACGCTGCAGGTTTCCACCATGATTAGGCATGGATTAGACCAGTGGCCCAGGCGTTTCTATAACACACACACATAACTCCATGGACTTACAACCTCCCCTTTCATTTCACACCGACGACATCCATAAACAAAAGAGCATGATATCAACTAGGTACAATGTACAAGTGCAATGTTGAAAGCGTTCCCCATGACAGCATGGTTCTGCTAATCCCAACGTATAAGTGCAAGCATATACAACATATATGACACAATGGTTCAAGTTTATTAGCGGCAAGAAAAGTAAAGTATGCCATCAAGTTCGTGAGAGCTTTAATCACTAATTTTCACATAACAAGTTTAATTTGGAAGGTAGATAAAAACATCAATATACTTGGACTAGCAAATGCTAATAGGTAGGTATGGTGGACTCTTTGGAATTACTTGGTTTTATTTGGAGTTGGATGCATGAGTGGAACTCATACTTGGTAGGGAAGCTAGAAAAAGACTGGGAGCGACCAACTAAGAGAGAAATAATGGCCATAATCATGCAAACGACAAAACATTATTAATTAAAGCATAAAGTGATATTACAAGACGAAAACTAAATGATCATAGAGGTTATGGTGACTTGGTATAGTCTTAACATGGTGTGAGCATGCGCCAAGTTAACCCAAATAAAGCATTCAAAGTAGAATACCACAATATTATGATTTTATATGCTAAAACAACGCATGATTATTTTAAGGCACATTAAGCAATCTCAATTGTTCGGAACAAGTCATGCTACAGCAATAATCACTAAGCATAAGGTCAAAGCAACATCAAGCATGACATGATAAAGTCTAAGCCATAGTCAAAATAAGATCCCTTTTGTACCACTAAAGCATGAAGCTTTCTACTCTCTTCCAACACAAATCGACTTATTTGAAACAGCTCACAAAGATAATAATAAATAAAGATCAGTGATCTTGTCTCACAAATCCACAAACAAGAACTAAAAAGTTCTAAGCTGAAAGCACAAGAAAACTAAGGCTAAACACAGTGCTAGCAAAAGAGAACACTCACAAAACAATAAGAATGAAAACTAGAGTGTGCTAAAAAATGAAAGCAGAGTGTGTCTCTCTCCAAAAGAAGTGCTGGAATCCAACCAACTTATTCAAGCAAACTAAGCAAACGAAAACTAAAAATGAAAACAAAGACGCTCCAAGAACAACACAATAGTGCATGAAACAATAAAAATGAAGTGTCTAGAAAGACCTTAGATTTTTATTGATGAAGAAGGGGATGCCTTGGGCATCCCCAAGCTTTGACGCTTGTACCTCTTGAATATTTCTTGGGGTGACACGGGGTGGCATCCCCAAGCTTGAGCTTTTGTCCATTCTTCATCTCATTACATCATTCTTTCCCTACACCTGAAAATTTCCTTCATACAAAACTTCACACAATCTTCATTAGCAACATTAGTGCATTCAAAAGATAATAAACCTTTGGGGTTTAGTTTTAAAACAACAAAACTTTCATTAAAAACACAAGATACTGTAGCAATTCCATCAAAAAGCTCAATTCACCAAAAAGAACCCAAAAAGAAATCGATAAAGAGGCAAATGCAAATAATGGCATAAATCTGTCAAAACAGACCAGCAGGTGAAAACCGATTTTTTTGAAGACCTTCTGTTGTCAAATCGAAAAGTGTTGGACTAACGAAAGTTATCTAACAACCTGGGGGATTTATTCAGAAAATTACAGCTCAATCCGACATACAGAGATTTTCCACGAATTTTTACAGTGAAGCACAAAAATCTTTTTCGGGACAGCACTTCCCCAAATCTTACTTCCCTCTCATTAGAGGTTATTCTTGGTACAAAAATCAAATAAAAAAGGATAAGGAGAGGTTATTACATAAGTAATAACTTCCAAGACTCAAGAAAACTATTGGGTTATCTCTAAAGAAGTACTTTTCTTTAACGCCTTTAAGTTAGGCATGATAGTTTGAGAAGATGCTCACATAAGAAATATGAATTGAAGTAAAATAGAGCATCAAGAAGCAAATTCAAAGCAAATTTAAGTCTAACCCACTTCCTATGAAAAATAATATTGTAAAGAAACAAGTCATGAAAGCACAAAGCAACAAGCATAGGAAAGCAAAACAAGTGCAACTTCAAAAATTTCAACATAAAGATGGGAAACTTAATATTGTTGAGATACAGAAAACCATGTTTCCCTCTCTCATAATAACTTTCAGTAGCATCATGAATAAAATTAACAATATAAATATCACGTAAAACATTCTTATCATGAGCCACATGCATAAAAGAATTAATACTCCCCACATAAACATAGTCATTCTTATTAATTGTAGTGGGAGAAATTTCAACAAAATAGCTATCATTAATCTTCCCATCACCATAATCATCAAATATAGGAGGCATATTGTAATCATTAATTTTCTCCTCAATAGTAGGTTGACTTAAAATATCATATTCATCATTGTAATCATCATATATTGCAGGTTTGGTATCATCATAGGCGATAGAATAGCTATCTTCCAAAGCTAGGGAACTAAAAAGATCATTTTCATAAAAACTAGCTTCCCCAAGCTTAGACTTTTCCATAGCATTAGCAATAATGGTGTTCAAAGAATTCATACTAATAAAATTGCTATTAGCATGCAAATAAAGTTCCATAGGTTTTTTAATTTTCTCTTCAAACACTTCATTTCCTAACTCAAGATAAAGACTATAAAGCTCTCTAATTTTGTTTTGTTTTCCATTAAGCCAAACTAGTGAAAACAAGAAACAAAAAGACAAAATTGCTGAATCTAAAGGAAATAACTTTGAGCACTCACACCAGAGGATGTGAGTACCTTTACCTTACCTCCTGGCAATGGTGCCAAAAAAATAGCTTGATGTCTATGCACTTATATTCTTGTAGACAGCTGTTGGGCCTCCAAGTGCAGAGGTTTGTAGAACAGCAGCACGTTTCCCTTAAGTGGATCACCCAAGGTTTATCGAACTCGGGGAGGAAGTGGTCAAAGGTATCCCTCTCAAGCAACCCTGCAATCAATATACAAGAAGTCTGTTGTGTCCCCAACACACCCAATACACTTGTCAGGTGTATAGGTGCACTAGTTCGGCGAAGAGATAGTGAAATACAAGTAGTATGGATAATTATAAGTGGTAACGGTGCCAGAAAAGATCTTGATGGCGTGGAAGACACTAAAGGAAAACTGAAATAAAGATAGCAGCAAGCAAACATGTAACAAATCTAGTTGCAAACGATGTTTCAATGCTTAGAAACAAGGACTAGGGGTCATACTTTCACTAGTGAACACTCTCATATAAATATCTTCTCTTCATGATACAACTCTGACTACTCTCCGGTTGGACACTCTAATCCATGGTAGGGCTATAACAACACTCCTCAAAGTCCGCTTTCCCCATCTAGATAACCCCACACTGTCACCTTGAGCACTAGATGGTTCCAACAAACACCACAATTTCATAGAGACATCCAACTCCAAATATAACTCATAATAAGTATTTGTAATATCTAGCCTAAGTGCCACCACGGTGTGCACACTGTCAACTTCACACACGTGGGGAGAGCAGAGATCTATTGAAGCACTTGAGTAGAAGAATAGATCTATAGATTACAAAGCTCATCATCTCATAAGATCACGCATAGAGAGATAGCTACCGGTAGATCCCTTAGCCTCGAGGAAGACTACTCCCTCATCATCATGGGAATCAGCAATGGTGATGGAGATGGTGGTGGAGATCGATGGAGATGGCTCCAGGGGCACATCCCCGTCCCGGCAGGGTGCCGAAATAGAGACTTCTATCCCCCGAATCTCCCCTTCGGTGGCGGCGATGCTGCAGAACTTTTTGTGGCTGGAGGATGGATTCTTTAGGGTTTCTGCATCAGAGGCTTCTTATAGGCGAAAGGGAAATGTTAGAGGGTGGACCAGGGGCCCACACCACTTGGTGGCGTGGCTAGGGAGGACCCGCGCTACCACATGGTGTGGCCAGCCACTGGCCCCTCTCCGTCTCGTCTTATGGCTCTGCGAGTCTTCCGATAAAATATCGACTTTGGCTTTTGTCCGGTCCAATTCCGAGAATATTCATTTTCTGGCTTTTCTGGAACTAAAAACAGAAGAAATCAGGCAACTAGCACTGTGGCATCTTGTTAATAGGTTAGTTCTAGAAAATGTGTAAAAATACTCCAAAGTGCGGACAAAACATAACAAGTAGATATAAAACAAGCATGGAACATCAAAAATTATAGATATGTTTGCAACGTATCAGTCACGTGGATCGTGCGCACCAACCGTTGATCCTGTGTGATCCAACAAGGATCGTTGCACACGTCGTGTCCTTCATAGTACAACATGAGACAGCATGGATGTATCCCTCAGCGAGACTTCTACAAGAAGGAACACGAAGCTGTCCATGGAAAAAGTCGTCGACTGGTCATGTCATGTTTCATAAAGCCTGAAAAACCTACTACTGCTACTACAACACATGCATAGGGCAACAGGGTCATCGAGTGCACGATTGTCGACGGGATGCTGCAATTTATTGCCACTTGATTTTAATAAGACATATCCCATTTTTACGCAGCGCTCTCAATCTCACTTCCAACTGGGCCCTACCGCAAGTAACTTCCATGCGTAAAGGGGGGCCCTCGAGTAGATCTAACATTGCTAGAAATTGGTTCCGCGCCAGTTGCATGCATTGGAATCGAGGTCTGCCACGAGCATGTTTTCAATGCAGTTCTAAAGTGGAGATCGCGGTTGTTCCAAAAAAAGGGAACCCAAAAAAAGGTGGAGATCGTGGTAGCCCCATCTCCCCGCCCACCACATGTGTCCACTCGAGGACTACGAACGGTCCAGTGTTTATAAACCCGCTCGGCCTTCTCCTTCCATGAGCTCGTGTCATTTTTCCCAATCTGTCAAGTCCCAAAACCCCAATATGCACCGACCGTGCATGCCGAAGCTCCTTCGCTTGCACCACCTCCTGCCCTAGGTGCGCCATGAAGCGTACACGTGGAGACGAGCCGGAGGTGAAGCCTGTTGAAGGCGCAGCAGCGGATGCCTCGCTCATCGCCAAGCAGGTGGAGGCGTCTTCTCCAGGCACGAACGCCGCTCATCTCCGCGCCGTCAAGGGTTCGAGCTCATCCGTCCAGCCAGTAGCCGTCGCCGTCGAGAAGTAGGTGGCCGACAACGTCGTGGTACCAGCGGCAGATCTGGATGGGGGGCAGGCGGCAGGCGCAGGCAATCCGGTGCTCTACATCAACAACCCCATCACCGTCCAAGAAATCATCGATGCAATCGCAGAGAATGACGAGTTCGAGGGGGAGGTCCTCGATGAGGAGTCCGAGGTACTACATTGCTAGCTTCTCTAGTCGCATCCGCAGATTTCACTGTTTATACATATGATTTGCTCAATCGTGTATAGATTTTTTTGCTCTTGAAGTAGGGTAGTATATATATGGTTCGAACGGTCGATTGATGCATCTGCCATCTAGTCATAAAACCCCAATCCTTCTAGTCACAAAACCCAAATTTTCGCATCTACCATCTAGTTGAGTTTGCTAGTTGAGTGTTGATTTCGATAAACAACATGCCTCTAACATTACATTTCTATTCCTTACTGAGCCCAAATGATTCAATTTTTCCTCAAAATAGTGCAAGGGAGACACATATGATGGTGTCGTTTTCTTAGGGATGGTTAGTGAACTAGAGGCAGCAATGTACATAAACAATATAGGTTGTGTTGTTGATATTTTGGTTCTCCAACTCCATCTCTGACAAAAATAATGAGGCCCTTAATTTATTCTCAGAAGGAACCTATATATATAATCTTTGTATTGCTTATGATCTTTGAATGAGTCGTATGATTCATATGTATATCCCTGAATATTGTTTTGTACGATTACATTTCAATTTCTTATTGTGGCCAATGATTCAAATTTTCCCCAAAAGAGAGACAGACACATTGGTGTCATATTTTTTTAGGGATGAGTTAGCGAACCTGGGGCCATGTACAAGAACAATATAGGTTGTGCAATTGTTACTTGGTTTGCTTACGCCATCCCTGAATAAACTTATGAGGCCGCAATCTTTATTCTACATTCATAGAACTATGATATTTGAATTATATATTCTATGCATTCATAGTGTATAAGAATTACATTTCAGTTTGTCACCGAGGCCGATGATTGAAATTTGCCCCAAAAGAGTTCAAGGGGAGACACATATGGTGGTGTCGTGTTTTAGGGATGGGTTGGTGAACCTGAGGCAGCAATGCACATAAACAATATAGGTTGTGTTGTTGGTACTCTGGTTCTCCAACTCCATCTCTGAAACAAATTATGAGGCCCTTGATTTATTCTCATATGGAACTACATATATAATCCTTGAATTGTTTTTGATCTTTGAATGATTCGTAAGATGCATATGTATATGAATGGTTTTGATCATAAGTATTTTTAACAAGTACATGCAGATTAATTGTTTGATTTTTTATTTATAATTACAATATTTAGGCTTGTTTTTGTACCTGACTATGTATATCCCTGAATATTGTTTTGTACGATTACATTTCAATTTCTTATTGTGGCTAATGATTCAAGTTTGCCCCAAAAGAGAGGCAGGAACATTGGTGTCAGATTTTTTAGGGATGATTTAGCGAACCTAGGGTCATGTACAAGAAAAATATAGGTTGTGCGATTGTTACTTGGTTCGCTTATGCCATCCCTGAAGAAACTTATGAGGCCACAATCTTTATTCCACATTCATAGAACTATGATATTTGAATTATCTATTCCATGCATGCATTCATAGTGTATAAGAATTACATTCAGTTTGTCACCGAGGCCGATGATTGAAATTTGCCCTATAAGAGTTCAAGGGGAGACACATATGATGGTGTCGTGTTTCAGGGATGGGTTGGTGAACCTGATGCAGCAATGCACACAAACAATATAGGTTGTGTTGTTGGTACTTTAGTTCGCCAACTCCATCTCTAGAAAAAATTATGAGGCCCTTGATTTATTCTCATATGGAACTACATATATGATCCTTGAATTGTTTCTGTTCTTTGAATGATTCGTATGATGCATATGTATATGAATGGGTTTCATCATAAGTATTTTTAACATGTACCTAAAGATTAATTGTTTGGTTTTTTATTTATAATTATAATATTTAGGCTTGTTTTTGTACATGACTATGTATATCCCTGAATATTGTTTTGTACGATTACATTTCAATTTCTTATTGTGGCCAGTGATTCAAATTTCCCCCAAAAGAGAGGTAGACACATTGGTGTCATATTTTTTCAGGGATGAGTTAGCGAACCTGGGGTGATGAACAAGAACATTATAGGTTGTGTAATTATTACTTGGTTCGCTCACTCCATCCCTGAAGAAACTTATGAGGCCCCTAGATTTATTCAACATACACTCTGGTGCAATTAATTGTCATTGTGTTGAGATGAAATGATATATGAACTGATCAAACTATTGTTGAGATGCTTTCTCTTTGATATCCACAGATATATTGTCTTACATATACATGTTGTCAATTCTTGAGTTGTAATACAATTCAATCATATGTATGAGTTCTAAGTTATGTTCTTAAAAGTCAATAGGAGGATGATGAAGAAGTGGACGATAGCAAGGAATCCAGGGATAACAAGAGCCGCTACGTCCTTAGGCGGTTACGGTGTGGGCTAATCCGTTTCTACTGTAGGGGAGACTGTTTTTCCCATTCTATGGCAGAGCAATCAACGTGGACCTCGACAGCATGATCCAGCATGCGATGGACGTTGCTAGAGGCAGAGGCAGAAGGCATAGGCCGATTATCTTGGCACGGCATGCAGCCTTCGGCAAATTCCTCTAGGATTATGTCAGGACTGTCCTATATCCCATCGACTAGGATTTCCCTGCCTCCTGTTGATGCCCCTGCCCTGCTAGGCGTCTCCGTGTCCCGGCCTCCTGCTGCTACCCCTGCTTTTAATTTGTTTTAGTTAATTATTACATGTGTGTGGCATGTAAGACAATATATCCGTGGTGTCTCTGGTGAACCTTCTATATATATTAATCTACTCCTTTATATGGAGTGCCTTAAAATTTCTAGTGTTCAATTATATTACTGATCATGCTCATGCACACTACAAAATATTTCTAGTGCTCGATTATATTATAATTGTCAAGGAATACATCAACAAGTTAAATTGGTTGAAATTTTGTATTGAAGTAACTAAATGATCTCACATCAGTGGTGGACGTTGGCAGAAGCCGAAGACCTTGGAGCGGCACACAGTCTTCAACAAATTCCTTACAGGTTCAACAACGGGTTTCCGCCATCCAGCTCAGCTCTGAATTCTCTTAAAGGTTCAACATGGCAGAACTTGAGCTACCACAGATACCTCGGCAGAGGTGGCAGAATTGGTGCGGGTGCGGCCGTGGCAACGCGAGCTCGGATTCTGGAGG
Source organism: Avena eriantha (assembly GCA_910589775.1). Classification (NCBI taxonomy): domain Eukaryota; kingdom Viridiplantae; phylum Streptophyta; class Magnoliopsida; order Poales; family Poaceae; genus Avena; species Avena eriantha. The sequence goes on along the minus strand of OU342742.1, from coordinate 234,361,578 downwards.
AGGAAAAATGGACCGAGCATGGCTAACACGGTGATAGATCTCACCGGGAACCAATTCTCGTCCCTGCACCGTGCCATGGGTGCGGCCATGGTGAGGCAAGCTCCAACTCGGGATGGGGAGGAGAGCGGGGCCGAGCAGGTTCGTCCAGTACCAGCTCTGTGCCATGGCCGCGGCCATAGATTGCCGTTCCGGGGAAGAAGAAAACGCGTAATGGATGCAGGCGCCATTGCTGCAAGCCTACAGGGAGGAGAGTGGGGTATAGCAGGTTCGTCCATGTCCCAGCTCTGGGCCATGACCACGACGCCCCACAGATTGCCGCTTCGGGGAAGAAGAACACGTGTAATGGATGCATACGCCAACACTGCAAGCCTAATTGACGCCTAAGCAACGGGAGCGACATAACAACGAAAACTGATAGGGGGCCCAACTTGATGGCTGTTAGCCTGCTATTTTGTATTGAAACGTAAAGTTGAATTCATGCCGAAAAAGACCCTCTGAGTATTTGGCACGCCAACTATAGTTATCGCGGCTGATTACAGGCAACTTGGGTACCGCATTGCCTGGGCGCCCCAACTTTCGGGCCATAAAGTGATATTATATTCTCCAAGACCCTCATGGACGGCGGAAGCAACATCAACATCCTCTACGTCGAAACGCTGCATCGGATGAGGATCTCGGAGACTCGGCTGAATCATAGCTCTGTTATTTTTCACGGAGTCGTCCCTGCAAGAGAGGAAAATTCTCTAGGAGTGATCACTTTGGATGTTACCTTTGGAACTCCAAAGAATTATCAAACGGAAGCACTTTCTTTCGAAGTGGTCCCGTTCAAGAGAACATACCATGCTATCTTCGGACGGCTATCTTACTGGGCTTTTATGTCTCGTCCATGTTACATTTACAATATGATGAAAATTCCAGGTCCAAAGGGCGTGATCACCATCAGGGGAGATCCGGAGAAAAAACGAGAGTGCGAAGACAGAAATGCCGCCTTTGTTGAAGCCGTACTGCACGCCTAGGAGTACCAGGAGATCAAGAAAACCATCGACCCATACGAGATGCCCGTGATGAAGAAGGAGGTGACAAAGCCGACTCTAGAGTTCAAGGCATCAGAAGGACCCTTCATAGTTAGTCGAGTACTGCACAATGGTTCTTACTACCTAACTAATATGACACCAGAAAAAGAAAGACCTGCTACTAAGAAGAGAAAGAGAGCTGAAGGTAGTACAAACCCGGATGAGATAGACCGCCCATGGAATATTGCTTAGCTACGTTCGTTTTATTCTTGAAATTTCTTTCTTTGTAATCATATACATGTACATGTTCAAAGTGAAATAAAGTATTGGTCTCCTTAATGTTTATTCTGAGATGTTTTTTATGTACCATCTTATTAACGAATGATCATGTCATAGTCGAAAATCCCAGAATACTTAAAAGTACTTTATGCTCATGTTTGTTCTGGTTAGATTTCCGATTCTAAAAGTGCTACCTTCGGGTATAAAGTCTAAATTTTCTAGTTGACACTTAGGTTTTTTGTATGATTGCTAGATGCGGGTATTTTTCGAGTAGTGAATTGTTGGTATTGAAAGCCAGCTTTGATTCCGGGTTTAAATTGGTTTAGCAATTGACCTACATTGCTCGGCAAAGTTTCTATGTTGATGGTTTGCCAGCTCACGAAAGGGACGAGGCAGAAAGCCAGATAAATGATAAGTGTAGACAAAACAAGTGCTTAAGTATTTTTTTAGCACAACAAATAAAAAATCCAAAAGCGCTAAAAGGAGTAAAGCATAAGTTCTTACAATCTTAGCACTAGAAAAATAATATTCTACTTATTACAAACATATTGTTTTCAGAATAACACATTGTTTTTCTGACACATTCTATGATGTAGGTGAAGACGCAAGATTTGCTGGCTCGCTGGACACATCACCCGTATCACCCCGATATCTTTAGAGACAAGAGTATGAGACTCGGTATGCTCATCGTCTTCGGAAACTTCAACAACTACTTTCTTGGGGAGTGGTGGCACTTGAACAGGAGTAAAGAACGGCTCATCATAGCTGGTCAACTCGGCTAGGAGAGAAGTGTATCCAGCAGAAGAATGCCAGATCTCTTTGATGTTCTACTGATTGCCATCTTCATCGACAGTCGATTAACCCTTGGTAACTTGCCATATTTACATGCTTCCATGGTGGCTCATTACCATTATCAGGGAATTCTATACCGCTGTGCATGCATACAAAATGTTCGAATCCTTGACGAGCTTGGGCATATCCTTTACATTTTATCGTAACTCAAAGGCCGACATTGAGTCTAAGCTAGAGAGATGGACAGATTCACCAATTTCTTCCAGGGACTGGCGGAAATCGTGAATCAAGTCCCCAACTGCGACAAGCCGGTTGGTATGAGACTCGTATGAAGAGGCATCAAGCATGTTGAGAGGACCTAAACATAAGAAAACAAAGTCAACAATATATCCGAGTCCAACAATTCAAAAAAACGAGAATTCAGGGACAGTAAACTTACCGAAGATAGCATCATCTACTTTGGTCTTCTCCTCTTGAAGGCTTCGAAGTTCATTCCGAAGAGCTTTAGAGGTGTCCTTCTCCCTATCCAACGCATTATGCAAGTTCAAGATTGTTTTGTCTTGTCTGGCTATGGTGCAGGCGCGCGCCTCAGTAGAGTGATTGTTGGATTCAAGAACACTGGTGATGCTGGTCTCATGATCTTTTTGATTTTATTCAGCTTCGCATGCAGGTCAGCATTCTCAACCTCCAAGACATTATAATTTTCGGCTTGCTCAATCATCGTGTAGGACTAATTCACAAGTTCTGGCAAAAGCAAGAAACAAAGTTGAATAAATATTCGGCTACAACTCAAACAATAGACTATCAATAGTGCTTGGTTATAAGTATTAACTTCTTGTAAGTCAGAATGATACCCAGACTCAGAAGTCTACTAAGACTTGGGCTAATATTTTAACTAAGTTAAATATCAGCACGAGCCTTGGGGGGCTATAGTAGTTCATTCTTTGGCATCCTATAAAAGCATAAATTCGGATTCCTATCCAACTTCATGCTTGGGGGCTAGAGGATATGATATGAAATACAATAAAAACGAGTTGGATTATGACTTACATAATGTTCATGAGTCAATTTTTTGAGGCTCATGCTCACCTCGGAAGAAACCTTCTCGGTGAGAGTCAGAGGAGTTACTGGTTGTGGCAGAGCCACACCAGTCTTTAGCTTCTCGTTGTGAAGATGAAGTAAGTCAAGAAGCTTGACGAGTTTGACGTCCTCGGCTTCTTGCGCCTCCTCCTCCTCTGTAATATTCCGGGTCTCCAAGCAATGGAGAGCTAGCTTTTGGATCTCTTCTACACTATTCCGAGTAAGGACAAGTTTGGCAATACCCGCATTCTGCAGAAGATTTTCCGTGAAGGTCTTAGTTGAGGGATCAATACCCTTTGAGGGTTCACCCTTATCAAGTCCCGAGTCACGCATGGTGACATTGGTCTATGAACCAAGGTTCGCTAGCTCCGAAGTATGAGCCGAAACATCCTCAACATACGGAGAGGAAGTACCCTACGGTGCTGATGATGGATTTGGGGTAGGAGTTGGAGGCAGGGTAGTAGGAGAAGCCAAAGTCCACTTCTGTTGGCGCAAAGTCTTCACCGGCTTTCCTTTTCCCTTGCCCTTGGCAAATGTTTTAGCCCTAGATGGTAACAAATTAAAGATCGTTGCAATTCAAAGTGAATACAAATTAATACTCGAAACCTTGTGAAGAAGTTTACCTCTTTACAATGGGCACTTTCTGAGTGCCCACAGAGACAACCAGAGTTTTGCGCTTCCATGTAAGCACCTCTGGCAGTAATTCAAGATCTTCATCCTCCTGAGGAACCAGATCCTCAGGCATATATCCCTCGAGAGGAGAAAGCTCCAACTCAGGTAGGTTAGCAAGCTGAAAGGCAAAAGTTATCTCTGTACTGCAAACAATAAAGTATACATGAGAAAATTATTTGAGTGTGAAGGAATCAGTCGGAATACATACTGGTGTCACAGGGTCGTCAACAGTATACATACCTAGAGAGATGTCTGGAATCTTCCCCTTAACCTGCTCCTTGATCAATGTTTTGATCCGGGTCTCATATTACTTTTCCGAGATTGGGAGCGGGCTAATCCTCCGGCTGTCATTCTTGCTCTTGGTGATTATATGCATAAGTTGATCACCATGGTACTGGATGGGCTGAATCCGACGTGCCAGCCAGCAATGGACTAGGTTGGATCCCTTCAGACCTTTATGCTTCATCAGATATTCAATCAGCCTTTTGGCGCAGACCAAATCTTCAGAGAGAGCCAGAGCATCTGCATTACAGGACTGTTGGGGCGCGGCAGCACCGTCGACAAAAGCTGGCAAAGCTTCTTCTTTTCCGAGAGCCGATTTGTCCTTATGATAAAAGAACATGAACGGACACCTCTTCACCAACTCACTAGCTCTGTTCTTGGGGTAGACTCGGTCTCTCCTAAGAGTCAAGCTAAGAGTCCCGGTAATGTAGGGATTACCATAAGTGATGGAATTTCTCTGGGTACCGAAGTAGTACCGGAACAAGACAAGACTCGGTTCTATTCCAAGATAGCCCTCACACAAAGAAACATAGGCGCTAAGCACTAGAATCCTGTTCAGGGTGAAGTTGTGGAGTTGAACTCCATAGTGATCTATGACCTCAGAGAAGAACTTTGAGGGTGGAAAACTCAAACCACTATCAAGGTGAGTGCCGAAGTGTTGGGTTCGCAGCATAGAAAATAAAAAATTCCTACGATGAGAACTATATGCCAAGATCTATCTACTAGATACAGAGCAACGGGTGGACATACATCCATGGAGAACTTACCCTCGAAGACAACGAGTTTTGTTAACGAGTAGGAACTCGTGGTTGATGTAGTCGTACGCTTGCCGATCTCAAGATCGTGGGGAAGTCCGAGTGCCGAAAATCAGCAGCACATCCGTCCTCGCACACACGTCCAAGCCACCGGACAACCTCCACCTCCTCGCTCCAGCGAATCAGCGGAAGCAGCAACTCCTTCCAGATGCAAGGCCACCGGGAACATGTATCTAGAGGGGGAGAGAGATCCTTCACGAGGAGGTGTGCTTTGTGAGGGAGGAGAGGGGGCCTTTTATAGGAGAGGGGGGCTCCTCCCCTCCCATGGCTGGCGGCCAAAGGGGGTGCCTCCACCTCTTCCTCATTCATGTGGTGAAGCTCCACTCACATAAATTTTGACTCCACCCAAAATTCCACTCACATGCATTAAATTTCCACCAAATTTAATGCAACTCTCAATTAATAAAACTCTTTTATTTATTTTATTCAGAATTTTATTAATTACTTTAATTAACAAACATTCACATAAAACCCCTTGCAACATTTCAATATGACATGCAGAACCACTTTCTGCAATTTCACCCGAAACAATTCCGGTTTCTATCGAAACATTTCCTGCGCTTTGCAAAACTTTTGTCTGAAACATATGTGTTCCTAAATGGTGTCCGGTAACCCTTAAGTGTGTCACCCTATGGTTCGCGAATAATGTAGACATGATTGAGACTCCTCTCAGATCAATAATCAAAAGCGAGACCTAGAGATCCATACTGACTCCTACACATTCAACGATGACTTCTGTGATCTTGAGAACATTTAACGCTAGTAACTTAATCCCTTTGTCTCATGATATAATACATGTCCAATTCGATCATCGGTATCCAAATACCTAGTTTGATCTCGTTACTGACATGCACTCTTTTCTCGTTCCTGTGATATAACATTCTAGTGATCACATCACTTGCTTGCAAGCTACCTTAATGTGATATCACCGAGAGGGCCCAGAGTATATCTATCCCTCATCGGGATTGACAAATTCCACTCTTGATCCATGACCTCAACATAACACCTTTATAGCACTGAACCCACCTTTATAGTCACCCTGTTATGGTGTGATGTTTGATGTTATCAAGATACTCTTCCGGTGTTAGCAATTAACATGATCTCATGGTCTAAGGACTAAGATTACTTGGTATGATGTTATAGCAATATAAACATAATGACTTTGATCGTAATGCTATACTTCGGATGAATGTTCATCATATCATTTCACAAATGCTGTGACCTTATTATTAACAACATCCAATGTCCATGATCAGGAAACCTTGATCGTCTTGTTAATCAACAAGCTAGTCTATAAGAGAGGCATAACTAGGAAGCCTTTTTGTTTATGAAACCCACATGTATTGACGTTTCCTATCAATACAATTATAGCATGCAAAATAAACATCTATCATATACAAGGAATACATAATAACAACTTTATTATTGCCTCTCAAGGCATATTTCCTTCAATCTCCCACTTGCACTAGAGACAATAATCTAGTTTACATAGTGATAAATCTAACACCCATGGAGTTCTGGTGTTGATCATGTTTTCCCCTAGGGAGAATTTTAGTCAACGGATCTGCTACATTCAGGTCCGTGTGCACTTTACAAATCTTTATGTCTCCATCCTAGACATGCTCACGGATGGAGTGAAACCGGTGCTTAATATGCTAGGAATTCTTGTGAGACCTTGGTTCCTTGGCGTTGGCTATGGCTCCATTGTTGTCACAATAGATCACCATTGGGTCGAATGCACTAGGAACCACACCTAGTTCCGTTATGAACTCCTTCATCCAAACCGCTTCCTGCGCCGCTTCTGAAGCAGCAACATATTCCGCCTCCGTCGTTGATCTAGCCACCACTGGTTGTTTGGAACTCCTCCAACTAACTACTGCTCCGTTCAAGAGAAATACGTATCCGGATTGAGACTTAGAGTCATCCGGATCGGTGTCAAAGCTAGCATCAACATAACACTTAGCGACTAGCTCTTCTTCACCTCCGTATACAAGAAACATATCCTTAGTTCTTCTTAAGTACTTAAGGATATTCTTGACCGATATCCAGTGTTCCGAACCTGGATCAAATTGGTACCTACTAGTCAAACTAATAGCATGTGCCACATACGGTCTTGTACATAGCATGGCGTACATTATAGAGCCTGTGGCTGAGGCATAGGGGATCTTATCAATTATCTCTCTTTCTTCAGCCGTAGCCAGACTTTGAATCTTACTCAATGTCTTGCCTTGCAACATAGGTAAGAACCCCTTCTTACTTCTGTCCATATTAAACTTCTTTAATATCTTATCAAGGTATGTACTCTGTGATAGCCCAATTAGGCGCCCTGATCTATCTCTATAGATTTTAATGCCTAATATATATGAAGCTTCACCAAGGCCTTTCATCGAAAATTTGCTGTTTAGATAACTTTTAACACTGTTTAAAAGATCTATATCATTTCCAATCAATAATATGTCTTCCACATATAATATTAGAAAGGCCACATTGCTCCCACTCACTTTCTTGTAAATACAAGCCTCTCCATAAGTTTGGACAAATCCAAACTCTTTGATCACCTCATCAAAGCGGAGATTCCAACTCCGGGATGCTTGCTTTAGTCCATAGATAGATCGCTCAAGTTTGCATACCTTATCAACATCCTTAGGATCGACAAAACCCTTAGGTTGTATCATATACAACCCTTCTTCAATATTACCATTGAGGAATGCAGTTTTGACATCCATCTGCCATATTTCACAATTGAAATATGCAGAAATTGCTATCATAATCCTAACCGAATTTAGCATCGCTATGGGAGAGAATGTCTCATCGTAGTCAACTCCTTGAATTTTTCGAAACCCCTTTGCGACAAGTTGAGCTTTATAGATGGTCACATTACCATCAGCATCAGTTTTTCTTTTGAAAATCCATTTATTCTCAATGGCCTTTCGATCGTGAGGTAAGTCCACCAAGGTCTAAACCTGGTTTTCGTACATGGATTCCATCTCAGATTTCATGGCTTCTAGTCATTTGTTGGAATCAGGGCTCATCATCGCTTCTTCATACGTCGTAGGGTCATCTATTTCATCAATCATGAAATTCATAACAGGATTGCCGTACAGTTCAGGAGCTGCACGTGTCCTGCTTGACCTGCGAGGTTCAGCAGTATCCTCTTTCGGAGTTTCATGATCATTATCATTTGTTCTCTCTTCATCAGGTGAAGTCAACTCCGAAACAACTTTCGGTGCTGCGCCACTTGCCAATTCATGAAGAGAAGGTTCAATAACCTCTTCGAGTTCTACCTTCTGACTACTCACACCTTTCGCGAGAAACTCCTTCTCAAGAAAGGATCCACTCTTGGCAACAAAAACCTTGCCCTCGGATCTGTGATAGAAGGTCTATCCAATCGTTTCCTTAGGGTATCCTATGAAGATGTATTTTTCTTCTTTGGGTTCGAGTTTATCCGGTTGAAGTTTCTTCACATAAACATCGCATCCCCAAACTTTAAGAAATGACAGCTTAGGTTTGTTTCCAAACCATAATTCATACGGTGTCATTTCAACGGATTTAGATGGTGCCCTATTTAAAGTGAATGCAACGGTTTCCTGTGCATAACCCCAAAATGATAGTGGCAAGTCAGTCAGAGACATCATAGATCGAACCATATCCAATAAAGTATGATTACGACGTTTCGACACACCATTACGTTGTGGTGTTCCGGCAGGCGGGAGTTGTGAAAATATTCCACAGTCTTTCATATGTGTGCTAAATTCATAACAAAGATACTCTCCTCCACGGTCGGACCGCAGAAATTTGATCTTTCTGTTACGATGATTTTCCACTTCATTCTGAAATTCCTTGAACTTTTCAAAGGTTTTAGACTTTTGTTTCATTAAATAGATATACCCGTATCTACTCAAATCATCCGTGAAAGTAACAAAATAACAATATCACCTCGCGCCGACACACTCATTGGTCCACACACATCATTATGTATGATTTCCAATAAATCTGTCGCCCATTCTATTGAACCGGAAAACGGCATTCTAGTCATCTTGCTCATAAGGCATGGCTAACATGTATCAAATGATTCAAAATCAAGTGATTCCAAAAGTCCATCAGAATGGATTTTCTTCATGCGTTTAACGCCAATATGACCTAGACGGTAGTGCCACATATATGCAGATATATCATTATCAAGTTTAATCCTTTTAGCATCAATATTATGAATATGCGTAATACTACTATCGAGATCCAACAGAAATAAACCATTCAACACAGGTGCATGACCATAAAAGATATCATTCATATAAATCGAACAACCATTGTTTTCAGATTTAAACGAATAACCACTTCGCATCAAACACGATCCAGATACAATGTTCATGCTCAGTGTAGGCACCAAAAAACAATTATTCAGATTTATAACTAATCCCGATGGCATATGGAGAGGCAGCATTCTGACGGCGATCACATCAACTCTTGATCCATTGTCGACCCGTATCGTGACCTCATCCCTTGCTAGCTGTCGCTTGTTCCGCAGCCCCTGAACAGAGTTACATATATTAGCAACCGATCTCGTATCAAATACCTAGGAGCTACTGCGAGTATTAGTCAAGTACACATCAATAACATGTATATCACATATACCTTTGTTTTCCTTGCCGGCCTTCTTGTCCGCCAAATAATTGGGGCAGTTGCGCTTCCAATGGCCAGTCCCCTTGCAATAGTAGCACTTGGTATCAAACTTAGGGCCAGCTCGAGGTTTCTTTTCAGGTGCGGCAATAGATTTGCCGCCCTTCTTTCCCTTCTGCTTGCCTTTCTTGTCCTTCTTGAAATCGGTAGTCTTATTGATCATCAACACTTGATGTTCTTTCTTAATCTCCACTTCTGTAGTCTTAAGCATTGACAGAAGCTCAGGAAGATACTTCTTCATGCCCTGCATATTATAGTTCATCATGAAGCTCTTGTAGCTAGGTGGCAGAGATTGGAGAACACGATGTATGCCTAAGTCAATCGGAATCGTTATTCCCAAGGACACAAGCTTATCGGCGTACCCAGACATTTTGAGTACGTGCTCACTAACGGAGTTGTTCCCCTCCATCATGCAGCTAAAGAACTTTTCAGAAGCATTATAACTCTCTATGGCAGCATGGGTATCGAAAATCATTTTCAATTCTCCCATGGTATCAAAGGCATTGCCATTTTCGAAACGCTTTCAAAGTTATGGCTCTAGCCCATACAGTATGCCGCAATGAACTAAGTTGTGGTCCTCCTGACGAGTTATATAGACGTTCTTTTCCTCGTCAGGGGCATCAGGAGCTGGTGGGGGGCCTAGCGGCGCCTCTAGCACATATTGCTTTTGTGCAGCAGTGAGGAGAATCCTCAAATTCATAGCCTAGTTGGTGAAGTTGCTACCATTCGCAGCAAGTTTCTCTTTCTCCATGAACACATTGAAATTAAAAGCAGGTGGTACCATCTACAACAGAATTTTTAAAGTATATTTAGACTAAGTTTATGATAGATTGAGTTCAACTAATCCTAATTACTAATGAACTCCCACTCAAAAATGGCATCCCTCGTGTCCTTTTGGTGATTACATGAACCAAATCCACTACACCAAGTCCGATCATCACGTGAGTCGATGTAGCTTCAAAGGCGAGCATCTATATGGGAATTATATCAACTATATGACTCATGCTTAACCTTTCGGTCCCTGTTCCGAGGCCATGTCTGTACATGCTAGGCTCGCCAAGTAAGAACCTTAGTATTCGCGTGTGTAAAACTGTCTTACACCCATCGTATGAAAGCGTAGAGTCGAGAACACCCAATCATCACGTGATGTCTCGAAACATGATCCATAAAACGGTGCATACTTAAGGAAGAACACATTTTATCTTGATATCTAAATGAGGGATCATCTTATAATGCTACCAAAAGTGCCAAACTAGCAATATAAGATGCAAACATCTAATGTGTAAAGTGAGATGATATGGTCCATGCATTTGATCTCTATCATTTGCAGCGTGGTATGATCTCTATCATTCCTTTGTGTGTAAGGCCAAGGTCTATGGAACTTACACGTTAAGTGTGTTGTAAGAGTATCTATCATACATCTACTTACAACAATACCATATCAAGACACTAGCCCAGCAATGATCTAAACTAGACGCATCTAATTTATCAATTGCAAGTTTTACGTGGCTTAGGGCTTTCGTAGATAGAACCGATCTTACCTACGAACATGAACCACAACAAGGATAACCAAGTTATTAGCAACTCGTTGTAAATCAGATATTGACTATAGTAGGAGAGACAGACACCCGCTAGCCACTTATGAAAAACTAGTTGCATGTCAGTCGTGGAACCGGTCTCATGTACGATGACATGTAAGGTTGGTCCAGGCCACTTCATCCCACTATGCCACAAATATCCAAAATACATAGAATATGCAATAACATGATCATCATCGCCCACATATAAACATATGTGTACTACCCATGCAAAGTACCTACGCATAGATCAGGCTCTAATACCACTGATGGGTCCGCGGCATAGAAAACAAAAAAATCCTACGATGAGAACTATACGCCAAGATCTATCTACTAGATACAGAGCAACGGGTGGACATACATCCATGGAGAACTTACCCTCGAAGACAACGAGTTTTGTTAACGAGTAGGAACTCGTGGTTGATGTAGTCACACGCTTGCCGATCTCAAGATCGGGTGGAAGTCCGAGCGCCGCAAATCAGCAGCGCATCCGTCCTCGCACACACGTCCAAGCCACCGGACAACCTCCACCTCCTCGCTCCAGTGAATCAGCGGAAGCAGCAACTCCTTCCAGACACAAGGCCACATGGAACATGTATCTCGCTAATCTGAGACCATGGGGAAATATCTAGAGGGGGAGAGAGATCCTTCACGAGGAGGTGTGCTTTGTGAGGGAGGAGAGGGGGACTTTTATAAGAGAGGGGGGCTCCTCCCCTCCCATGGACGGCGGCCAAAGGGAGTGCCCCCACCTCTTCCTCATTCATGTGGTGAAGCTCCACTCACATAAATTTTGACTCCACCCAAAATTCCACTCACATGCATTAAATTTCCACCAAATTTAATGCAACTCTCAATTAATAAAGCACTTTTATTTATTTTATTCAGAATTTTGTTAATTACTTTAATTAACAAACATTCACATAAAACCCCTTGCAACATTTCAATATGACATGCAGAACCACTTTCTGCAATTTCACCCGAAACAATTCCAGTTTCTATCGAAACATTTCCTGCGCTTTGCAAAACTTTTGTCTGAAACATGTGTGCTCCTAAATGGTGTCCGGTAAGCCTTAAGTGTGTCACCCTATGGTTCGCGAATAATGCAGACATGATTGAGACTCCTCTCAGATCAATAATCAAAAGCGAGACCTAGAGATCCATACTGACTCCTGCACATTCAACGATGACTTCTGTGATCTTGAGAACCTTTAACGCTAGTAACTTAATCCCTTTGTCTCATGATATAATACATGTCCAAGATTCGATCATCGGTATCCAAATACCTAGTTTGATCTCGTTACCGACATGCACTCTTTTCTCGTTCCCGTGATATAACATTCTAGTGATCACATCACTTTCTTGCAAGCTACCTTAATGTGATATCACCGAGAGGGCCCAGGGTATATCTATCTGTCATCGGGATTGAAAAATTCCACTCTTGATCTATGAGCCTCAACATAACACATTTATAGCACTGAACCCACCTTTATAGTCACCCTGTTACGGTGTGACGTTTGATGTTATCAAGATACTCTTCCGGTGTTAGCAATTAACATGATCTCATGGTCTAAGGACTAAGATTACTTCGTATGATGTTATAGCAATATAAACATAATGAATTTGATCGTAATGCTATACTTTGGATGAATGTTCATCACATCATTTCACAAATGATTTGACCTTATTATTAACAACATCCAATGTCCATGATCAGGAAACCTTGATCATCTTGTTAATCGACAAGCTGGTCTATAAGAGAGGCATAACTAGGAACCCTTTTTGTTTATCAAACACACATGTATTGACCTTTCCTATCAATACAATTATATCATGCAAAATAAACATCTATCATATACAAGGAATACATAATAACAACTTTATTATTGCCTCTCAAGGCATATTTCCTTCATGAAGTGAACCCTCTCGCTGGTGCGAGGAGTAGGGACGACCTCGTCAAAGCCACTCTGTCAGTCACCATCGCAGAGGAGACCTTCCTTCTCGACGCCACGTAATTTCTCATCGTCGAGGATGCATGAGATTCACACTCCATAGAAATTTTCCTTCTCTGCTGCTGCAGGTGTTGCCGTCGTGGTCGCCGCTGTACCGGATGAAGACGTGTGAACCATTTGCGAGGGGGCGGTGACCTTAGATGGGCGTGGCTATGCAATTTGGGGGAAGGAAAAGGGAGCAAGGGCACGATGTCGCTTGGAGGAAGAAGAAGGAAGAGGCGCTGGTGAGAGAGAATAAGGAGATCTAGACCCCTTATATGCCTTGCCTACGTCAAGATTCGTGTGAAATGAATAGTAAGAGTGCCACGCGTCGTGGAGGGAGCTAGGTAACCTCCTCGAGAAGATTATGCCTCCTTGATCTCCGCGCATGCATTAAAACGACGCCTCGGTTCCATGATGGGTGGACCCACCAACAGTCACACTGTCAGGAATGTCTGTCAGTGACATGACTTGACCTTGACTGATGTCAGGTTACGTCAGAGATCAAGTTCCGGATTAGGTTAAATTTTAAGTTGGAAGACCAAATGATATACTCACAGGTCCGACTCAATTTGAGACCCGGATCCTACTTTTCTTTTGGAGTTTCATGAACCCTTCAAGATTCTGCATGCTGACGATAGATCAAGCTAGATGTTGGAATCCGACTCTAGATCTTGGAGGCTTTCGGGGGCTACTGTTGGGGATATACTTTCCGGGTATACCCACTATGACTCGCTGACCAGGGTGGCCCACTTCGGGTTAAAGCTCTACTTCACGGGTGGCCCAGTCAGGGAGAGAAGACGGAGGTCCATCTGGCTACGGGAAGGCCCAGAAGACTTACCGACTTAGGCCTATTTAGTTACTTGTAGTTCAAGATGTACTCTGTAACCGGCTCTTAGTCGTAGCCGGATAGGTCTCTCCTATAAACCTAGTCAGGATATCTATATAAGCTGTCCTAGGGACCAGCCTTTAGGGAACCCACAGTCTACAACCTCAACTCGCATAGGCGAACCTCTCTTGTAATCTGTACTTCTGGTTCTACTGTACTACTAGATTGCTAGCAGGAGTAGGATCCGTCCAAAGCCGGCGGATTCGAACCTGGGTAAAGCTTGTGTGCTCACCATCCCGGAATACCGTCGCCTCACACCCCCTTTCTTCAGACGCCTCAAGGATCCCCTCTCGGCGTACATGTCTTCAATCCGACGACAACAGTGGCAACCGAGCTGGGCAGGACATTGTCACGTAGGAGTGATCAGGCCTGAGGGATTTTACCAGATCTATATAGTGGACATCCCACTACCTTATCGGTTCAAGGAATCACAATTACGGAAGATCCGGTTGATAAATAAGCTTCGGAAGACGAAAACCTTCATCACCAGGCCCCTAGATGATGCCTCTAGAAGAGACAACAACTCAGATTGTGGTACTAGCACCAGTTCAGATGGTATCTCGGGCTCCCGCTCAAGACCAAATAAAGGAACATACCTTCCGCCACCCTAGAGAAGAGCATCCTAAGCTAGCTCCTCCTCATGGTCCAGACCTACCTCAAGCATGCGACAACAACAAAAGCTCGAGGGCTCAGACACCTCCGTCCAAACCCAGCGCGGCGAGGCATCTGATAAGGTGACATGGAAATCCAGGTATTGCACGCCCAATTCTCTAGGCTGCACGAACAAGTCCTCCACACTTGGTCGAACACTCGGGGGTTGCACATAGGGGCGTTTCATACTTTTCAATATACATTTTCACAGCCTTTCATCCTTCCATTTTATAATTTACCCTGGGTACTCTAAGTGATAGTGGCAGGAATATTCGAGAGGGATTGCAATGCACGCTCATACCCTGGAACAGATAGCGTCAAGCAAGCTCCACCCCACACGATTGGTCATGCGACTACTTACCTGCATGACATGATCCCGTAAACTAAAACTTGTGTGCTCTTCGTTCTATTCAGACCAAAAACCCTCTCGAAGTTCTCATGATTTTTTCTTCACCTAGGCTGGGCTTGTTCACTCCTAGTTATGTTCAACTAGAGAGGACGGGTACATGGATGCTGTGAGCGACGACGAGGCCATCGAGGGATCAATGCTCACTCTGAAAGCCTAAAATCATGCCGTGGGTCTCAAAAACCTCCGGTACATGCGACTAGAAGATGACGACCCTCGATAGGGATTACTCGGGTGAACCCATGACCAAAATGCCATTCCAGGGCAGGGTATAGGGAAATTATGAACCCCGATATAATCCTACGGAGGTAATGACCCAAGGGACGTTGCCAACGCGATAGAGGAGGACGGCTTCCTCACGAGCGCTAAGACTTGTTCTAGCCGAAAACTCACACCCATCTTAAACACGGTGACAATTGTACACGGGCCCACATAAGCGATCCACCCTCATAAATCCCGGGATACTAACCTTGGCGCATAAGTGATACACCCGCATAAATCCTGAGCTACTAACACCGGCAAATAAACGACACACCTGAATAAACCCTGACCAGAGACTCCACGAATTTGAAGTCAAAGTAAATAACTTACGGGCGAACATAAAATTTTGCGCCTCCCACATCATGATTGATGGGGGCGTTTCGACGAACACGGAAAAAATATTTCCATAAGCCCCAATGGGGATGGATCCCGAGGAAACACTTGCAAAGAGTGATGAGACAAGCAATGTGGAGAATGGAGTTTGGCGTGAGCTGGTAGAGTTGCACGCCGTAAACAAAAAGAATATTGCGGAGGAGCTCGTGAGCCGAAAGAGAGAGGCCATGGTTGAGAAAGGAGAAAAACATTACCCGCCATCCTGCCTCAGGCGCTGGAATAGCTTCTTCTCGAGGACTCTTGGAGGATCCCTCCTCCATGAGACCAGCCTTGCGTGCCTCACGCAGGTCCCGCGTGGTGCCTTTGGAAGGAGCCCATCCAATAGCCCTCTTCGTCGTCTTCGTGGCGTCAGCGGTTGAGGAGCCGCCCTTGTTCTTGCCCATGGTGGCTCTGAAGAGAAGCACAAGTGCACAAAGGAGAAAGAAAGAGCACAAAAAAATAGAGTACAGATGTGGCGCAAGGAGGGAGAAGAAGTGCACGGCAGGGGGAATAGTGAGCAGTAAAAATCTCTCCCTTGGTTTATAAAGAAAAGGAGCGAAAGTATTAGCCGTCAGTACGGGCGGTGAAACGTCAAGACACAGAGGATGACGACACGTGGCAAGCATCACTGAAGGGATAAAAACCGTGGGCAGTAATTACCGCGACAAAAACGGAGAAAATCCGCACGGCGTTCGATTTTCACGCAAAGTGGGGTCATGCGTTCAAACAACTGGATGACACCTCGCGTGTTGCGACGGAAATTGAAGTACGAAAGTAAATTCCTGCCCTAATTTACCATAGCCTTTGTAAGTAAAAAAGTGAATAACTTCATGAGATTAATCAAAGCACGATCGATAAGAAAGAAACAAAGTTGTTTGCACCAAGACAGGAGTTATAACATATCAACTATTGTGAGCAGAGTACAAATTGGATCATCACATATAGAATGGAATATACACAAAAGAGTTGTACCACATTGCATGTTTAAGTGTTTCCAATAAAATTTCAGCTGTAATATCTTGCATAAATGGTTGGGCAAGTATTTTCCGAAATAGATACTCCATGGACACTGAAAGCATATGCGAAGCACAGCGGTGTTTGTAATAGAATTAGAAGTATAGAAGACCGATGCAAGTAGAGTTGGAGTTGATTTACCATGACCGGGAGCTGAAGCATCAAACAAACCGTGCACAATGTGGGAGTTGATGCTCTTCCGGTGCACATATTTTTTCGGCTGGTATACACTTATCAGTTGAGCTATTCTTTACAACTTTTTGCCATGGTAAAACTGCCAGCCTTTTTTGGGAGAAAAAAAATGCAAAGTCTGTATTGACAAAGTGAAATTCAATACAAAAGGCTCATGAATACTGGAGTTGGACATTTAGCTTAGAGAATTTCTGTGCTGATAGTAACTGCATAGCTATAGGTAGTTTCATCAACATTCCTCGATGAATAATGCCAAACCTGATTCACAAAAAAAAAGAATAATGCCAAACCTGTAAAAAAGATGTACAATTTTAGTCTATACCTTTTTTTTACCACAACTATCAAACTACACTGCATTTTAGTAAGGAACCTGTCCAGAGGCAACTGTTTATAGGTTTCCTTATAACTATACTTAACACCGAAAGCTGATAGTAAAGAGAATCTTCACAAAATTGCAAACGGAATCTATATAATTAGTCTCAAGCAATTATAAATTAATTAAGTAAATGATAGTTATGTGATGACCTGTTTCATGCTCTATAATTTTGGACATTGAAACTTGAAAAGACTGTCACCGTATAGCACAGACAGAAATCACGCACCACTGCACAATTGTTTCCCGTGGGGTAATAGATATATGCTTGGTGATGTGCAGTCGCGTGCCTCTTACTCTAACTCTACTCACGAATACAGCACGAACATACATAAGCAGATATGTTGGGGAGGGAAGCAGGAAGCACGTACGAAAAAGAGGTACGGGGCAGAAATAGCTCTCTTCACAAACCATGAAAGAGTCACCTGGATACTCACCGAGCAATTTATCTGCTCTAGTGCTGCAGCTCTTCCTCTTGAACATATAGCTTCAATCCATTTTATGAATTTGTCAACTACTACTAGCAGATGCGTAAATTCACAAAGGTCTAACCATGTCAAGCCCCCAGACTGCAAATGGCCAAGTAATTGGTATTATTCGCAATTCTTCAGCTGGAACATTTGGTCGCCTTACGTAAAATTGGCACCCAAGACAGGTTCGTACCAACTTGTCGGCGTCCTCCTTGGCAGTTAACCAGTAGAATCCTTGCCGGAAGGCTTTGGCCACCAGCGATCGGGGAGCGGCATGATGCCCGCAATCTCTTAGATGTATTTCTCTAAGGATATCAATACCTTGCTTCTGGGAGACGCATCGTAGGAAAACTCCAGTGGTACTTCTTTTTTATAGCTGGTCGTCAATGATGACATAGCCTTTTGCTCTACGTACTATTTGCTAGCTTTCGACTTTGTCAGTGGGCAAAGTTTTGTCTTGTAGATAGTTCATGAACGGTTTCGTCCAAGCCGGATATGTCACTGTTACTGCATTAACAAATGAATCCACTATATCCGGGTTGCCAGGATTCGCTCCTTTCATGGATAGGGTCCGTAAATGCTCCAGGAAAATGCCTGGCGGGATTGGTCGACGAGTTGATCCAAGATTTGACAGCAGATCTGCCGCCTCATTCTCCTCCCTTTTGACGTACTTGACTTCATAGCCATCGAAGCACTTGGCTATTTCATCTACTTCGTCTTGATATGCCGCCATCATAAGGTTCCGTGTGTTCCAGGTGTCAGCCACCTTCTGGGCAACCAAGTCGAAATCTCCACAGCAAACTATGCGCTTGATGTCAATATCCTGGGCCACACGAAGTCTATGAATGAGGATCTCATACTCTGTCATGTTGTTTGTAGCGTTGAAGTGGATTTGCAGGACGTACTGTAACTTCTCTCATGTTGGTGATTGTAATAATACACCATCCCCCGAGCCATTGAGTAACTTGGATCCGGAAAAATGCATGACAAAAAACTCTGACTCTAGCACATGAGTGTCTTCCGGTAACTCTGTCTAATCTGCAATAAAATCCGCCAATGCTTGAGATTTGATAGCGCCACGTCTCTGATAGGTGATTTCAAAGGCGGCAAGCTCAATGTCCCACTTTGCCAGTCTCTCTGTAGCGTCGCTGTTGTTGATGATGTTGGACAGCGGAGCTTTGTTCACTACTGTGATGGGTGCTCCTGGAAATAATTCATTAGCTTACGTGAAGCAAGGAAAACTCCATAAGCTATCTTCTGGCAGTGTGGGTAACGCTGTTTGGATTCCGTCAAGACTTTGCTTACATAGTAAACTGGTCGCTGAACTCCGTATTCATGCGTTGGTTCCTTACGCTCCACCACGATGATGATGCTGATGACCCGGTTGGTTGCTGCCATGTAGACTAACATAGGCTCTCTTGATACCGGTACTGCAAGTATTGTTGTGGAGGAGAGTATTCTCTTCAACTCCTGAAGTGTTGCATCTGCTTCGTTCGTCCATATGAATTTTCTGCCTTCTTGAGAAACTTGTAGAGCAGCATGGCCTTCTCCCCAAGTCGGCTGATGAACCGGCTTACTGCTGCTATGCAGCCTGTGAGCCTCTGTATGTCCTTCAAGCATGTCAGACGTTTGATGTCAAGGATGGCCTTTATTTTCTCTGGGTTGACCTCAATTCCACGGTGTGAAACAATGAAGCCCAACAATTTGCCGGATGGCACCCCGAAGACGCACTTCTTAGGGTTAAGCATCATGTTGTACTTCCGAAGATTGTCGAAGGTTTCCTGCAAGTCAGTGATTAGGTCGTTTGATTTCTTTGACATCATCGCAATATCATCCACGTAAGTGTGTACTTTACGACTTATTTGGTCATGTAGGCAGTGCTGCATCGTCCGCTAGTAAGTAGCACCAGCGTTTTTCAACCCAAAGGGCATCGTGACATAGCAGTATGTGCCATAAGGTGTGGTGAACGAAGTGGCCAATTTTTCCGACTTTCGCATCCGGATTTGATGGTATCCTGAGTAAGCATCGAGAAAATACAGAAGTTCCGAGCCAGCCGTCGAGTCAATGACTTGGTCAATGCGAGGCAAAGCAAACGGATCCTTCGGACACGCTTTGTTCAAGTCGGTGTAATCAACACACATTCTTAATTCTTTGGTTCCCTCTTTGGGGACAAGTACATGATTTGCCACCCATCAGATGTGAATAACTTCTCGGATAAAGCCAGCCTTAAGTAACCTACCTATCTCTTTGCCTATAGCATGTTGTCTTTCATCACCGAAGCATCCTAGAGGTTGTTTCACCGGTTTGGCATTAGGATCAATATTCAAGCTATGCTCAGCATGTTCCCTAGGTACACCTTTCATGTCGGCAGGTTGCCAGGCAAAGATGTCCCTATTCTCACGGAGGAACTCGACGAGCGCGCTTTCCTATTTGGGATCCAGGTTCGTGCCAAGGGCTGTGGTCTTGGAGGAATCTCCTTCAACTAGCTCCACCTACTTGGTCTTGATGGCGGCCTTGAATGCGGGTTCGGCAGCAGTGATTTGCTTGTTCGAAGCCGGCATCTCCGAGGCGTCGACCTAGCTCTGGATATCCTTGGCGAAGGCGGCTTCGCTGAGCTCGCACTCCCTTGCCTTGGTGAAGCTTCCGTCAATAGTGCTAATGCCATTTGGTTCGGGTGTCTTGAGCTTGTTGTAGACAAAGCATGGCCTTGCGAGGAAGGAGTGGAATATGTCACGTCCGAAGATGATGTAGTACACGCTCTTGAAGGGCACCACTTCAATGGTCATGCACTCTTGGCGGTAATTGTTGACATCACCAAAGGCGACCGGAAGGGTGATGCAACCTAGGGAATTACCTTGTCGGCCAGGGACAACGCCATGGAATACGGTGTTGCTCTTCCTTAGCTAGGTCTCCGTCAAGTTCATCGTGTGCAGTGTATCCATGTACATGATGTTGATGTTGCTTCCACTGTCCACGAGGCACTTGGTGAACTCTGTGCCGTCAATCAATGGGTTGATGACCATGGCATATTGGTTCTCTGTTGGGATGAGATCTGGGTGATCTTGCCTATCCCAAGTGATTGGAACTTCCGACCACCTAACATACTGGGAACTGGAGGGAGGGTAGCCATTGATACATTGCAAATGTATCTATAATTTTTGATGTTCCATGCTTGGTTTTATCCACTTTCTTGTATTTTGTTCCAACTTTGGAGAACTTTTCATATGATTTCTTGGACTAACCTATTAACAAGAGCCACAGTGCCAGCTGCCTGTTTTCTGCTGTTTTTGGTTCCAGGAAAGTCAGAAAATGAATATTCTCGGAATTGGACGGGACAAAAGCCAAAGTGCCTATTTTTCCGGATGTCATCAAGTGCCAGAATACGAGACGGAGAGGGGCCAGAGGGCGGCCACACCACCTGGCCGCGCGGCCAGGCCTGGCCCACTCCAGGGGGTGGTGTGGCCAGCCCAGGCACCCCCTCGCCTCCCCTTCCGATTATAATATGCCCTCGGGACGTAAACCCTAAGTACCCGATCAAAAATCCACAAAAGAGTCTGTAGACGCCGTCATCTCCATCCCTAGATCGGGAGGGATCTGAAGCTCTTCCTGACACCCTGCCGGAGAGGGGAATTCACCCTGGAGGCCTTCTTCATCACCATGCAAGCCTCCGGTGTGATGCGTGAGTAGTTCATCCTTGGACTACGGATCCATGTAGTAGCTAGATGGCTAGTTTCTCCTCCTTTGTGCTTTCATGTTTAGATCTTGTGAGCTCCGTTCATGATGAAGATCATCTATTTGTAAATCATACATGTTGTGTTTTCGGGGATCCGATGGATATTGAGATGCTATTTCAGATTGATTATTGATTCTATCATGTCTTTGTTATTTGAGATCTTGCATGCTTTCCGTTGTTAGTAGCTATCTTGGCCAAGTAGATGCTAGCAACTCCAAGAGTTAGTATTTATGCTCGATAGTGGATTCATGCCTTTGGTAATCTGGGGAAGTGACAGAAATCTCTAAGGTACTAGATGTGTTGTTGCTACTAGGGAGAAAACAACAATCCTTTGTTCATAGAACAATCGTATTGTTTCCTTTACACGCAGTTCGTAAAGCAATAATCTGTTGCTCGCAACTTAATACTGGAGGGGGTTCGGATGATAACCTGAAGGTGGATTATTAGTCATAGATGCAGTTGGATGGCGGTCTATGTATTATGTTGTAATGCCCAATCAAGTCTCAGAGGAGTCAAGATGATTAGTATATGCATGTATTGCTTTCTTGGTGTTTGTCAATTGCCCCACTGTAATTTGTTCACCCAGCATGTTATCTATCTAAGGAGAGCCACCTCTAGTGAACTATGGATCCCGCTCCCTTTTCTTTACATACAGTCTACACCTGTTTACTGCTTTGTGTTTACTTTATGCAAACTTTCACTTCTTTCCATTCGATACGTTTAATCCTTTGTTTTCTGCAAAACACGGTGAGATTGACAACCTCATCGCAAGTTGGGGACAAAGTTCTGTGGTTGTGTTGTGCAGGTCTCCACGTTCCTACTAGCACCGGTAGTGCGCCCTGCCAAAGCTCAGCTAGTAACACCTTTGGGGTGTTTCCTTGCTCCTACTGGTTCGATTAAACCTTGGTTTCATAACTGAGGGAAAACTTACTGCTATGCTCATCATACCTTCCTCTTGGGGTTCCCAACGAGCTCTACGTCGAAAGTCGAGCGCATCAGCCATCAGTATCCTTAGTGAGGCTGCAGCGAATTCGCTAGCCATGGCGATCATCATGTTGAGGTTGATCTCATTGTTATCATGTTTGCGCTTCAGCGTATGCCAGAGCAAAGTCCCTTTCTCCAGGCCATCAATGAAGGCGGCCATAGCGGTTTTTTCGTGCACCCCCGCGCATGAATTTTTCATATCCAGTCAACGGGAAAGGTAGGCACGAGAGGTTGCATCCTTTTCTTGTACGCACCATTGTAGGTCTTCGACTATGCAGGGACGTTTGTATGTACCCTTGAAGTTCTTGTGAATGCTTCATGCATCTCCAACCAATTGCAGATTGATTTCTCTAGCAAGTCATCAATCCATTGCCAGGCATTGTTGGTGAGCATGAGTGCGACGTACTTGACAACGACATTAGGGTTTCCCCAGCGATGTGGATCACTGCGCTGTAGTCCTGTGACCACGTGGCTGGCCTGGTAGTGTCGTCATAGGGCTTGATGGTCTTATCGATCCGGAGACCCCTGGGGTAATTTGTGGCCCTTATTACTGGTCCAAAACAACATGGCCCAACATGGTCCAAAACAACAGCTCCCGTGCTTCTTGGATCTTGTCCAGCCATGAACGTGCGTCATATGGCTCCGGTTACTTCCCTTTTCCACCATGGGGAGGAGAATTGTGGTGCGATCCGTGGGACCTGCCATGTCCTCCGCCATGATGGCTACTTGGTGGCGATGGTGGCGGTGGTGGTGGGTTAGCCTTCTTTCTTCTTCCTTCATGTGATAACAATGAGATCAGCCTCAGTGAATTGTTCATCTTAGTTAGTTGATTTGCTAAGATGCTATGCTAGTGGGAGTAATTCAAAATAGTTAGATTAATTTTTTTAATTCTCTTGAGTAATTAGTTGTGGAAGCATTTGCTCTAGCTCTTGTAGTTAACCGAGTCTTGCCTTGGAAATAATATTATCAAACAAGTACAACAATAAAAAAGTCTTTAAATTATGACTTGTTTGATGAGTAATTGTCTTAAGAGATACCTTTGAAGATACTTAATCCCATAGATGTTTTGATAGACTTGACGACACTCTTGAAAGTAGTTGTTTGATTGAAATTAAGTCTAGTGGTAATTGTGATTCATGCCAGATCTAACCTTGTGGATTAAAAATGTGATACTATTTAAAAATTCAATATGTTTTTGATGCACACCTTTGGATGCCAACAACTTTGCTAGACTACGAACGATCGATGGTACAACCCCTGATTTCGGCTATGAGTTGATGACATGGGTGGCACTTGTCACAGTAATGGAAAAAAGTATTCGTACTCTTGAAGGCTATGCAAACCATTATTAAAAGAATCACTCCATGATCCTTGTTGAGAATTACCCTTGAAAAATAAATATCCACACAAACGAGTCTTTGGCATGGTCTCATTACTACTCTATGAATTTTCTTGAAAGACAATGATTGGAATAGTATTATTTTGATAGTCTAGATTTACAGGGGGTGTCAATAAGACACTTCACTATTATGCAACCTAGGACATGATCTCTCTTACTTAATTATACTATTATAAATTATTCTAGTGTTCCTTACCAGGCCAACAGTTATCTAGAGGAATCTGATTAACTATTACAATTCTAGTTATGCATACTTATATTAAACTCTAGTTTGATTGTTTTGAGTTAAGGAAGCTCGTATAGTATTCTTGGCATCTCTCTAACTTTGATGAGATTTTCAAATGGAAGATGTGTTGGATGCATATGAGTACCAACCACAAGAGAATCTCATTGTTTTAGTTTAAACACTGAGTTCTTTATGGTTTTGTTTTTTCTTGCTCGAGGACGGTCAATGTTTGAGCTTTGGGGAAGTTGATGGCTATGAAAATAGCCATCTTTCTCTGCATTTAAACTTCATTTTTGTCAATTAATTGACCAATAATCTCTCTAGCCTTGCTACTAATGGCTAATTATTGCAAAGATATACAGTCCGTTGTTTTGAATTGTGTTGTGAAGGAAATCATGCTTTTAAGACGAAATAAGGAGATATTAATGACGATTTTTAGGAAGTCCACACTGCCAAGAAATCCCAGAGTAAAAACCAGTTGACAGGGGCTTTAAGGACCACTAGTACAGGCAAGGCCCGCCCATATAGTTCGCCCATACCATGTGGCATTGGCTTCGTCTCATCAAACCCTACGACTTTCATAAAGGCGCCTATATATTTCGAGGTCCCAGCCGTAACGTAGAGGGTCATCATTCTCAGATTGCATCACAACAGCACCAAAGAAGATCCACCACCATAGTTCATCCTCTCCACCCTCCATCCTCTCCATAGCCATAGCCATTAGCTTGCACTTGATATCTCCATTTGATTCGGTGACCATTGTAAGAATATTTAATTTCAATCTAAGTATTTTGCACAATGTTGTCTATCCTTGATCTTATTTTAATGAGTGAGTAGTCCTCACGATCCATTGATTGGGGTGAAACCACGCAGCGATTATGTACATCTAATCCATGAGAGTATTGTGTATTGATTTTCTTTGTCTCTTGTCTCGATCTATGTACTTGTAGGTACCCAAGATCCCATAGATTGATAAAGTCTTGAGGTGATACTTGGTGAGCGATGATCTCGTAGGAAACTCAGTGACAAAAAGGGGAGTACGGTCTTCATTTAGCGATCCATTTGGGAATAACATCAACATCACTTCTTAAGGCTTTGATGTGTGTTTTCACTTAATAATTGTTGTAGCCCGGAACTTCGCGGTTGCAATGGTTGGATCAAAAGACTATTGTTGTGCATGTGACTCACATGGGCTCTAGTATATCAGGATGTGTTGCCCACAAATTTTATCTTTATTAAATCATTACACATGAATATGCGTATTACTATCTTTATCCCATATTATGTGCAGATGCAGGTGGATCATCAACCCTAGCCTATCTCCATCCATTGAAACAACCCACGTTCTAAAGTAAACTAGAAAGGTCGGGTACATGAAGGTAAAATGAACAAACAAGTCTTGTATACGTGAATGATTAATTTCCTTTTAGCATTGTTTCCCAAGGTTCGATTAAACCTAGGTCTATTA
Source organism: Avena eriantha (assembly GCA_910589775.1). Taxonomy (NCBI): domain Eukaryota; kingdom Viridiplantae; phylum Streptophyta; class Magnoliopsida; order Poales; family Poaceae; genus Avena; species Avena eriantha. Next base: position 234,335,965 of record OU342742.1, on the reverse strand, counting down.
GGGAAAAAGATACTATACTGCATCCGTAAATCCGGATCGAAGGTATCAATCGATATGATCTAAAATGACATTTGCAAAACATAAGACTAAGTTCATAACATGAGTTCTAGTTTTATAATCACATTATTACAAGAGCTCCCACTAAAACCATCATCCCTGAGAGTGTTTTAGCGATCACATGATCCCTTTACACTATATCATCCCCGATCGTCATGGCCTTTAATACAACTGCCAGGGTGGACTAAATCCTTCGATCACCTCATTTATGCAACTTGTACTTGATCTTCTCGTGTTTCGAGGCCATTTATGTACATGTTAGGCTTACCAATTCAACCTAAGTGTATTTGTAGTGCATACATGGCTTGCACCCACCATATGTGAACGTCGATATGTCTAGCACCCGATCGTCACGGCCTACTTCATAACGATGGACTTTCTTGGTGGTGCACACTTTAGAGAGAACACTAGTATTGGTATTATATTAGGGATCATCTTATTAATTCTACTATCGCGTAAATCATACAACTAAGGAAAACAAGATGCACACAAAATAACATCATAGGAAATCTATGATGTGTGATATGATATGGTCCTTCATGTCTTGCGCCTTGATCTCCATCACACGTCGCGCCTCGATCACCATCATACGCCACTAGAATGACACCAATCCCATGGCAACATCAGATGGTCGTCTCCATGAAGTGTATTCATACTACAATATAAAATTGACCATATCACATCACATACCCCCTCCTGCAACATAAAGTTAGACGTCTCTACTTTATTTCTTGCAAGTTTCACGTGGATGCTAGGGGTTTTTGAGATAGAACCTTTCATACCTACGAACATCAACCACAAAATTGGTCAAGTAGTTGTCTCTACTACACCCCTCTCGGGGCCCTCCGTTATAAATGTCATATCTACTACTGTAAGAGATACATACACCCGCTGGCCACTTATACGGTACATGTCGTATGTCAAGCGTGGAACCAGTCTCGCATAAGATTATGTGTAAGATCGGTCTGGGCCACTTCATCTTACAGTATCGCGATATGAACAAGTACATGTGGGAGGGTAACAACTAGGAGATCAATGCCCACATTCAACATGTGTTCTACCCGTACTAGTATAACTATGCATAGATCGGCTCTGATACCACTAAAGGGGTTCGCAACAGAAAACAAAAAAAATACTAGCTAGCATAACACCTGATGCTAGGATCTATCAATGAGTTAAGCAGAAACAAGGATGGTGTTTAGATTACAGAACCTTGTAGACCAAACACGGTTAACGACATGCGGGGTACGTGGATGAAGTAGTTGTACTTTGTAGCCGACCTCAAGGTCGTGTTGCTCCTCGCATGTCACCTCCTATTCCTTGCACGGCAGCTCCGGCACCACAAGTGGCGGTAACCCCCGAGGTATCACACATGTATGGTGTCCGACAACGACTCCCGTTCTCCTTAATCCAGCCGGGATACAGAAGTAGACCCTTTGGAACTGGGATCCATAAGCGCGATGGAGTGCCGGTGGTATTGTCTCTCTCTCTCTCGTGCATAGTTCTTCGTGGAACCGCACTCAGCAAGATTCAACAGACAAAAGAGATAGGAAAATTCCTTAAGGAAAAGCCTTAGGAAATCCCCTTTTATTTTATTGTTGTCTTTTTCCCACCAATATAGACCTTCTTATATAGGGGAAGGGGGAGGAGCCCTCTCCCTAAAGTCCCAATGTGGTACTAAAGGAAAAATGGAAAGTGAGGAGGCACCGGCTGGGTGAGGTGGTGTGGACGACCGGGTGGGCCCCGTGCCAGCCCAATGCTCGCGGCCCAGCAACAACTAATGCGGCAGCGACAATTGGGTGGTCCTTGCATGTGGCCCACTAGCGTGCCAGCGCCTGCCCTCACTCGCCAACGGGCCGCTCGCATGCACGCCTGCATGGTCCGACCTGGCCGGTGGGTCCCAACAGCGACAGTGGCTGCCCTTTGGGTTGGCTTCCCTCTATGCCTTTCCCTTTTGGGGATTTGGCCCAATAGAGGAAGTTGTACCATTAATATTAATTTTAAATATTTATTTAATATATTGATTCACAATTAATATATAAATGCATATTATAAAATCTCTATTAATTCGAAAACACCTTCCGGCTAATTCATTTCTCTGAAACAACTTCAGATCCTCTTCGGAACTATTTCGGCAATCTTTTCTTCATAACAATTCTGATACTCTCTTTCTCATCAGTGATCCCTTTGCTTCCATAGCGATCTCAGAATGTTGTAAGACCCTTAAGTGTGATATCCTATGGTTCGCGAATGGCATATACATGATTGAGATCTCTCTCTAATCAATGATCAATTGCGGGACCAGGATGTCCATAATGACCCCTATGCATTCCATAAAACTATGTCGTTTGAACCATAAACTCCATGTCCAATTCCTTTTTTCTCTTTGATACATGACTTGTCTGAGATTTGATCTTTAGTATTATCATGCTAATCTTGTTACCGACAAGTATACTTAACTCATTATCATGATATCATGTCCCATGACCTATTCATACGTTGTAGCTTATTGGATACAATCTCATGGAGTGGGCCCAGTGTATCTTCCCGTCACGCGTGTGAACAAATCCCGATCCCATAGGCCTCAACATGTTTGTTTGGAATACCCAATACGCACCTTTATGGTCACTCAGTTACGATCATGACGGTTGATGTGATCAAAGCATCCACGGGAGACAGTGATTAATATGATCTCATGGTCTAAGGAGAAGGTCACTTTGTTTCTAACTATCACAACGATGAACCATGCGACTAGATAACGTTGTAATACTTATGTGGATAATGTCCATCATATTATTCTCAAATTATATGACTCTGTTGTCAACTAGCATAAATGCGCCATGATTAGGAAACCTTGATCATCGGTTGCCCAACGAACTAGTTGAATAGAGGCTACTAGGGACTAGGTTTGTTTGCATACCACACTTGTATCAATGTTCTGTCTTGATACAGTTATAGCACAATATGAAATAGTTATAAACTAGTTTGAGATATGTTAATAACCTATTTATTATTTGCCTCTAGGGCATATCTCCTTCATGGTTTTCCTAGGACATTGTGTACTCGCCAGTTCAAATTCGAACTTGGGTGGCTACAACGTGAAGACTTTCATGATATGGTCAAAGAAGTATGTGAAAGACTTGTTGCTGGTTGTACCCCCATCCAGAGGTGGAATAATAAACTGTGCACGACATGCAAGCACCTCGGTGGATGTGCACGACACATGTCAGGTATCTTAAAACTGAAAAGCAACGACTTCGTCTGTTATTGCTGACCTAGAATCGCTTGCAGAAGTTTAGCCGCTGACTGTAAATGAAATATAGCTTAAACTCCAATCTAATGAAAAGTTAGCAAGACTTCTTCGCGAGGAGGATCTTAAATGGTACAAGCATTCCAAATCCCAATTCATTTTGGAAGGAGACGAGAATAGAAGATACTTCCATAGTGTTACCAATGGAAGACACGGGAAGAAATATATTCACACTTTAGTTCAAGATGAGGGAACGATTGAAGGACATAAGCATCTTAAGTCGTCCATAATGAATTACTAGAAAGGTCTGTTTTGGGCCTCGGAAGAAGAAAACCTCTTTTTGGATGAGTCCTGAACAGACAATATAGTTAACCTAGGTTTGTGACGTGGAGAACAATCTACCCACTACTCCCTATTCTGAGGAGGAAGTGAAGAAGGATGTTTTCCAAATGGAACACAACAAGGCCCCTAGTCTTGATGGCTTCATAGCTAAATTTTATCAGAATTTTTGGGATATCATCAACCTAGATCTTCTAGAGTTGTTTAGTGTTATTAAGACTAGACAACTAGAACTATTTCATTTGAACTTTGATGAGATGATTTTATTACCTAAGGTTAATGAGACAGAAAGGATTAAACAATATAAACCAATATAATTTCTTAATGTTAGTTCTAAAATGTCCATTTGATACATTGCAAATGTATCTATAATTTTTTATGTTCCATGCTTGTTTTATATCTACTTTCTTATGTTTTGTCCACACTTTGGAGTACTTTTACACATTTTCTGGAACTAACCTATTAACAAGATGCCACAGTGCCAGTTGCCTATTTTCTGCTGTTTTTGGTTCCAGGAAAGTCAGAAAATCAATATTCTCGGAATTGGACCGGACAAAAGCCAAAGTCGATATTTTACCGGAAGACTCATGGAGCCAGAAGACAAGACGGAGAGGGGCCATAGGGCGGCCACACCATGTGGTGGCACGGGCTAGCCCTGGCTACCCACCGACCTTGCCTCTTCGCCTATAAGATGCCTCCCGATGCAAAACCCTAGATCGTCAAGCCTCTAGCCACGAAAATTTCGGCAGCGCCGCCGCCACCGAAAAGTATATTCGGGGGACAGAAAGTCTCTGTTCCGGCACCCTGCCGGGACGGGGAAGTGCCCCCGGAGCCATCTCCATCGATCTCCACCACCATCTCCATCACCATTGCTGATTCCCATGATGAGGAGGGAGTAGTTCTCTCTCGAGGCTAAGGGTTCTACCGGTAGCTATGTGTTCATCTCTCTCTCTATGCATGATCATATTATGACCATGAGCTTTGTAATCAAGTAGATCTACCTTGCTACTCAAGTGCTTTAATAGATCTCTGCTCTCCCCATGTGTGTGAGTGACAGCGTGCACACCATGGTGGCACTTAGGCTAGAGATTACAAATACTTGTTATGAGTTATATTTGGAGTTGGATTTCTTCATGAAATTGTGGTATTTGTTGGAACCATCTAGTACTCAAGGTGATAGTGTGGGGTTATCTAGATGGGCAAGATGAACCTTGAGGTGTGCTGTTATAGCCCTACCATTGATTAGAGTGTCCAACCGGAGAGTAGTTCAGCGTAGTATCATAAAGAAGAATATATTTATATGAGAGTGTTCACTAGTGAAAGTATGATCCCTAGGCCTTGTTTCTAAACATTGAAACACCGTTTGCAATTAGATCTGTTACATGTTTGCTTGCTTTCATCTTTATTTCAGTTTGCCTTTAGTCTTTTCCACGTCATCAAGCTATTTTCTATCACCGTTACCACTTATAATTATCCATACCACTTGTATTTCACTATCTCTTCACCGAACTAGTGCACCTATACACCTGACAAGTGTATTGGGTGTGTTGGGGACACAAGAGACTTTTATCTTGATTGCAGGGTTGCTTGAGAGGGATACCTTTGACCACTTCCTCCCTGAGTTCGATAAACCTTGGGTGATCCACTTAAGGGAAAACTTACTGTTGTTCTACAAACCTCTTCACTTGGAGGCCCAACAACTGTCTACAAGAATAGAAGTGCGTAGACATCAAGCTATTTTCTGGCGCCGTTGCTAAGGAGGTAAGATAAAAGGTACTCACATCCTCCGATGTGAGTGCTCGAAGTTATTCCTTTAGATTCTGCAATTTTTGTCTTTTTGTTTCTTGTTTTCACTAGTTAGGCTTAGTGGAAAACAACAACAAAATTAGAGAGCTTTATAGTATTTATCTTGAGTTAGGACATGAAGTGCTTGAAGAGAAAATTAAAAAACCTATGGAACTTTATTTGCATGCTAATAGCAATGTTGTTAGTATGAATTCTTTGGACACCATTGTTGCTAATGCTATGGAAATGTCTAAGCTTAGGAAAGCTGGTGTTGATGAAACTGATCTTTTTAGTCCCCCAAGCATGGAGGATAAAATCTACTTTGATGATACTATGCCTCCAATATATGATGATTACAATGATGAATATGATATTTTCATTCCACCTACTATTGAGGAGAAAATTAATTATGATTACAATATGCCTCCTATATTTGATGATTATGGTGATGAGAATAATAATGATAGCTATTTTGTTGAATTTGCTCCCATTTTAATTAATAAAAATGACTATGTTTATGTGGAGAGTATTAATTCTTTTATGCATGTGGCTCATGATAAGAATTTTTTATGTGATAGTTATATTGTTAATTTTATTCATGATGCTACTGAAAGTTATTATGAGAGAGGGAAACATGGTTTTATGTATTTCAACAATATTAAGTTTCCCCTCTTTATGTTGAAAGTCTTGAAGTTGCACTTTTTTTGCTTTACCATGCTTGTTGCTTTGTGCTTTCATGACTTGTTTATTTACAAGATTCCTATGCATAGGAAGTGGGTTAGACTTAAATATGCTTTGAATTTGCTTCTTGATGCTCTCTTTTACTTCCATTCATATTTCTTATGTGAGCATCTTCTCAAACTATCATGCCTAACTTAAAGGTGTTAAAGAAAAGTACTTATTAGGAGATAACCCAAAAGTTTTAGATGACTCTTGGAAGTTATTACTTCAGTAATAACGGCTCCTTATCCTTTTTATTTGCTTTTTGTGCCAATAGTAACCTCTAATGAGAGAGAAGTAATGATTAGGACAGTTGTTGTCCCGAACCAGATTTCTGTGCTTCATTGTAAAAATTCGTGTAAAATCTATGTACGTCCTTTTGAGGCGTGAATTTTTGTGCTTCTGCCCCAGGTTGTTATCTAACTTTCGTTAGTTCAACACTTTTTGATTTGAGCAACAGAAGATCTTTGAAATAAATTGTCTTTACCCGCTGGTCTATTTTGACAGATTTCTGCCATTATTTGCATTTGCTTCTTGTTGGTTCCTTTTTGAGTTCTTTTGGGGAATTGAGATTTTTGAGGGAAGTGCTACAGTAGCTTGTGTTTTATTGGAAGTTTTATTGGTGTTGAAACTGAACCCAAAGACCTATTATCTTGAGTGCACTAATGTTGCTAATAAAGATTGTGTGAAGTTTTGTATGAAGGAAAAATTTCAGGTGTATGGAAGGAATGAGTAATGAGATGAAGGATGGACTAAAGCTCAAGCTTGGGGATGCCACGCGTGTCACCCCAAGAAATATCCAAGAAGTACAAGCGTCAAAGCTTGGGGATGCCCAAGGCATCCCCTTCTTCATCAATAAAAATCCCAGGTTTTTTTCAAACGCTTCATTTTTATTGTTTCATGTACAGTTGTGTTGTTCTTGGAGCGTCTTCTTTTTCGTTTTCGTTTTGGTTTTTTGTTTGCTTAGTTTGCTGAATAAATTGGTTGGACCCCCTCGTTCATACATTGGTTTTCAAATAGTTTGGTTTGGTTTGGAAAATAGTAGGAAAACTCATGCTTAAGTGGTAAAGAGAGCTTGTTTTTGACTATGGCCTATGCTTTGTCATGCCATGTTTGATATTGTTTTGGCTTTATGCTTAGTATTCTTTGCTGTAGCATGACTTGTTATAAACAATTGAGATTTCTTAATATGCCTTGGATGAATCATGCGTTGTTTTAGCATATTAAAGCATAGTATAGTGGTATTCTCCTGTGATGCTTTATTTGGGTTGACTTGGCACATGCTCACACCATGTTTTGACTATCAAAAGTCACCATAGCCTTTATGATCCTTTAGTTTTCAACTTGTAGTATCACTTTATGCTCTTATCAATGATGTTTTGTCACTCTGCATGATTATGGCCATTATTGCTCTCTTAGTTCGTTGCTCCCAGTCTTTTGTTAGCCTCCACAACCAAGTTGTCGTTGTATTGGGAACGGCAGTACCTGAAGAGGTTAGATAGAGGTGTGGGAACTAGCAGGGAAGCTATCGACGATGTCCGCAGGCGGGATTGGATACAAGCGAGCGTAGCTGGACGCAGGAAGTACCCAGGTTCGGAGCCCTCGTGATGAGGTAAAGCTCCTACTCCTGCCGGATCTGACTAAGTGGGATATACGAACTACAAGTGCTCCTCGAGCTGTATTCACTAGCTACTGCCTTAAATGCTATGAGACCAACCTATATGTCTAAGTGTATCTCTGTGAGAGAGCGAGCTAGCTAGCAGGGAGTGCTAGTGCTTGTGATCGATGTGTGAGTGCTAGTGCATATGTGTCTGGGTGTGGCTCCAAGTGAGAATGACCCCCTTGCACCGTGAGCCCTCTTGGCATTTATAGTGCATGCCAAGAGACAAGGGCGGACATGCCTAACTAGTACTATTTATGTGTCATCTGATTGAGATACACTATACATGATGTCATGCATGAGGTAGTCTACAGTACAACATTGTTGAGCAATAGTAGTTTGTAGCATATGTCATCTAGTACTAGTCTTCCTGTAGCCATGCTCTTGCTTGTCCTCTTGAGAAATATCTTCATGCATGTACGTGTGGAGAGTGAGAGAAGTTGATCAAGCATGCAAAGGCCAAGCCGGCCTTGCATGCACGCACGAGCATCCGGCCAAGGCATGCATGCAAGGGGCTAGCCGGCCAAGGCATGCATGTAAAGGCCATTAGGCCATGCACGTCCATAAAAGCCAGTCGGCCATGCACATGAGAAGACGGTCACGCATGCACACGTATTGTTTGCTCGATCCTTTTCCTCTTCTTGATTTGCTTCTGCTGGTCCGTCGTCGAGTGGTGGACTTTAGAGCATCTTTGCGGTACCCGAGGACAATCCCCCCGACACTAGCCCCCGAGCGCGCGCTGATTTCACCCGAAGAGGTAAATTCGCACGAGATCCACAAAAAACTTGATGTTGTCATTGTAGATGCAGTGCTTGAATGGCGTCCGGTTGGACACCTCCAGCCCGGGAAGCAACACAACTACCGCGGGGGCGCACGAGCGCACCCGTGGGTTATAGCCCGCGAGATTCGGAGTAGCTGACGAAGACAGGTGTTGCGAATCTTCTATATCTTGCCCTCTTCGACACGTCGAACTTGCTATCCGGCTGAACACCTTCAGCCGGACTGGAGCACTTTATTACACCGGGGGCGCGCCAGCGCACCCGTTGGGTGTAGCCCCCGAGATTCGAAGTAGCTGGCGATGCCAGGTGCTTTGAATCTTCAAATGCCCTTGAAATCTGACTCAGTGCAGTCGTGCCGAAACAAACAAACATAATTGATTGTCAGTACATCAACATATATTACACATGCTATCAACCGGATAACGGTTTTATTTTTCAAAAACTAGCTCGTGATTCTCTGAACACTTAGTCACTTTCTTGTGCGCTCTGCTGTTTACGCTGTGTCCTTACCGGCCAGCCAGGTTGCGGTCTGGAGCCGGAACCGAAGGGGGAGCTGACAGTACATTGCACACGGTACTGGGGGCTGAGCAGCCAGAAAATACCAACTAGGCACAAGGCCAGAATGTCCAATTTGTCGCACCCTTCGTCGTTTTTCATGTGGGATGCCTCGGGCTTTTGCTCTTGCTAGCCGGACAGCCGGGTTGCGGTCTGTAGCTAAGATGAAGAGTGGGCCTCTGACACCATCGCACACTACGCAGTCGGTTTACGGGTTTAGCAGGCCGGGCCAACCGGTGAGCCCCCGGGTAGGGGTTGCCGGCGCCGTAAAACTGAAAGCAGGAAGGAAAACAACATCTGGCGAGACCTCGAGGGTTGCTCAAGGTTGGAAAAACACTCACATTGTAGTTGTCGGTGTAGTAGGGTTGAAGACGCGATTCCGTAGTCGTTGCGGCTACTGAAACGGTCCAATTGGCGTTCCAGCCGGATAGCCTGGCTCCAGCCGGACAGGCAACCAAACGCGGCGTAGCCGAATTCGGTATCTAGCCAGCCAGACAACCAAACACGCCAGGACGTGCCGAGCCAGCCCGGCCCAGCCAGAACGGGTCCAGCCGGCCGGACTGGCAACCAAACGGGCGAAGACGCTTCTAGCCGGTCAAATCGGCAGCCAAACGGACGAAGTCGCGCCAAGTCGGCCCGACTCAGGCGAAACTGGTCCGAACCGGATGAATCGGACAGACAAACGGGTCAGCCGGACCGGTTGACTAAACAGTCGGAATGGTCCAGCCCGATCGGCATAGCCAGATTTTTTCTTGGCTTTTTCTCCCTTCCCCCTTTTCTCTCTTACCTTTCTAGCCGTATTTATTTTTCCTCTCCTTTTCTTTTAACCGACTACCGACCAGCCGGATTTTCAGCTGGCCTCTAATCACTTCTTCTTTTTTCTTTTCCTCCTCAACCGGAAGACAACCATCTGGCCAGACACTGCTTCTCGTCATTTTTTTCCACTTTTCTCTCAGCCGGCAACTCCCAATCCGACCACGCCTAGTCAGGTTCCTTTTTTTCTTTTTCTTTTTTCTCTCAACTAACTAGCATCAGCCGGACAACTCCACCACTTCCTTTTCTTTTTCTCGTTTTCTTTTCAACTGGGTACAGCCAGTCGGGCCCTCCCTCTCTCCTAGCCGGCCCCGCCACTTCCCTACTTTTCTGTCCTTTCCTTTTTTCTTTCTTTCCGTCTGAGGAAGCACACGTGGAGCCGGCCAGGCGCGAGGCGGCGCGGAGGGGCGGCACGGCAGGCCGCGGCGGCCTGCGGCGGGCGGTGCCTGGCGGAGATGCTGCAGGGGCGGCGGACGGCGAGGGGGTGCGGCAGCGAGGAGCTCGAGGGGCGGCGCCGGCGCGCGGCCTGCTGGGGGAGCTCGCGGGAGGGCCCTCGAGCGGCGGCGGCGCACGCATGGGAAACGGCGGCGGCTCGGCTTGCGCGGGCGCGGGGAAGGTCGCCGTGGTGCGGATGCTCGGCGGAGGAGGCGCGGGCGCGCGCGAACACGGCAGCGTGCGGGGACGCGTGCAGCGGCTTGCCGCAGGGGGTTGCTCGGGAAGACGCGGCGGCGGGCGGCACAGGTCCGGGGCATGCGGGCGGAGCGGTGAAGAGGGCAGGATCGCGCAAGCACTAGGACGGAGGCGCGCTTGTGCGAGGTCGAGGCAGTGCGGAGGTGCTGCCATGCGCGGAACGTGTGGGCGCACGAGCGAGAAGAAGCGTCTGGGACGCGGCGCTGTAGACGCGGTGACGAGCTCAGGGATGACGCGGATGGCGATGACGCGGCCGACAGCACGGACGACGCGTGCTTGTGAAGCTCGACGAAGATGAGCGTGCCGGCGCGGACGGTGCGGATGAACGTGTCGAGCCCTCGGGCGTCTTGACGAGACGGAGGCGACGACGACATGGAGGCGACGGCGAGCCCCCGGGCCTCTCGGCGAGGTGGAGACGACGACGGCGAGCCGGAGGCGATGAAGGCGCGGCGATGGCGGCGGCGAGCCCCCGAGAAACTTGACGGAGCGGAGTCGGTGTCGATGATGACGATAAAGAAAATCGGTCCCGTGCGGAACGGAACTCCGGCCGAAGCTATTAGCCCCACGGTGGGCGCCAACTGTCGTTGTATTCGAAACGGCAGTACCTGAAGAGGTTAGATAGAGGTGTGGGGACTAGCAGGAAAGCTATCGACGACGTCCGCAGGCGGGATTGGATACAAGCGAGCTTAGCTGGACGCGGGAAGTACCCAGGTTTGGAGCCCTCGTGATGAGGTAAAACTCTTACTCCTGCCGGATCTGACTAAGTGGGATATACGAACTACAAGTGCTTCTCGAGTTGTATTCACTAGCTACTACCTTAAATGCTATGAGACCAACCTATCTGTCTAAGTGTATCTCTGTGAGAGAGCGAGCTAGCTAGCAGGGAGTGCTAGTGCTTGTGATCGATGTGTGAGTGCTAGTGCGTATGTGTCTGGGTGTGGCTCCAAGTGAGAATGACCCCCTTGCACCGTGCGCCCTCTTGGCATTTATAGTGCATGCCAAGAGACAAGGACGGACATGCCTAACTAGTACTATTTGTGTGTCATCTGATTAAGATACACTATACAGGATGTCATGCATGAGGTAGTCTACAGTACAACATTATTGAGCAATAGTAGTCTGTAGCATATGTCATCTAGTACTAGTCTTCCTGTAGCCATGCTCTTGCTTGTCCTCTTGAGAAATATCTTCATGCATGTACGTGTGGAGAGTGAGAGAAGTTGATCAAGCATGCAAAGGCCAAGCCGGCCATGCATGCACGCACGAGCATCCGGCCAAGGCATGCATGCAAGGGGCTAGCCGGCCAAGGAATGCATGTAAAGGCCATTCGGCCATGCACGTCCATAAAAGCCTGTCGGCCATGCACATGAGTAGTCGGTCACGCATGCACACGCGTTGTTTGCTCGATCCTTTTCCTCTTCTTGATTTGCTTATGCTGGTCCGTCCTCGAGTGATGGACTTTGGAGCATCTTTGCGGTACCCGGGGACAATCCCCCCGACACAAGTATGAGTTCCACTCATGCATCCAACTCCTAAAATCAAGTTATTCCAAAGTGTCCACCATACCTATCTACTAGCATATGCTATTCCAAGTATATTCATGTTTTTATCTACCTTCCAAATAAAACTTGTTATGAGAAAACTAGTGATTAAAGCTCTCACGAACTTGATGGCATACTATACTTTTCTTGCCCTTAATAAACTTGAACCATTGTGTCGTCTATGTTGTATATGCTTGCACTTATTTGTTGGGGATTAGCAGAACCATGCTGTCATGGGGAACGCTTTCAACATTGCACTTGTACTTTGTACCTAGTTGATATCATGCTCTTTTGTCTATGGATGTCGTCGGTGTAAAATAAAAGGGGAGCTTCTAAGTCCATGGAGTTATGTATATGTGTAAGAGAAACGCATGGGCCGCTGGTCTAATCCATACTGACATGGTGGAAACCTGTAGCGTAACCATAATGAGCTGTCTGAAGCATTCTTCTTATAAAAAAGAGTCCTATATTGAGAAAAAAAAGAGAAAAATAAAAAAAAGATTATGAAAAGAGGAAAGAGAGAAAAAAGCACCATATTCCCATGGTAAATAAGAAGATTGCTGAGATGCTCGTTGTCTGCTTGCCTTGTCATTTTGATATGGGGATTCTTCCGTATCATCGGGCAAGGGGTACCCCGTTAGCGGTTCTCTATGATACACATGTACTTACGATGACAAGAACTTACTGGTGACTAAACTTGAGTAGCATGAGGAGCGGCCCTCGTATTCAAGGGACATGAGATTTCTAACTTATACTTCGTCAAGCATGTACACCATAGTTTGTTCACTTTAACCTTAATCACTTCAAGATGCTTATGATAGGGGCAATGAGAGCTGAAAGCTATAAGTACCATAATTTTTGGAAGCTCTTTACGAAACTAGAATCTCTGCTTCCTTCTATGAAGGCCTTTCTTCCACCATTATATTGAGTCTCCACCTTCTACCTTTATGCACCTACTTTGAGAGCATAGTGGCCATTCTTAGTTCTATGTGCATTGTCCCAAGACTAGTTGGTTGATGCATAACTTGATATTGCTTGTTTTAAACTCTTTGTATCTAGTCACTCTTATGAAATTTGAAGGTGTCCTATGCATTTATATTGCTACTCTATGAGGGACAAGCTAAATACTACTATGCTATGTTTTCTTTATGTGAAACAAACAAATGTCTTGCAAAGCATTGTTATTCATGAATCTTTTGTTTGTGCCTTTTCATGTTGCAACATAGTTTCTTTGTCTTAGTGCTAGAACTTTGTCTTTCATGCTATGTTGAAGTATCCTAGCTATCAATGTTTTACAAATACTTTGATCAAGTTTATGATGGTGCATGTCACCTCAAAAATTATTCTTTCTTTTATCACTTACCTACTCGAGGACGAGCAGGAGTTAAGCTTGGGGATGTTGATACATTCCGAATGTATCTATAATTTTTGATGTTACATGCTTGTTTTATATCTAATTTCTTATGTTTTGTCCACACTTTGGAGTACTTTTACACATTTTCTAGAACTAACCTATTAACAAGATGCCACAGTGCCAGTTGCCTATTTTCTGCTGTTTTTGGTTCCAGGAAAGTCAGAAAATCAATATTCTCGGAATTGGACCGGACAAAAGCCAAAGTCGATATTTTACCGAAAGACTCATGGAGCCAGAAGACAAGACGGAGAGGGGCCACAGGGCAGCCACCATGTGGTGGCGCGGGCTAGCCCTGGCCACGCCACCAGGTGGTGTGGGCCCCCTGGCCGCCCACTGACCTTGCCTCTTCGCTTATAAGATGCCTCCCGATGCAAAACCCTAGATCGTCAAGCCTCCAGCCACGAAAAGTTCCGCAGCGCCGCCGCCACCAAAAAGTATATTCGGGGGACAGAAAGTCTCTGTTCCGGCACCCTGCCGGGACGAGGAAGTGCCCCCGGAGCCATCTCCATCGATCTCCACCACCATCTCCATCACCGTTGCTGATTCCCATGATGAGGAGGGAGTAGTTCTCTCTCGGGGCTAAGGGTTCTACCGGTAGCTATGTGTTCATCTCTCTCTATGCATGATCATATTGTGATCATGAGCTTTGTAATCAAGTAGATCTACCTTGCTACTCAAGTGCTTTAATAGATCTCTGCTCTCCCCATGTGTGTGAAAGTGACAGCGTGCACACCATGGTGGCACTTAGGCTAGAGATTACAAATACTTGTTATGAGTTATATTTGGAGTTGGATGTCTTTATGAAATTGTGGTGTTTGTTGGAACCATATAGTACTCAAGGTGATAGTGTGGGGTTATCTAGATGGGAAAGATGAACTTTGAGGTGTGCTGTTATAGCCCTACCATGGATTAGAGTGTCCAACCGGAGAGTAGTTCAGCGTAGTATCATAAAGAAGAATATATTTATATGAGAGTGTTCACTAGTGAAAGTATGATCCCTAGGCCTTGTTTCTAAACATTGAAACACCGTTTGCAATTAGATCTGTTACATGTTTGCTTGCTTTCATCTTTATTTCAGTTTGCCTTTAGTCTTTTCCACGTCATCAAGCTATTTTCTATCACCGTTACCACTTATAATTATCCATACCACTTATATTTCACTATCTCTTCGCCGAACTAGTGCACCTATACACCTGACAAGTGTATTGGGTGTGTTGGGGACACAAGAGACTTCTTGTATCTTGATTGCAGGGTTGCTTGAGAGGGATACATTTGACCACTTCCTCCCTGAGTTCGATAAACCTTGGGTGATCCACTTAAAGGAAAACTTGCTGCTGTTCTACAAACCTCTGCACTTAGAGGCCCAACAACTGTCTACAAGAATAGAAGTGCGTAGACATCACCATTAAAGTTGCAGCTATTAGACTAAACTTTGTGGCTGATCATGTGGTTCGTCCGTCTCGAAATGCATTCATGCAAGGTCGTAACATCCTAGATGGGGTGGTGATCCTACATGAAACAGTTCATGAACTACATATAGGAAAAAGTTGAACGGTGTTATTTAAAAAATTGATTTCCAAAAAACCTATGAGAAAATCAAATGGTTTTTCAACAGACTCTTAGAATGAAAGGCTTTTCCGTTGAGTGGTGTGCCTTAATCCATAACTTTGTATCGCGGGGTAGTGTGCCATCAAAGTTAATGACGATGTTGGCAAATACTTCCAAACAAAGAAGGGATTAAGACAAGGCGACCCATTATCACTAATGACATTTAATATAGTGGCTGATATGCTAGCTGTCATGATTGAGCATCCAAAGGTCGACGACCATATTGAAGGTGTGATTCCTCATATGGTTGACGGAGGGCTATGTATCCTTCAATATGCCGATGATACAATTCTTTTTATGGAACGTGACATCGAAAAAGAGAGAAATCTGAAATTAATCCTTTCAGCTTTCGAACAACTATCGGGTCTGAAAATGAACTTCCATAAAAGTGATTTTTTTGGGTGAGGCTCAAGAGGAGGCTAGCTTGTATGTTGAATTATTTGGATGCAGTCAAGGCCAGTTCCCTATTAGGTATTTGGGCATCCCGATACATTATTAGAGGCTTACAAGTACTAAATAGAAACTTTTTGAAGAAATACTTCAATTAAGATTAAGCGGTTGGAAAGGGAAGTTTTTATCTCCGGGGGAATTTTTTCTCATTAATTCAGTATCTAGTAATATGGTAATGTATATGATATTATTTTTCCAACTATCAAAAGAAGTCTTAATATGATTGGATTGCTGCAGATCAAGATTCTTTTGGCAAGTGGACAAGAATAAGAAGCATTTATGGGTCGGTCTAATGGCGACGAAGAAATATTTCTTCCGCTTTGGATCATTTTGAATTAAGGATGGATCTAAGATACGTTTCTGAAAACATAAGTGGCTAGGTAATGCTATACTTCGGGAACATTATCTAGCGTTGTACAATATTGTCCGTCATAAGGGTGGTATAATCGCCACAGTCATGGAGTCACCTACACCGAATGTGACGTTTAGAAGAGATTTAATTGGACCCAGACTTAATTCTTAGAATGCCTTGCTTCAGCACTTGACATTTATCCATTTAGTGCCCTGGGCCATTGAATTTCAATGGAACTTAAATGAGAATGGACAATTCTCAGTCAGACCCCTGTACAATGCATTAGTCCAACCAATCTTACCAGTTGATAATAATAGGAAAGTCTGGAGTACGAAGATACCGCTAAAAAACAAAACAAAAAACTGTTTGGTATCTTTATCGTGGAGTGATCCTTACTAAAGATAACCTTTTTAGAAGTAATTGGCATGTTGATAAGAAATGTGTCTTTTGTCATCATGATGAGACAATCAAACATTTGTTTTTCTAATATCAGTTTGTCTGTTCTATATGGTCAGTCATCCAAGCAGTTCCAGACTTGTATCCTACACATAGTGTTGCCAACATTTTTTGAAATTGGCCACATGACATTGATCACAAGTGCAGGATTCTTATTAGAGTGGGAGCGATTGCCACTATTTGGTCGCTATGGCTATATAGAAATGATAGTGTTTGATGGTAAATTGTCTTCTCTCTTGCAGGTTATATATTGGTGTACATGTACACTCTACATATTGTTTTTCCTAAATCGTGCGAAGTTTTACAACCTTTTTACGGAGGTGTGTACGCGGCTGAAGGATTAAAGGATACAACGAGGGACTTATTTACCCGTCATGGATGACAACATAATATGCGGATCAGCCGCCACCACCTTGGGCGTCTTTAAAAAAAATCATGATGATATGTAATTCGCCTGTTATATTTCTGTTATTCGACTTTGGACATGAATAGACCGTGTGAATCCTAGTTATGCAAAGATATGAAGTTCTCTCTTTGCTCGCTATTTTTTCTGGCGAGTTCACTCAGGTTGCGCTAATTTATCATACACTATTTTAGTTAGTTAACAACAAATTTTAGCTTTTGTGCTGCTTGCTGACAAACATACATATAACCCGTTGTAAATTATGACTTTAATACTCTTTGCTAGTGATGTGGAGAACAGCAGCCGTCTAAAGCTGATTCTAGTGGGGGCCACCGTATATACTATGTATGATGGAAATACAGGTGTATATTGTGAGGTATGTGTGTTAAAATAGGCATAATAGTGTATATGGAATGTACGTAGAATTGTAGTTGAAGTTGAAAGTTGTAGTGATGTTTTTCAAATAGCCCAAAATCACAGTGGCGTATATCCAATTAACACTAATATATTCCCTATATCAAAAAAATCTGCACAAGATTACACAACGACCCACCACATCTTCATTTCAACTGTGTCATATTTTACATCATCCGCTGCAAGTCACACTGGTCGTTATTATTCCTCAACGAACCAAAACGAACGATTTGATCGACCACATCGCTTATTCTAAGTTTCTAACCATGTACAATTAACATCTAGATAATGAATTTACCTACACAGGCACACGACCCTAAATTACTTACACACCGCAATATGTCCTGAATCAGCAGTCCTTGCACTGGTTTCCAGATGCTGCTGCAGCCAGCAACCACGGCCAGTTACAACCAGCTCCCTTGCATTCTTTTACCCCTTCTTTTGCCCATCACCTCATCCACCGCGTGTGAATTGAACTTCGACCAAGCCCCCGTTGACAGCAACGTTATTGACCGCACGAATATGAATGGACGTCGTGTGCAAGAGTCTAAAGTGTTTAAAGGATTAGCAAAATTACAGTAAAAAACAACGAACAATGGTGGATGTGACAGAGTATGCAAGCGATGTTCATGTACCCTAGTTTGTTTTCAACACTATTTAAGTGGAGACCAGTGTTCATGTCAATGTTCTTTTACTGTTTGTTACAGAATTAGTAACAACTATTGTGGTGCTTTTCAGGTATGCAGATCTTCTAAGGAAAACAGGTTAGCCGATTCAGTTAACTGTTTTTCGATGTCAGGACAGCACGAAAGTTGCTTACAAACCAAACAGAAAAGAAAGGTAGCAAAACAGAAAAAAAAAGATCTTCAGTAATTGTTTTGGATAACTGGCACTCTAAAGTCTCAAACAATAAAAATGAGTATAATGCAAAATGGAAAAGGTAACGTGTCAACAGATTATATGGAGCTGTGCATTTACCTGTTCTTGTGATCGGAAATACATGAATGGAGTATAGTGTAGAAAATTGGAAACCCTTGATGTGTATATATCAGCATATCTACAAGAAGAAAAATAGTTGTATTTACACAAACAAGCACAGGCTCTGTATAGTTTGCATCACTATGAAAACATAACCACTCACTTCTCAATTTGCCTGGTTAGATGACTCTTGTCCCATAGGCCAGCACGTGACAGCCAACCCCACCTTAAACAGGAAAAACATTTGTTTAGTTTATCTTTCTAAGCGTATGCAATGGACTAGGACATACATGAACGAGATAGAACATTAGTTCCAGAGTGAAGGGAATTGTAGAATTTATAAATAAGAAGCAAAATATAACAATTATGCCCTAAGATTTTAGAGCAGTCTTTGTTTTTTTTGCCCTTAACTCTGCCTCTGCACGTTAGTGCTTAGCTGTAGCAGTAGTCGTTCTTCTCTTGTTTTTGGCCTCCTGGCCGTGTACTCTCTCTACTTATGATCAATGAAAGCAGCCCTCAAATAAAATATGCTCGTAGGAACATGTAGGATAATAGATCCGGAAACCACACATTTGAAACACTTCTCAAATTAAAATATGCTTGTAGGAACTTCGCAGTAGTGCTCGTTATACCTTCTATTAAAAAGTTCTCCATCCGATTCGAGTAATGGGGCAATTTTTTCGTCCAATCTCTGCATGACAATAAGCAACTTTTGCATACTTTCTGTAAGATCCTGATCATTCATACAGGTTGCAGCAAGGGTCTGGAAACGAGTAAAATCAATACATTAGCACAAGCATATTAAGAACTTTCAAAAAAAAAATCAGAGCCTGCAAACAGAAACAAAATCACGATACTATCTTTGCTTTTGGCTTAACTTGTAGATAGTTTCTGTGCTGCACCAGTTCGTTGCCGAAATTGTGTTGTTAATGGGTAAACTCTCAAGCTTCTCGAGTGAAAGAAAACTGAACATGTTAAATCTTGCAAAAGCATTATGGTTTCACTCTTAATACCTGTGCAGGACGTGAATTTGTGCGTCTCTGCAGAGCGAGGCGAAGTTGGTTAAAAAGGTCTCCCACAATTTCCTTTTGTTGTATAAGTGTGACAATCTTTTCTTTCTGAGCATGGCTCTGGATCAGTGCGTTAAACTGCAAATACAAGTGAACAAAATTAAAATCAGTCACTACAGAAATAGAATACCTTAACAGCAAATAACACATAGATTAGAAATAAATTTGTCCTTTTCTAGGTCCTGTTTCAGAGGAGTCAGGATCAACAGATATAAAATATTTCAAATGAACATGGTTACTGGTCTTAAAGATAAGTGCCTTTTCAATCAAGCAAAATTATGGTACAAGAATTCTGCAGCAAAGTTACCAGTGAAAGAATTAGTAAACTTTCCACAAAAGGTTTTTTACCTCATATTCATATAGCTGGAATATGATATACTAATGCCAAATGCTATATAGAACTCGGTTTTATATAAACTGGCGACCAAAGTAAGTAACCTAACCTCATCTTCCAATTCTCGGCATATTAATGCTGTCCTCCATCGTAAATGTACTTTTGATTGGCTAACATCTGTGAAAATATGGTCACCCACATATAATATCTCATCTCCATGAATATCTAGGGACTTCTCAACCATCTGAGCACTACCACCCGAGTACAAGCCACCTAAATACACAATTAAGAGAAAAGTAATAATTCAGCCACATAAAAAATGAAAATATTCCGATCAGACCAGTACATCAGAAACAGACACATGCATATGATAGAAAGAAGACATCAAGGTTGCATGATCTAGAAATATAAGCATAAAATGGCCAAGGGTGCACTTCTGGTAAATGGTACGCATAATGTTTTTCTATTCCTATCATAGCATATAAATTAGCAGCCTGAAATTTGAACATGGTCATACAGTACAAAAACAACAGAACAAGTAGTAGTGATTTTATAACAATTAGACCACATCAGTAAAAATGTCCAGATTTTTTACCTGAATTTGCTTTAAAACAGGGACGCAATAATCCATCGTTAGTTACAACCTCATACAATGGGTGTGAAATTTGGAAAAACTCTGGCTTCCTTGCGGAGACTATAACCTACAGTAACAAAGAATAGATTGATACTGACAAGTAGTTACCATTAATGTTACCAACATAAAGGGGATATACATACTCACCATTTCAAATAGATCTCTCCATCCCATATCATTAGGAAGAAAGCGATTGAATGCATGATTCATCATTTTGTTCGTATAGTGGTAATCTGAGTTAGTAATTAGAAGCAGCCTTTTTCCAGCCTAATGAGTTGAAAAGGGAAAATCAGTCATTCATTATGGCGGTAAAATGACTAATGTTTCAAATGGATCATAAGCTCTCAAGATGACACTTGCTAACCTCTTTTTGATCTAGAAGAGCTAGAGGCAGTTCTGGATCAGGCTCTACAAATCGCTCTGGCTCAGCCATTATTTCGCTCTACATTTCAACCAGCTAAAGAAATTTTAAGACAAGTATCACGTAAGTAATATATAAATGACCAAAGACTACCTTCAGTTGACCTTCTACATGTGCTCGAAAAAGTGCTTTGGAAACAGCCTGAAACCAAAAGACTTAAAATGTTATGACACAACAAAGGTGGTCATGTAAAAGAAGCAGCAGTACTCTTACATCGTACAGCCCTTTGTAATCAAGTGGCCCAAGTTCAGCAGGCAGCAATCCCTGATCCAATCTGTCAACCATCTGAAAAAAACACGAACGCCAATGTCCATATAAATATGGTTCAGTTTAAACTTGAGAAAATGTTTACTATGATAGGCTCAAAGTTATAACACTGTTACTCGTTCATTTATTTGCTTTAAAAAAGCACTGCCAGTATTTTCTGAATTAATCAAAGTAGGAAGAATCATGTTAATGTATATGAACTAGGGACAAGTACTGTTCAATTTGTCACCACGCGGTAAGCTAACTAAATGAGTTTCCTTTAGGAAATGCTTAACCAAAAGCCCACTGCAAGCCAAATACCTTGTAGTCTGAATGTCCCATTCATTACTGCTACAAACCACACTACTACCAAAAAACTGATATTAACCTGGTAGTCGTATCCTAACATAGTCACATGGTATCATTTCTTCAAACTAATATTTACATTAATTAATGTATGAGCTGCTGAGCCTAGAACTTAACATATGTCAAACTCCGCTTCCTCAGAAGACAAGGACACATTGTTCATGGATTAAAGGGAAGAGAACGCCACAACAACTAAGGAGAAGAGCTTTAACCAGGATAGGGCCTAGCGGTATTTTCCCCTGATTAAACCGCATTTGCACTTCTTACCAAGTCTTTTACTGATATTGACAAATACTCTGCTTCTGAAAAAAATCTTTATTTCAAAGAGAAATCAACTGTTAACATTAGTTCGGTACGTAAATGGGACCGATGGGTGTTTATTTAAATGAATAATAACTACATATCAAGAGAAATCACACAAGACAATTATCAGTTAAAGGGGAGGGTAAGTGACCTGCATGAACATGACAGCTTCTGAAACAGAGAAAAGGGTATTAAGGAACTCCCATGTATTTTCTTTCCGCAGGTCCACCAATTCTCGTCCATATATTTCACTATTCACATGCATTTAAGAGTTATGATTCTCCTAGGAGCAACAAAGAACTCAACAAAAAGTCTCATATATGTCTACCTCACAGCACGAGTTGGCAGCATTTGAGTACCATGCATGACCCTTTTGATGTAGCCAAAACGGTCAGCTTTTACCAAGTTTCCTTTTATTTTATCCATAATAAGACCCCTAATAACCTGTGAAAGAGTAGTCAGTCATATATCCAAGAGTTTAATGCATGCCTTTTGAGATAATAATGATGAAATACACACAGGTATATACCAGGTCAGGATCAAATTCAAGGTCATCAACAGGGAAACCCATGCCCTTCAGGTTGGCCATCCCATAATCATATGCACGCCCTTCCCAGGCCTACAAGACGTCATTACTTTATTGAATTGACCATAATAAGTATAGTGAAAAGCAGCTTTATGGAAAGAGAAAGCTACAAAACGATAACTCATAGTGGCACTCCCAGTCCTACATACATTTTCTTTAACAATTACATGTCATATGAGTTCAACAAATGTGCATTTTCTACATATGCATTCCTTAGTTTCAGAACAACAAGTACACAGATCAAGAAAATGGGTGTGTTGAAGTACCATCACATTGTAATGAATCAATGTATAATCCATGTCATAGCCAATGACACTGATAGATCGAAGATTCAGCGTCCTGGTGCAGAAAATTCCACGAGGAGAGTTCCTTACTGTTAAAGGATCCTGCATTTAGCAAATAGACAGCACAACCGTGTCATTGGAAGGATGACTAGTTTCTCCATCATCATGATGCTCCACAGATATGATTGGCAAAAGGAAAAAACAACCATGGGAGTTCAATCGTGAAATTTTAGCAGTCACACAATAATTGCAGATAAATATTATGTTCACATTGTAAAATTTATAGTTATGCGTTGACCATGCAACTTCAGATTTTAACATGTTATGCAATCATCTATTCATCATTTCTTGGAACATTGTGGTTTAACATTATCATGAATCCACTGCAGTTATGTTTCACTAACTATTGGGCAATTTCAAACAACTTCCGGATAAGACACATCTAGTGAAATTAAGAATTTATTTAAGTGAAGAGAAATTAGGTATGCATCTAATTAGTTGAGAAACATCTGGTTTTTATTAAGAACCTTGACAATGGACAAAAACAGCTAAGGAACATTTTTATCCCACAACGGATACTTCTATTGAATCGCATATAGGTGAGGAGGCTTCCAGTGTTATCCGAATCACTTTTTCTTTACTCCTATTACTTTCTCAGTTAATATTAGTGAGAAAAATCATGAAAGGTATTTCATCAGGCTTATGATGCAAATTGAGGTGATGCCCATACTGACAGATTGGTTTTTTAGAAGGAAGATTTACGCTGAAGTTCTATGTTACATTGACCAAAACATCAGTAGGAGTTCTATAGAATAATTGTCAGAGAACATGACAGAAATAGAAGAAGCATACAAACATCAGGAAGTTCAAAATCATGCTAATGGAGTGGAATATTACTGCAATTCCCAAGTCACTGAGCAACGTTTCAGCTTCTCTGGCTTCTTTCCAAGCAATCTCCTCTATAGGACCATGCAATGTTGACTTCCCATTCCCACCTAAAATTCAAGCAGATTTACGAGTAATTATAGTCATTTATAGCATAATTCAGCTATTGTTACAGTATAGTCCATCAGGAAAGTGATCCTGACTTATATAGTACTACCCGAGCGATCGTTTGATACCACACAATAGTATCATGTACAGTTATGGATTGACATGACCCGCGCTCTACAAACAAGAAGTAATAGCTCAGAATTACAGAGGTCGGAACTCACCGAGCGCGTCGAGGTGCCTCCGCCGTACATTCAAATCCCCCTTGGTGCTCTCCCCGAGGTAGTCCACCTGCGACAGCCTGGACGATGTCACCGAGAAGTAGGGCTCCTCGTCGTCGTCCTCCTCGCACTGCTCCCTCTCGACCGCCGTGGGCTTGCTGGCATCGAGCGCGCGGCACCTGAGCGACAGGGGAGAGCCCGGGAGGCGGAGGCGAGTCCTGATGAGGCATCGCGGCAGTGGCGGCGGCAGTCTGGAGCGCTGCCGAGGGAACCGGATGCAGACGCGTCGCACGAGCTCGACAGGGTCCGCCATTGCCGCGCGCGCTCTGCTGCGCTGGTGGTTTGGTTTAGAGGGAGAGTCAGGGAGGAGCGGATGGGGACGATGTGGGAGATAGTGGGGAGTGGGGACGCCGGGACCGGGAGACGGTGGAACATTTCAGAAAAAGTTCGAAAGAAATTTCAAGCACGTCAGCATTTTTTTCTCCCCAATAGGCAGATTCATGCGTCTTTCCTCGAATGTTTTTTCCTTTCTTGCGAGGGAATTCCCTCGAGGGTTTTTTTTTTTTGCGAAATAATTCCCTCGAGGGTTGACTAGTTGCATTTTTTCCTTACGACCCACTGACTTTGTTAACTGGTACAGAACAAAATACTTTCAAATCCAAAGCTATTTTTATCGGTCCTGAACCGCAATTATGAAACTGTCAATATTGAACTGCAAACTTTAAGTGGTGGAAACCCAAAGCTATCCTCTTTTTCTGGATGTATTAACAGTATGAAAAGAAAATATGCAGAAAAACATCAAAAAGTAGGACATATCTCTAGCGCAAACAATATTAGGAAGAATGTGTGTCTCTTTTGTGTTTCGGAATACCTAGATGATTGTACCCGTTGATGACCTCTTCTAGATCCCATTTTATAGCATTGGTTCATAGATTATGGGTACTTTTTAAATATATATTGAAAAAATGATACAATCCCCTCGCCCCTAATATGCATTTAGGCAAGAGTTTACCGGATGTTCCTCACATCTCTCCTGCACCCGATCGTAGGTGAGAAAAATTACGGAGAAAACAACAGAGGACGCTAAGGGTTTTCTCTATTCCTTTTGACCTATACTTTGATTCTTCAGACTCGTTTATTACTTATTTTTACCGTTGGTGAAGGTGTTTTTAACATCTAGCACTGGTGTCCCTACACAGTCCAGCCGATGCCATATAAACATTTGAGGAACCAGAGCGCCTACTTGTTCCATGCCCAAACTCAGCGTCTGTTAAAATATTGGTCTTCTCTGCTTAGCGCCAACAATCCTTATTCTATTTAGGCAGCGACAACAGCCCTTCCTCTAGTCAGGTTAGCTAAATCAATTTTTTTTATCAACGTGCGGCCACTTTTTTTTTATAGCAAACGGTGCCCTCTATTGTGGAGACGGTATCACAAAAAATTATTTTGCGTCGGTGCTGATGTTTTGCCTTTTTGAGCAGTTGGGCACAACAGTACCGAAGGCCTAAGAGGATTTTTAGGTCCTACTAGCAAAGTGCCCACGCGTTGCTACGTTATTATTGAATCAATGTTTATAAAAAAGAAAAAAAATTGTAAGTAACCTTTAAGCACCTAATGCGAGTACCCAAGCAAGAAAGTAATTTAATGAGAGAGAAATTGTGCTCCTCTAGCACAAACATATCCTAGGCAACGTGAACAAGGACATAAATTCGTAAATCTCATTTAGAAGTATAATGCGAGTACCCAAGCAAGAAAGTAACTTAATCAGAGAAAAAGTGTGCTCCTCTAGCACAAACATATCCTAGGCAACGTGAACAAGGACATAAATTCGTAAATCTCATTTAGAAGTATAATGCAAGTACCCAAGCAAGAAAGTAACTTAATCAGAGAAAAAGTGTGCTCCTCTAGCACAAACATATCCTAGACAACGTGAACAAGGACACAAATTTGTAAATCTCATCTAGAAGTACTTGTAGTTATGCAAGTATAATAAATTTATCATCGGCCGTGGATAAATACATCTTTGTATATTACCTACCGAACCGGTACCGCCGCCGCCGCCGCCAGAGGCTCTCCCCAAGAGCACCCAAAACCCATCTAGGGTTCCGTTCCTCTCGCCAGCGACGTCGCCGGTCCGCTCCACCTCCGGTGGCCCTAGTGCCTTGGAGGTGTGGCGGACCACGACCTCTCGCCGGCGGGAGGTTTTCGTTTCTTGTTTTTTAGTGTCTTCTTCGAGATATTGAGACGACGGCTACGTCTTGGAGTCAGAATAAAGTCCTCTCCGCTCTATCCTTGCTCCGGGGGCGCTTCTAGCACCGACGGAGGGCGCGTGGAGTCATTTGTCCGGCGGATCTCCTGGGATTCGGTCCGTTTTTGTGTTCGTTCGTGTGTTTTTAGATCAGTTTCTTTCGATCTATGGTTGTCATCATTGACGATGGTTGCTGCTCTAGTTCGATGGTCCTTTGTGGCCTTAGCACCACGACTTCTCGTCTGTCTACTACAACAAGCTCTACTACGACAAGCTTTGCCCGACTCCGATGATGGAGGGGCGAAGACGGCGGCGTCTTCGGCTCGTGCTAGTGTTTGTAGTCGCCGTTAGGTGGTCCAATAAACTATTTGTAATTTTTATTACTTTTAGTTCTCTTTGTACCGTTGTTGATGATTATTAATGGAATCAGTGAAATTTCGCAAAAAAATTACACCTTTGTATACCTAGAATCGAAACCTAAAGCACTATTGACAGATGCCGTATACGCGCACGTCGGCGCGTGTGTAGAACCAGCTGAATGTGAGAGAGATGACCACGCAGAGCATGCTTCTGGTGTTCCTAGTGTACAGGCAGCAGGGAGTCGACTCTCAACAGGTGATGTATACACACAACAAATTGACACCACATGGACATGGAGGCCTGTAAGGTAGGATGCCGCGGCCGCACCGCCGGGTTACTATAGTTTTTTGAAGCTAGGAGAGAAGATCATTTGCTAGTTGCTGTAGAGTTTGCCTACATCAATGGAGGTAGCATGGCCATCTGCTAGTTTTCGTGGACTGCTAATCAGCGACGGGAACGACGAGGTTGTTTATTTTTTTCCTTTTTCTTAGAGGATGCGGCCGCCGTGTTGATTAGGTTGCTGGGCCAGCTTTTATGGGTTTCAATTTCAAACCGAGTCGTACTTTAAATAGGAGAGCTTAAGAGATATCAGTGCCAATTTTTTTGCCCGCTATACTAAGAACAAAAACAGCCGAACAGTTTTTCACTTACCGGTGCCAATGGGGTAATATGGCGTTTGATGGGAGAGCAAAAAGGTCCAAAAAAGTGTTGGCCCGGAAGAAAAAATCCGTCCTTTATTATTAGGTATAGATATGAAATGTATGAATAAAAAACACATAAGTTAGACGTGTCGTGCTTGTGGATCCTACTGGAATGTGAAACACATGATTTCACAAAAAATGTTGTTTGGATGTCCTACTTTGTTTTGCAATGTTCAAGTTCCATGTAATAAGATTGATCTCGCTGGTTTCAAGATAGATGCGCCATCGGATATTCACTTTGGGTCGAATGTGCAAATGCACTTATTATGAGAAAACATTTTTTGAAATTTCAAAAAATTCAAAAAAAATTCACATATACATTCGAATATATTATGTTGGTTCACAAGTTTTCGGGATGAAAAAACATTTTATGTGTCATGTATAAAAAGACAAAATATGTCACAGAAATACGACTATTCACGTGATATTTTTTGTCTTTTTATGCATGACACATAAAATGTTCTTTCATCCCGAAAACTTGTGAACCAGCATAAAATGTTCAAATGTATATGTAGAATTGCTTTTGAATTTTTTGACATTTTGAAAAATGTTTTCTCACAATGGGTGCATTTGTACTGCGACCCCTTGCCGCCTATGCACCATATCTTTATTTATTTATTTTGAACTTATTATGCACCATGTCCTTATGATCGTGAGGAAAATACGTTACAGATCCCCGTATTTGGACGATTAGTTCAGGTAGGTTACTGGACCCTCCATGCATGCTGTTAAACACGTCTATTAGGTCTCTCTTACACAAAAAGAAAAGAAAAACTACACTACTCCCAACCGAGCAATTCCAGCATGCTAAAATACGAGATAATAAGGCTCCGATGCGAAGTGTGTGTGGATCGAACCAGGTGCTCTAGAGTCCAGTCCTGCCAGCACTCTGCTTTTGCAGCTCGCACGATTTGCACGAGGTTTCGATCTCTCTCTCGAGAGCCGTCACTTTCCGCTTTCGACCGTCGAGATCTCGATTTATGCCATCCGTCTCTTTGCTTGGAGCATAGTTTTTTTTTTAATTGAGCATAGATTCTTCTTGGCTCTGAGACGACAGGCCGATCCATATCTCATCTGGCTCACGGGTACCGGGTACGTGACGGCAACATGTGCGGCGCGCGTAAAATCTAGCCGCCAGAGTCGACGTGATACGCCCTAGCTTATGGCCCGTGCGACGCATCGAGAATTTCCCACACGGCGCGCACGCACGAGCACGACCCATCAGACCTCGTTCGGCAATGGTGTTTGACCGGTTTTTCTGTGTAAATTCCCGGCCCAACTCGAGAACCCGGAGACACGCAAAGGGTTGTTCGACGGGCCGGAATCGGACGGGCTTAGCACAAGCGTTTTCCAGAAAACTCGTCGGGCCGGAGGGGAACGGAGTCACGACTCCATCCTCGCGTTTTGCTCGTGGGACGACGGCTCGCTCAGACGACGTAGCAACAGCACGACGCGATGCTCGCCCCGTCCAAAACAACATATTTTGGTACTAGGGGATTTTTTAGGAAGTGGATTGGAAGGGAGAGGTGGATTGGATGAGTTAGGTGTTTTCACCGAATCCCCTCGGAACAATACACATCAAAACACTAGAAAACGCTGTCACCGAACGAGGCCTCACGAGTGCCCGCAGAGCGTGACGGACATCACCACCATCCTGCAGACCGATGCAAACGCGGCACGTAGCAGCCACAGCCCGTCATGGTGATCCCTGCACGGTCGGGGTGATCAACAGGCGGCTGCTCCACCGCCTCCGCGTGCGCGCCTTCCTCCCATCCGTCCAGGCCGGGAACGTCCTGCCTGCTGTGGCACGTGTGGCGGCACCGACACCGGCAGCTCCTCGTAGTGGCCATCGTCCGCGCACGGTGACGCCAGGGCCGGCGGGCAGCAGTACCACCGTGTCAGTTGCATTGCGAGTTCGCGCTCGTCTCTCCTTGGGCGAAAACAAGAGAGACTGAGATTCGAGCGCCGATCGATGTATGCACCTCAATGCAGTTCCGAAGTCGTGAGTATCCGGCGTGTTGTGTATGATGTGCTTTTTCAAAGGACCGTGCCATCCAGGGGTTTACTTTGAGACGGAACCAGAAGCAGTAGCAGATCACCTCCGATCCTAATGACTTTTAAGTGATCCCTCCGATCCAAATTAAATGACTTGGATTTATCTAGATTCGGATGTATCTAGTACTAAAACATGTTTAGATACATCCGAATCTAGACAAATCCGATTCAATTAATTTGGATAGGAGGGAGTAGTAAAAAAATAAAGGTGTCTTTGACTATGAGTTAAGATAAGTCACAATCGAGTAGTGGCTTGCAGCCTATTTGCTCCCCCTTTCCTTTTTGTCTTGTGTTGCTATGCTGTTGTCTTTTTTGTGGCTGTTGTCTTTTGTTGTTGGACTTTAACTTTGTATTGGGCTCTTTTTAACTCTGTTGTTGGGCAGTTGAACTGAACCGAGAGGCGGTATAGCTATGGTGTGTTGCTATCAGCGCTAGAGAGGCCGGCGGCCGGTGGTTGCTGCTTGCATCGTGCTTGTCCACTCCTCCCTCTTGGCCGTCGACATTGCTCGCTCATCAACATTCATGGCCATAACGTCCTTGCCGATGGCTATGGCTCCCTCGCCGTAGGACTTTTTTTTCCCCACATGCTGCTTGTTGAGATGCTCCTGATTTATTCTCCTCGAAACAGGCTTTACGTCCCGCTATATTAATATAGCAACTGACCGATACAACGTTCCAAACACTGTTGGGGCAAAATAGCACAAGCCAAACCCGAGACGAAAAGCAAGAAGAAATGAAGAAGAAAGAACAGAAAATAAAGCCGATAACTGCGGTGCGACGAAAACAAAGATAACTCGCAACCGTTGTGCCCTCCAGAGAATTATCACCACACGTCCAGCAATCCAAAGTGCCGCATACCAAACAGCACCTCCAAGCAGGGGGAGTGACGACGACGCACTGCTGCCCAGACTGATCCTAGGGTTTCCCCCAGTACGCAATGGGAGGTGGGGAAGGGATACACCCGACATCCTTCAAGAAGGATGGTTGATGGCCCAAAATATGTCATGCTCGTTGGGGAACCCCAAGTGGAAGGTATGATGATCACAACAACAAATTTTCCTTCAGTTATAAAACCAAGGTTTATCGAACCAGTAGGAGTAAGGAAACACCTCCAAGGTGTTGCTAGCTGGACTTTGGCAGGGCGCACTACCAGCGCCAGCAGCAACGTGAATATCTGCACAACACAACCACAAAACTTTACCCCAACTTACAGCGGGGTTGTCAATCTCACCGGTTTTGCTAAAAACAAAGGATTAAACGTATTGTGTGAAAGAAAGTAATTGCTTGCAGAAATTAAATAGAAAGCAGTAAACAATTGTAGATTGATGGTAAAAGAAATGACCGGGGTCTATAGTTCACTATTGGTGGCTCTCTTTAAGATAGATGACATGTTGGGTGAACAGATTACAGCGGGACAATTGACAAACATCGAGAAAGCAATATTCATATACTAAACATCTTGACTCCTTTGATATTTATTGGGCATTACAGCATTATACATAGATCGTAATCCAACTGCATCTATGACTAATAATCCATCTTCAGGTATCATCCGAACCCCCTCCAGGATTAAGTTGCAAGCAATAGATAATTGCATTACGCATTGCGTGTAAAGTAAACAATACGATTGTTCTATGAACAAAGGATTGCTATTTTCTCCCTAGTAGCAACAGCACATCTAGTACCTTAGAGATTTCTGTCACTTCCCCAGATTACTAGAGGCATGAACCCACTATCGAGCATAAATACTAACTCTTGGAGTTGCTAGTATCTACTTGCCCAAGATAGCTACTAACAACGGAAAGCATGCAAGATCACAAATAACAAAGACATGATAGAATCAATAATCAATCTGAAATAGCATCTCAATATCCATCGGATCCCCGCAAACACAACATGTAGAATTACAAATAGATGATCTTGATCATGAACAGAGCTCACAAGATCTAAACATGATAGCACAAAGGAGAAGAACCAACCATCTAGCTACTACATGGACCCGTAGTCCAAGGATGAACTACTCACGCATCACACCAAAGGCTTGCATGATGATGAAGAAGGCCTCCAGGGTGAATTCTCCCCCCCCGGCAGGGTGCCGGGAAGAGTTTCAGATCCCTCCCGATCTAGGGATGGAGATGACGGCGGCTACAGACTCTTTCGTGGAATTTTAATCGGGTGCCTAGGGTTTCTGTATCAGAGGCATCTTATAGGCGAAAGGGGAGGCCGAGGGGGTGCCCTAGGTGGCCAGACCACCCCCTGGAGCGGGCCAGGCTTGGCCGCACGGCTAGGTGGTGTGGCGGCCCCCTGGCCCCTCCCCGTCTCGTATTCTGGCTCCGTGTCTCCCTCGGTGAAAAACCGACTTTGGCTTTTGTCCCGTCCAATTCCGAGAATATTCATTTTCTGACTTTTCTGGAATAAAAAACAGTAGAAAACATGTAGCTGGTACTGTGGCTCTTATTAATAGGTTAGTCCAAGAAAGTGTATAAAAAGTACTTCAAAGTGTGGACAAAACATAAGAAAGTAGATAAAACCAAGCATAGAACATCAAAAATTATGGATACGTTTGCAACGTATCAATGGTGATACCCGCAAGCGTCACCGCGTCAGTGTCAAACTGACAAGGATTTCTCTTGACCCTCAAAAGAACCACACTCCCGGACACTTTATAAAGCTCCACCAAGCTCGCCGCCCACAAGCACGCGCCACCCCAGTCTTGAAGTCGCCACCGCCGTCACACCGTGAGCCACGGAACGAGGCCGGTAAGCCGAGAGAGCGGAGACTTTGGCAAGGGTCGGCATGCCATCAACACGCAGGAGGGAACTACCTCCATCGCTTGAAGGTGGTAGCCAACCGAATGCAGCAGCAAGACAAACTAGGCCCCCTTGGCCCAGCCAAGCCCGAATAGGCTCGTGAAGTCCTATCGCCACACTACAGCAAGGGTGCCACCGTACACGCCAATCCCAGCACCAGTCCCTACTCCTCCATCCACCAGGAGATCTGCCACCACGACATATCCCTACCACCAAGCAACAACTCCGTCGCCACCGAGCTTACCCGGTCCTTCCGGATCGCCGCCGGTCAAAGGATCGCACATCTCCTCCCCGGAGCCACCTCCTCCGGAGATGCCCTTGTAGTCCGCCTTCCGAGGCCACCTCCCTGCCATCCATGAACTCGAGTCCATACCATGCCAACATCACACCCAAAATTCTGCCGGATTGGGTAGGGTGTTCGGGCACTATATCACGCGCAGCTACCAAGGTATGGGGCACCACACACATCCACCCAAAGTGGTCGCTGTTTGAACGCAACGACAGGGTCGATCAGATGGGATCAGGCCCAGATCAGCCTGCAGGCCCCGCATGCCCAGATCGGGACCATATGAGCCCCGTCGCCGCGCTGCTGCTCCTCGGTCGCGCCTCCGTCAAAGCACCGGAGACCGTCGTCCTAGGTCCACCGCCACCGCACGCTGCCCGTTTCCATGCTCTACCGCTAATGGAACAAACAATGTCGCCGCAGGAATGAAGCCCCGAGCCGTCCCTAGAGCATCATCGAGGGCTGCACCTGATAAGGGGTGACCTCAAGGGTGGCTCGATCTTCACGGATCTCGTGGTCAAATCAATGGGAAAGTAAGGGGAAAGGGAGAAGGTAGTGGAAGCGAACACACACCTCATGAAGAACACGATGAACACATGCAAAACTCACATGATAAAACGCCAATTGCTCCCGTTGGCGGCTACCGGTCCGATAGAATCCTTGCAAGGAAAGATCGGTCAACGTGGTCCTATCGATCCCAATCAGAGAGGGAAGAACACCTTGGAGAGGGTCTTGACAACTTGGTGAAGGGCTCCGACGCCAAGTCCTTGTACAATGATGGATGCACGATGCAAAGTCTAACGAGGTTGGTGATGATAGTCGGTCCCCTTGGTAAAGGGGATGAGGAAAAACTAGAGATTCCATAAAGGGGTCGTCTTTAGTCTATCATCTATGCCTAAGGGATACATGAGGGGTAGGGGATCTATTTATAGGCCAGCCACTAGAATGGGGGTAGTTTAGGCAAAAGGGTAAGTAAAAGGAATATTCTAGGGCATCAAACCCAGATCCGTGTGCATATGGGGATTTCTGGTCGTAAGTCCGGCGGCGCCGGATCTGGCACCAAGATTTCCGATTGTCGCCAAATATTCTGGTCGTTCGCTAGAAAGGCATACGGAAGTGTGCTCTGACGGGTATTGTGGTCTGCCGATTTGCTCGGCGTGGGATCCGGTCCGCATGTTCTGGTGCCGGATATTCTGGCGGTGTCGGGTCCTTCGCCATTTTGGCTCTACCTCTTCCGTCTTCTCTTACAAGCCTCCGTCTTGTTGGGCATGAGTCCTCAGGATTCCTCCCTTGTCTCCGTACTTGTCGATGTGAACCTATTATGGTCATAGGATGGAGTATAAAGTAGGATACCATTCAATAGGGTAGGAAGTGGGATCTCAAAGAGGATAGGATTCACCTTTGGAGTCCATGATGACTTGGCATAAGTTGGAGACCTTGATGTGGTAACGATCGTAGGTCGGGCTACATCAGCTCCCCCTTCAAAAAGAGTCGTCCTCGACTCTATATGCTCATCACAAAGTAGAAGAGGTTGAGAGACCTTCTTGATCTCGAGGTTCACCGTATAGTCGTCCTTAGGAAGATTGACTTGACAACACTTCAATGTTCCTTCACCTTCCATGAAGCCTACCAAGCTCACTATAAAAGCGAAGCAACACTCAAAGCGTAGCCAATTCGTGAAGATTATATTATGAGTCCTCAAGTAGAAGCAAGTCACCTTATGATGTAGAGATAGCTCGTTGAAGGGCAGCAATAAGTAACTCTCTACGGTTCGTCTTATCAACTTATGGTCTATAAAGGTTGACGTGTAAGAAATTGTATCTTCACACAACAAAAACCAAGCAACATATTTTTGTGCGTGATAGAGGAGCATGTCATTTGTGGCATGTCCATCCTTGTTCACAACACTATTATCACAACTCAAGTATAGAAAATGAAATGCATATGCAAGGTCAAAGTGCATGGACATTGTTTGAACATCATCCAAATGTGGGAACTCAAAAAATCCATATAATGTCTTAGTGTGGCACTCAACGCAATTGACTGAAATATTGATCAACATATTTGATGCAAGGATAGGAGAATTCGGTAAAAACACATGAGGAAAAATATCCAAAACAACATCATTGTGTGCAAACCAACCATTGGAAAGATAAATTGTTCGACATGTTGGATGTCACACACAAATCATCAAAATCCAAAATGGAGCTATGTGTATCACGAGCGGAAGCAAAAAAGCACATGTTTGCAAACAAACCATATGAAAGAGCAAGTGGTCCTTATGTTTGTTGCAACAACAATACGAGACACTTGGAAGCTCTCATGACAATACATGCTCATAATGATATTATGGTTGCACACAAAACATCAAAAAGAGAAATTGTTCAACATTTTTGCTGCAACACACAAAACATCAAAATCCAATAGCAAAAAAACATGATTGTCACAAGGTGAAAGAATACCATCAACATGCTTGCAAGCTAACCATAGGAAAAAGCAATTTTTCAACATGAAAGATGCGAAGCATGCAAAAGGTATCAGAGCTGGGTTTGATCTTGAACTCACTCAGGGGATGCTCTCTAGAGCTATTTTTGTCAACTCGTGCTCAACCGAGGTTGACATTGTAGTGCGGGTATCTACACAGATCATACACAAAAGGAAGAATATGTGTGCATAGTAAAGAAACACATCATCCATCATGACGTATCTCTTCTTGTGCACATCACCATTAGTGTCAATCAAGTGTAACATAGATGCATGGTGAAAATACAAGTGGGGAACATGCTTATCATGGCAATCATCAAAATCTCAAAAATTTGAGAAAGCTATGGGAGGCATCTCAGAAAACATATGATAATTATCGTTGCATGCAAAACAAGTGAAAGATAAATTATTCATCTTATTGCTCGCAACGACAGAAATTGTAAAACATCCATGAAAAAAACATGGTCCTAGGGGTATTGTTGTTAACATCATTGCAAGCAAACATTGAAAAGAGCAATTATTCAATAAAGTGCAAGCAATGATATCATCAACGTAACATTTAGAGTATATCATGTCTATGGAAATATTATGACAATAAAAGGATTCCACATGGTCATCATGATGCATAGCAAAATCAACACATGGGAATAAGAGTGGAACATATGTCATGTCACAAGTATCATCCATAGCATGCAAACAATCATGTCCACTAGTGGGATCATGGCATCATCAACACCCTTATTCTTACCTTGTTCATACCTATCATATGAAGTGGGTGTTTTGGTAGTATTAGTCTCCATGTGGACGACTTCTTCATCCAATATAGGGACGGCGTCATCTTCATCCAATATAGGGACGGCGTCATCTTCATCCACCACGTACGTCTTCTCGGTCGGAGACATCATCATATCCAAGCTTGATTCTTCTTGCACCATGGAACCTAGCACGTCATGAGAAAACACACTAGAGGTAGAGAGTAAGTCGTTAGAAATCAAAATGGCCTTACATGACCTATCAACTATCACTCTCAACTCACTCGGTGTATCACCCATGCCCTCTAAATGAAAGCACGCAATCTCACGTATGATGGCGTCGCTCATCTCACTCTTGCTTTCACTCAAGTGAGCTAAGTCATGGGCATACCTAGGGGATGGGCCGTGGCCCACCAAGAATTTTCGGAAACAGCTAAATAGTATATACTCATTAGGACACGATCTCCAAATAATGGGCATCATTTGAGAAAATTAATTAGGTTCATGTCAATCTTCTTACCATGCATGGTTTGTCTGAGTTTAGTGCGAGTCTTGCGAGCGAGATAAACACATTCAACGAGCGAGGATCGTAGAACAATACTTTTCTTCTACTTCTTCCGACCCAAATTAGTTGACTCAAATTTGTCAAAATACGGATCGAATCTAGACAAATCTAAATCAACCAATTTTAGTCTAAGGAAGTATTTTTTACTATGATGAAGCACAAGTTGCCCTTTTTCCCTTTCGTGCAGTAGGCTAGTCGTGCGTGCGTACTACTTCATGCATCAAAAATTTCAAACAAGATTAATTTTGATATTACACAACCAAATAAAGATCCATTTTATTGTCTCCACTTCAAGCTTTCAAAGTAATATCTCATTTTTATAATTTTTTGCAGTTTTAGAGCATCTCCAGCCGCGCTTTCTAAGCGTCTGGCAGCAGCGCCGGACAACACACTTGGGAAGTGCCGGCACGAACGAAAGGCTTTGGAGTGCGTCGGACAACATCTGGCCACATTTTGCTACAAATTTAGATTGAATATATAGTCAAACGGATAACATCCGGCGTCCGTCCATGTCCGCCCCTAGGCTCACAAGTGAGCCTCCCACCTACCATGTTGGTCATATTTTAATGCATTGTGGCCCTTGCTTTGCATTCCACACCCTATCCACTTTAATATCGAAGCTTCTCCACACCGTGTCGCTCCTCCACATCCTATGTTCTCGCCTCCCTCTCCCCGCTGGCGAGACCTAGCCTAGCAACTGCGATGTCAAAGAGATGGTACTGTACGACAAATGACCACGGGACTGAAGTTCCTTGGGCTTCCGCCAATGGGGGTTTTCCGTATCCGTAAGGCGATGCCGACACAGACAAAGCCGGAGGAAGAGCACCACCCTGGTTCCATTTGCATCGTAGTGGGGTGGCAGTATTGAGGCAATTTTTATATTGCATGTGGGTTAGTGAAAAAAAATTGAGTGTGCCCACCCACCATTTCATTCCTGGGTCTGCCACTGGGCTAAGTGGCTCTCATACTCATATGGGATTGGTACCACATCATCACTCAAGCATATATGGATAGGCTCGGTTCTTTCAACTCCATGCGCCTCCTTCGGTGAAGGGAAAATCCCATGCTCACCATTCTCAACTTTGTCGCTGCCTTGTACTTTGGGTGCCATTGTGGTGGTAGCACTCATATAGGAAGTATTGGTCCTTGACGCCATCTTTGCCCTTGCATCCAATTGTTGGCAAAGCAACTTGTTTTCTTCTATCTCGTGGGGGTCATATTTTTTACGGCCTCGTCCAACTTGGCGAAGTAGAGGTCCATATCTTGCTTGAATGACATTCTTGGAGTGCTTGGAGAAGAAGTTGTATTGAAGCTCTTGTAGTTGGATGCTTCATCTTGAACTTAAAGTTTTGGCGTTGAAGCTTGATGGCATGGAAGAAGGCTTGCTCTTGGTGCCATTTTGGTGGTGGCACTAGTAGTTGAAGGTGCCTTATGATGATAGTGTCGACAGAGGTCATTGGTGTGCCTTGCTGAAGGTTTATGTTGGTGAAGCACTTGGTCATCCACATGATGCTCGCGATGATGATCCTTTTCCTTGGCACTCTTCTTGTGATGGTAGTGCCTTCTTGAGCTTGACTCGTTAAGTTTGGTGAGTGATGGCTCAATACACGGCGCCCAGTAAAGTGCTTGGTGCGTGGTGTTGATGTAGAGCTTGTTGGGAACCCCAAGAGGAAGGTATGATGAGCACAACAGCAAGTTTCCCTCAGTTATGAAACCAAGGTTTAATCGAACCAGTAGGAGCAAGGAAACACCTCAAAGGTGTTACTAGCTGAGCTTTGGCAGGGCGCACTACCGGTGCTAGTAGCAACGTGGAGACCTGTGATACATTGCAAATGTATCTATAATTTTTGATGCTCCATGCTTGGTTTTATCCACTTTCTTGTGTTTTGTCCACACTTTGGAGTACTTTTCATATGATTTCTTGGACTAACCTATTAACAAGAGCCACAGTGACAGCTGCCTTTTTTCTGCTGTTTTTGGTTCCAGGAAAGTCAGAAAATGAATATTCTCGGAATTGGACGGGACAAAAGCCAAAGTGCCTATTTTTCCAGAAGACTCACGGAGCCAGAATACGAGACGGAGGAGGGCCAGGGGCTGGCCACACCACCCCTAGGCGCGGGTTGGGCCTGGCCACGCCAGGGCATGGTGTGGTGGCCCTAGGAACCCCCTCGGTCTCCCTCTTCGCCTATAAGAAGCCTTCTGACCTAAAAACTCAGGGGGGTTCGACGTTTTTCCAGAAGGAGTTCCGCTCCGCCGCCACCACCAGATTCCACGAAACAGCACCAGAAACTCCGTTCTGGCACCCTGCCAGGATGGGGAATTGGAGGAGATCGTCGCCATCATCATCACCATCGCTTCTCCATCGACCATCCATGTTTCCCCCATCTATGAGTGAGTAATCCCCCGCTGTAGGCTATGGGGATGGTAGGGATTGGATGAGATCGTTCATGTAATGGCATCAGATTGTTAGGGCATGGTGTCTAGTATCTTTTGTTAGTGCTTTATGACTTTGTTGCAACTTGTTGTGCTTAATGCTTGTCACTAGGGCCGGAGTGCCATGATTTCAGATCTAAACTTATTATTGATTCATTATGATAGTATTGTTTCTGGTCTTATCTACAAGTTGTGTACACACGTTGTTGTCCGGAACCTATGGCCCCGAAGTGACAGAAATCGGGATAACCGGAAGGTTAAGGCTTTGATGTGAGGATCACATGTGTTCACGGAGTGTTAATGCTTTGCTCCGGTGCTCTATTAAAAGGAACACCTTAATTGCCAGTAGTTCCCTAGAGGCCCCGCTGCAAACGGCCTGGCAGGACAAAAGATGTTGTGCAAGTTCTCATTGCGAGCACGTATGACTATATATGGAAAACATGCCTAGGATTGTCTAGTACTTGGGTGCTTTATCTTATTTATCTGCAATTGCCCTATGTTCTGATTGCTATGTGAATTGTCTTGTCCATGAAATGCCCGTCCATCCATCCCTATGCCTACCGCACTCGAATCCCACTGTACTACTGTCTTTGTTTTACTACTGCTGTTACTTTACTATTCCTACTACAAAACTGTTGCTACTGATAAACTGCTGTGAGCAAGATTGTTTCCAGGTGCAGCTGAATTGACAACTCAGTTGTTAAGGCTTATAAATATTCTTTGGCTCCCCTTGTGTCGAATCAATAAATTGGGTTTCACTTCCCTCGAAAATACTGCGATACACCCCCTATACTTGTGGGTCATCAACCTGCACAACACAACCACAGAACTTTGTCCCCAACTTGCGATGAGGTTGTCAATCTCACCGTGTTTTGCGGAAAACAAGGGATTAAACGTATCGAATGGAAAGAAGTAAAAGTTTGCAGAAAGTAAACACAAAACAGTAAATAGTTGTAGATTGTATGTAAAGAAAGAGGACCGGGATCCATAGTTCACTAGAGGTGGCTCTCCTTAAGATAGATAACATGCTGGGTGAACAAATTACAGCAGGGCAATTGACAAACACCGAGAAAGCAATACATGCATATACTAATCATCTTGACTCCTCTGAGACTTGATTGGGCATTACAACATAATACATAGACCGCCATCCAACTACATCTATGACTAATAATCCACCTTCAGGTTATCATCCAAACCCCCTCCAGTATTAAGTTGCAAGCAATAGATTATTACTTTACGAACTGCGTGTAAAGTAAACAATACGATTGTTCTATGAATAAAGGATTGTTGTTTTCTCCCTAGTAGCAACAGCACGTCTAGTACCGTAGAGATTTCTGGCACTTCCCCAGATTACCAGAGGCATGAACCCCTATCGAGCATAAATACTAACTCTTGGAGTTGCTAGCATCTACTTGGCCAAGATAGCTACTAACAACGGAAAGCATGCAAGATCTCAAATAACAAAGACATGATAGAATAAATAATCAATCTGAAATAGCATCTCAATATCCATCGGATCCCCGCAAACACAACATGTATGGATTACAAATAGATGATCTTGATCATGAACGGAGCTCACAAGATCTAAACATGAAAGCACAAAGGAGGAGAAACTAGCCATCTAGCTACTACATGGATCCGTAGTCCAAGGATGAACTACTCACGCATACCACCGGAGGCTTGCATGGTGATGAAGAAGGCCTCCAGGGTGAATTCCCCTCTCCGGCAGGGTGCCGGGAAGAGCTTCAGATCCCCCCGATCTAGGGACAGAGACGACGGCGGCTACGGACTCTTTCGTGGAGTTTTGATCGGGTCCTTAGGGTTTTCGTCCCGAGGGCAACTTATAGTCAGAAGGAGAGGCCGAGGGGGTGCCGGGAGCGGCCACACCACCCCCTGGCGCGGGCCAGGCCTGACCGCGCGGCCAGGTGGTGTGGTGGCTCCCTGGCCCTTCTCCGTCTCGTATTCTGGCACTTGATCACTTCCGGAAAAATAGGCACTTTGGCTTTTGTCCTGTCCAATTCCGAGAATATTCATTTTCTGACTTTCCTGGAACCAAAAATAGCAGAAAACAGGCAGCTGGCACTGTGACTCTTGTTAATAGGTTAGTCCAAGAAATCATATGAAAAGTACTCCAAATTTGGAACAAAACACAAGAAAGTGGATAAAACCAAGCATGGAACATCAAAAATTATAGATACATTTGCAATGTATCAGTGAGCATGCTCATATTCTTGGCGAAGTTGTCATCCATGTCGTGCTTGAAGTTGTCCATGCCGTGCTTGAAGTTGTTGAGAGCACTTTCGACCATGTCCATTTGATGGTGGACCTTGGCTCTCTCGAGGTGGAGGTTCCGTCTTGGTCGACGCGAC
The DNA here is from genome assembly GCA_910589775.1 of Avena eriantha. NCBI lineage: Eukaryota > Viridiplantae > Streptophyta > Magnoliopsida > Poales > Poaceae > Avena > Avena eriantha. Next base: position 234,295,183 of record OU342742.1, on the reverse strand, counting down.
TTGCGGAGCTTGTCGGTATCGTCCTTGAAGTCGTCCATGCTTGGGGAGTTATTGTTGTTGTAAAACTCCATATCACCCAAGAATGTGGATCCATTTTTGGTGTAGTGCTCCAATATGTCATCCATGCTTGTGGAGGTGTAGGTATGGTGGCTCATCGTGGATTCGTCATAGAAATCCTCCTCGGTTCCAGAGTCCCTAGACATGTTTCACAAGACCAAGTGGTGTATATGGAAGTGGTAGTGGGTGTTAGGGAAACAATATCAAACCTTACTTTATCTTGGAAGATAGTATCGTGCAATTGGCCAGACTTGAAAGCAATAAAAACCAAGTAAAGTGTAGTTCATGTGGAACACCAAAACCAACTAACCACTAAAAAAATACACACCAAGCTTATGGTGGATGGGTATGGAAGGTGGCATGTCAAGAAAAAATTCGAAATCAAGATGTTGTAATGGCAAGTAAAGAACCACGATGATCACCAAGCAAAACAAGTCAGTCCACAAGATATATGAATTATGTACAAGGAAACACACACGGTGCGATAAATTGGACTTGTGCGATGGAGAAAGTGAGCTAAGAACCAAATGATTACCTAGCAAAGACTATAAATTCGTGTCGCACAAGTGCAAGGAGAGACGCTAGTTCGTTTGCAACAAAATTGGTGGGCTACAAGATATGCACAATACATACCACCTATATGATGTTCATCGAGCTTGCGCTTCCTATTCTATGAGGCACTTGTTTTTTGTTTTTTGTTTTCCTTTTTTCTATTTTTCTTTCTTTTTCTATTCTTTTTCACTTGCCTCTTTCTTGTGCCAACAACTATGCAAGATAACTATATGGGATAGTGCACTCGCAACTTTTGCTCAGAATTCTACAAGGTATCAAATGTGCATAGCCTAAGCAATCATAGGATAAACTAGTCTCAATAGGTGTTTGTTGTTCGCAAAGATAGTGGAGTTCACAAAGGAATGCAAGTGGGGAGAAAGTCGCGGAATATTTATACCTTTCATCGCCGATCTTCAACCTTTATTGTTGGATTCTGCCTTACTTATGGAATTTGGATGTAGTAGATAGCATGAACCACTTGTATGATGATGTAGAGATCCTTCTCCTCTTCGAAAGGAGCTAAGGACACCAAAATCCGAGTTCAAATGCAAAATTTATGCTCAAATCGGTGCGGAGCTGAAGCTGTTGGCGGCCAAACTGGCACTGCCGGAAGCGCTGGATATCTGATTGGAAATTCCGGTTGTTGGTCCGGTTCGCCAGACCTGGCACCAGAACGAGTTGGTGCATGCGAAAATCGCAATTTCTGGGGAAAAACTTGATGGAAAACATTAGATCTGATGGGAAAATGATGGAATTAGGCCATGGGAACGCATGGAAAGGTAGATCAACAAGTTTAGCAAGCAATCCATGGATCAAAACCTACCAAAATGTACTCAAATCATAGATCGATCCAAAACACAAATTGGGGCTATTTTTGGTGGAATTTTGAGTTTATAGGGAAAAGACCAAATCGAAGTGAAATCCGTGGCAACCAAAAGTTTTTGATACCAGATGATAAGGGGTGGCATCAAGGGTGGACCAATCTTCACGGATCTCGTGGTCAAATCAATGGGAAAGCGAGGGGAAAGGGAGAAGGTAGCAGAAGTGAACACACACCTCATGAAGAACACGAGGAACACACACAAAACTCACACGATATAAGGAAAATTGTTCCCGCCGGTGGCCACTGGTCTGATAGAATCCTCGCAGGGAAAGATTGTTCAATATGCTCCCATCGATCCCAATCGGAGAGGGAAGAACACCTTGGAGAGGGTCTTGACAACTTGGCGAAGGGCTCTGATGCCAAGGCCTTGTAAAATGATGTATGCACAATGCAAAGTCCAATGAGGTTGGTGACGATAGTCGGTCCCCTTGGTAAAGGGGATGAGGCAAAACTAGAGATTCCACAAAGGGGGTTGTCTTTAGTTTATCATCTCTCCCTAAGGGATACATGAGGGGTGGGGGCTATATTTATAGGACAACCACTAGAATGCGGGTAGTTTAGGCAAAAGGGTACATAAAGGGAATATTCTAGGGCATCAAACCCAATCTATGCGTAGACGGGGATTTCCGGTCATAAGTACGGTGGCGCTAGATCTGGCACCAAGATTTCCAGGTCATCATGGGATCCGATCCACCGGTTTTGGTGCCGGATATTCTGACGGTGGATCCGGCGATGCCGGGTCCTTCACGGGTTTGGCTCTGCCTCTTCCGTCTTCTCTTCTAAGCCTCCGTCTTGTCTGGCATGAGTACCCGGGCTTCCTCTCTTTTCTCCGTACTTGTCAATGTGAACCTATCATGTTCATAGGCCGGAGTATGAAGTAGTATACCATTCAATAGGGTAGGAATACCAAACAATACAAAAATCATGTGGTCCCCACTCCCTCGCGCCCCTCCGTTTCAAACACTGCGAAATTTCTTGCGCTCGGAACCTCTCGTAACACTTTTCTAGCTGGCTTTACCCGCCAGAACTCGACACCATGCACTCCTCACCCAACAGTATACCGGAGCTGCATTAGCTGCGGTCTCATCCAAAGCACCATTGCCTCTTCACTGACATCCAGTATGCTCGATCTAAGTCAGCGAGTCCGTCGTTGTCCACCGCACCTGATTTCATTTTCCCAATTTCCTGTCCAGGGCGCTGAATCCATCAATGACTGCCCAAGATCTGCTTCAACACCGCCGGCATCCTCCCCACCCATACCATACTAGAGCCGCCGTGTAGTGCACCAATTCTCCCTTGTCCACCGTGCTCAAGCCGGCATCGAGTGCCCAAGATCTGCTTCCCCGACGCAAACAGCCGGCGCAACCACAACACCCTTGGTGATAAGGATGTCACCCGTGCCGGTACGGATGATGCTTAGAAGCCTATCCGACCATGGTAACCAAATCTCCAACTCTTTTTTTGTTTTGTCAGCAGTACAGTAGGTTCAAGCCTGTTGCAGTGAACTACATTTTTGTAATCATGTTGTACACCAAGTCCACGCGCACGCCTGTTCTTCATGCTACATACTACGGAGTAGGTCACTAGACATGTTGGTTTGCATTCGCTGCTCTACAAATTTTAAAGTCATGCACATGTTCTTAGCTACTCCGAACAACAATAATTGCCTGCTATCGTGTAGTTCTTGAAAAATGTAAAATCAGTGGAAAATATTAGTGTGGATTCCCTACTCCACAATTACTGAATCTATCTAGTTCGGCATGAGATAAGTTCATGTTATTATTTCCTCCTTGGCATCTTGCTGCTATCATGTAGTACCCGTTTAGACTCTTCATACTAATTTGATTATAATTTTATTGTTCCCATCTGGTTCTTCAAAAGCTGTAACACTAACTTTTTTCTTGGATAGATCCCAGAATGGAACAATGAACATGTTGGTTTGCATAGTCTCTTCTAAAGGTTCACAAGGGACGCCATTATTTCCTTATCTGGTGCTGGTTCGTCCTAAGCAATGGCATAACTGTCCTCTACTATGTAGTTCACTCGTGGTTTGCATTCCTGCTCTAGAAGTTCTCTTATGATGCCATTATATTTCTATGTGGTTGATGCTTAGCTATGATAGTAACTATATGCCATTGTGTAGCTCACCGCAAATTCTGAGTCACCCAACGTCTCTTGCATTCCAGGAAATACCATTGCTTCCATATATATTTGCTGAAATGACCTGGCTAGTTTATATTTGCTGAAATTCCAACAAACACTTTGTTTGATTGCTTATTTCATTATAGGCACACTTGTCTAATGATTGTTTGTCCTATTCTACAGGTTCACGAATGACGCTACTATATCTCGCATCAGGTTCTGTTTCATCCTAAGCAACGACATAACTATCCTCTACTATATATAGTTCATTCGTGGTTTGCATTCCTACTCTACAAGTTGTCGTATGATGCGGTTATAATTTCTCTCTAGTTCATTCTTAGCTACGATAGTAACTGCATGCTATTGTGTAGCTTAGTACAAATTCCGAGTCACCCAACGTCTCTTTCATTCTAGGGTATACAATTGCTTCCATATATTTGTTGAAATGACCTGGCTAGTTTGTATTTGCTGAAATTCTAAGCCACACACACATTGTTTGATTGCTCGTTTTTCATGGTGGGTCACTTGTTTAATATATTCTTGCTTGTCCTGTTTGTTTGACGTGTTGGTCAATAATTGAACCATTGACCAGTTGTACTCCAGTTCATAGATCCTGTCATATTAGTCAAATGAGTAGTTTGTCTTGTTTGATGTATTAACTAGTTATTACTTAGTTTCAGACTGCAATTATTGCTATCGCCACCAACGAGGGGGCTGCAAGATCATGTCTCCTCCAATTTAGCTCTCACACTCAAAGGAAGATGCGGGTGATAGATTGAGAAAGAAAATTGAGGACTCCTCTATCAACTCGATTGTCAACTGAAATGCCAAATTTTCTTTCCCTTGAGTTGATAATATGTAATATTTTTAACAAGTTTGCAGCTGATGTAATATCTAGATAACTCGCATAGGCCATGTAGGCAGGCTTGTTGGTTTGCGGCCCCAAAGTTCCTGGGCGAGTGGAACGCGGTGCTCAAGTTGCGTGTAATTGCTGCATTTCGCAAACTTGGGATACCAACTACCGAGAGGGGCCATTTCGAGGCAAACTCATCTCCCCCTGCCAAATTCGAACACTCCATCAAACTGCCCCGTGAAGTAGACTGTCGGGACCCCATGTCAGTATTATGTCCGTGTCGCGAGCACCAACGCGGCAACCACATAGGAAAAACGATGAACTAAGGGCTTTGGTGCGTTGACCAAAATCACAAATCCACTCCCTCGTTCCACATGAACCGTAGCACCGGCGGCGTCGAAATCCACCCTCCAACCAGAATGATCTCTTCGGATGTTTGGTAACTTTCCTCCGCCAAGTTGCTGCACCCACTCGCTGATCCCGAGCTCCAATGGCGCATGCCGTTCCCGCCGTTGCGAGGCTCTAGCCCGCCTCCGTAGCCAACGAGTTGAGCAGCAGGGAGGATAGCAGATCCTACTGAAGAAGTTCTGGCTACATGCGGGTGAGCTACTCTTCTCTTTGCTATTCGCGCTAACTATAATTGCTAGCTTGCTATTGAACATAGAATTGTTTGCTAGCCCAACATTGACGAACAATTTTTGTCCCTAATTTTCTGTCAAGTGGGATCTTCGCGGACCAACCTTACCTGGTTACGGTAGCCCTCTACAGCTTCGACTCTAAATTAGCAAATGGGAAGAGAAAGTGGTATGGATACCATTATTTCACGATGGAAGAAGCACCGACGCAGATCTACACTATCCTTGGTATGGTTGCTGCTCTGCGTAAACATGCTGAAATAGGGCCAAAGCAGACTGCAAAGTTCAGCTTCATGGATGAACGAGGCATCATGGTTCCTCTAACGTATGACAGTCAACTAATTGGGTTAATGAAAAGGTCTACTTCGGCCTGCATGTTTACGCTGAATTGTGATATACTGGATGTGGAAGCTGCTGCAATAGGGAGTCGCCCTGCTATTCTTGGATAGGGTGGTCACTCAAACCCTTGCTCCTGGTAAGCAAAAGTCGCCGTGCTATTTTATCTGTAGATATTAGGTAGTTAGCCGTGTCATGTTTCTTTGGCAGGAAGCGCCGCAAGGTTAGAAACGTGATTGCCGTGTCAGTCATTTTGCTACCAGAAGAAAATCAAAACGAGTGGAATGATGACGCTGGACACCATTCTAGTGTTGATTGTCCCGGCGATGCAGAGTATGTGAAGGTAAGAAAATTGGCACCCGGGAAGAGGAAGAAGGCAGGAAATAAAGAAGCCAGTGGTCATGAAGGCTTGGCACCCAGCCAGGGGAAGAAGGCTGCTGGCAATGAAGATGCATAATAATGTGTTGAACTTGAACCTATATATGTAATTCGGTTAAATTATGGAGCTCTGTGCGTGGAACTTGTCGGGCGGAACAATCTACACACGTTCTCGAAGTATAATGTACCGCGACTTGAGGTTTGGAAACGGCCGAGTCACTAGTTGAATCCAAAATTTTGTGATTCTGCCACTGCTATCTCAAAAATCGCAGCACTGGGACCACGATTGCTAAGGGGGGAGGTCTCCAAATTCGATGGAATGTTAGTGGCACAAAAATAAATTATTTAAGGTGCTACACTCCATGAAGCAGCAACTTATTTCAGCTGCTGGACCACGACATGGCAACATAAACAGCAAAGACAACTAATAATATCCAGATAATGAGGAAATTGGTACCACCTCCTAATCTTGAGCTTGTCTATCTCACCACCTCCCTGCTCCTGCCTCCCCTGCATCTGGCGAAGCTCCCGGATCTCCAGTAACAGGGTGTATGTGCTTCGACTTTATAAATTGTGATTGTGCCATTTGCATGTGGCAAAATCCACGTAGATTAAGTTTAAACTAACCACCAAAGTCAGAATAGCACCATCATCATACAAAAGGAAGTAATGAAGGGCTAAGACAGAATAACGGACGACCAATTTTTTTCTGCCAGGACTCCGATACCACTAGTTCAGATCGCTAGGTTAACAAGTACTACTATTGCAATTTAAAAAGTACGGAGTTAAAGCTAAATAGAACTAGTTATCACACATCTCCTTGATATTCCTAATCTTAGCCCGATGCGTATCTTCCTGCAAGAGCAAGGATTGAATCATCTGCGATGTGCTTTCAGCATCTTCCTTGTACAACTTCAATTGTTTCTCTGCATTTATCCTCATGCACTTGTCGATACTCGTAGTTGTGAACTGTAAGACTTTGGCCTAGTGAAGTTCAATCCTTGCTTGAGTCAGTTCTTGCTCTGCTTTAGCCTTCAGGGCCAACTCCATGTCCCTCTCCTTCTCGACTGTGCTAACCTTGTCTTGCACCCTCCTGAGATCTCGGTGAAGTTTGGTTGTGTCACCATGGTCAAATAACTTCATCTCAACACTCTCAAGAAGTGATATGACTACGAATTCTTTCAATTCGTCATATCCCATAGTTTGTCCAGTGCTTTCTGCATTGATTTGGGCCACTCTGGATCTACCCATTTAACCACACCGCAACTTCTGTGTGGCAACATCGCACCATGTCCTATGGAACCTAAAAACTTCCTGCTTGCATTGCATCCTTTGAACGCTACAAATTTAGCAGACACATCTCCATGTTCACATAGCGGAGGAGTGTCTCCCTCCGCTAAACCATGATATTTAGAGTCGTATAGCGTCTGGTTGGCCTAACACATCATATGTGCATGGGTAATCATAGTAGATATATCTCAAAATAGATAAATGGCCATAAATGTTAAAGATGAGATGACTCACATGGAAATCACCGTCGATATCGTCACGACGCATTTCCTCACTGTCTCCCCTTGAACCCATGGTGAAAGGGGGGGGTAGGGGATTGGGGTGGCTACGGGAGAGATCGCTGGAGGCACCGTCGCCTTGTGGCTACGACAGGATGGAATAGAAGTGGGGAAAGTGGCTTCGAGGGGAAGAAAGAGAAGTATGGGGAGGAAGAGAGGTAAAGGGGACGTGACACTGGCAGGTGGGCCCACGAAACATGTGACACTGGCAAGTGGGAGCACATGATGTTGCCAGTTTCCCTAGAGCAAGTGGACTATAAGCGTGGCCAATCATGTCGTAGAATAGCCTACTCGCGGATCGCTCTTACGAAGAACCATCCCAATCATCCAAGCGCCCCGTTCGAATAGTCTGTAACAATCGTCATGTAGAACATGTGTTATTTTTCCAAAACCACAATGATGCACATTGATACACACAAACACACATCTAATGACTCTAGTGGATTCTTGTGGTTTATGAAAAGAACACACATCCAATGACTCTACTGGATCCATGTGGTTGATGAAAAGAACACACATGCAATGACATCTAGTGGACCCATGAAGTTTAGGAAAAGAACACACATGCTGGAGTGGCATCATTGCATGTGTTTTTTTCCAAAACCACAATTATCCACATTGATACACACACACAGATCCAAGTGGGTGTGGTAATGCAACATCTTTCAAACTGGTGGTAGAATGCATGTTGTAGTTGAATCCCAGCATGCTGCTAGGGTTCCTGGACATGGTTAGACACCACATGCTGGAGTGGCATCATTGCATGTGTTCTTTTTCCAGAACCACAATGATGCACACTAATACACACAAACACACATCCAATAACTCTAGTGGATCCATGTGGTTTATGAAAAGAGAAACATTCAATGACATCTAGTGGATCCATGTGGATTATTAAAAAACACACATGCGATCACATCTAGTGGATCCATGTGGTTTAGAAAAAGAACACACATGCAATGACATCTAGTGGATCCATGTGGTTTATGGAAAGAACACACATGCAATGACTATTGTGGATCCGTGTGGTTTAGGAAAAGAACACACATCCAATGACTCTAGTGGATGCATGTGGCTTATGAAAAGAACACACATCCAGACATCTAGTGGATCCATATGGTTTATGAAAATAACACACATGCAATCACATCTAGTGGATCCATGTCGTTTAGCAAAAGAACACACATGCAATGACATCTAGTGGATCCATGTGGTTTATGAAAAGAACACACATGTAATGCCATCTAGTGGATCCATGTGGTTTAGGAAAAGAACACATATGCAATGACATCTAGTGGATCCATGTGGTTTATGAAAAGAACACACATGCATTGACATCTAGTGGATCCATGTGGTTTAGAAAAGAACACACATGCTGGAGTGGCCTCATTGTATATGTTCTTTTTCCAAAACCACAATGATGCACACTGATACACACAAACACACATCTAATGACTCTAGTGGATCCTTGTGGTTTATGAAAATAATACACATCCAATGACTCTAGTGGATCCATGTGGTTTATGAAAAGAACACACATGCAATGCCATCTAGTGGATCCATGTGGTTTAAGAAAAGAACACACATGCTGGAGTGGCATCATTGAATGTGTTCTTTTTTCAAAACCACAATGATGCACACTGATACACACACATCCAAGTGGGTGTGGTGATGCATCATATTTCAAACTGGTGGTAGAATGCATGTTGAAGTTGAATCCCAACATGCTTCTAGGGTTCATGGACATGGTTGGACACCACATGCTGGATTGGCATCATTGCATGTGTTGTTTTTACAAAATCACAATGATGCACGTTGATACACACACACACATCCAAGTGGGTGTGGTGATGCAACATCTTTCAAAATATTGGTAGAATGCATGTTGCGGTTGAATCCTAGCATGCTGCTAGGGTTCCTAGACATGGTTGGACACCACATGCTGGAGTGGCATCATTGCATGTGTTCTTTTTCCAGAACTACAATGATACACACTGATACACACAAACACACATCCAATTACTCTAGTGGATCCATGTGGTTTATGAAAAGAACACACATCTAGTGACATGTAGTGGATCCGTGTGGTTTATGAAAAAACACATGCAATTACATCTAGTGGATCCATCTGGTTTATGAAAAGAACACACATCCAATGACATCTAGTGGATCCATGTGGTCTATGAAAAGAACACATATGCAATGACATCTAGTGGATCCATGTGGTTTAGGACAAGAACACACATGCCATGACATCTAGTGGATCCATGTGGTTTATAAAAAGAACACAAATGCAATGACACCCAATGGATCTACGTGGTTTAGGAAAAGAACACACAAGATGGAGTGGCATCATTGCATGTGTTATTTTTCCAAAACTACAATGATGCACATTGATACACACACATCCAAGTGGGTGTGGTGATGTGGAATCTTTCAAACTGGTGGTAGAATGCATGTTGTAGTTGAATCCCAGCATGCTGCTAGGGTTCCTTCACATGATTGGACACCACATGCTGGAGTGGCATCATTGCATGTGTTCTTTTTTCCAAAACCACAATGATGCACACTGATACATACACATCTAAGTGGGTGTGGTGATGTAGCATCTTTCAAACTGGTGGTAGAATACTTATTGCAATTGAATCCCAGCATGCTGCTAGGGTTCCTGGACATGGTTGGACACCACATGTTGGAGTGGCATCGTTGCATGTGCTCTTTCTCCAAAACCACAATGATGCACACTGATACACACACATGATAGTGGGTGTGGTGATGTGGCATCTTTCAAACTGGTGGTAGAATGCATGTTGTAGTTGAATAATAGCATGCTGCTAGGGTTCCTGGATATGGTTGGACACCATATGCTAGAGTGGCATCATTGTATGTGTTCTTTTTCCAGAACCACAATGATGCACACTGATACACACAAACACACATCAAATGACTCTAGTATATCCATGTGGTTTATGAAAACAAAACAAATCCAATGACATCTAGTGGATCCATGTGGTTTATGAAAAGAACACACATGCAATGACATCTAGTGGATCCATGTGGTTTATGAAAAGAAGACACATGCAATGATATCTCGTGGATCCATGTGGTTTATCAAAAGAACACACATGCAATGACATCTAGTGTATCCATGTGGTTTATGAAAAGAACACATATGCAATGACATCTAGTGTATCCATGTGGTTTATGAAAAGAACACACATGCAATGACATCTAGTGGATCCATGTGGTTTATGAAAAGAACACATATGCTGGAGTGGCATTATTGCATGTGTTCTTTTTCTAGAACTACAATGATGCACTTTGATACACACACACATCCAAGTGGCTGTGGTGATGCAGCATCTTTCAAACCGGTTCTAGAATGCATGTTGAAGTTGAATCCCAGAATGCTGCTAGGGTTCCTGGACATGGTTGGACACCACATGCTGGAGTTGGATCATTGCATGTGTTCTTTTTCCAGAACCACAATGATGCACACTTATACACACACACATCCAAGTGGGTGTGGTGATGCAACATCTTTCACACTGGTGGTTGAATGCATGTTGCAGTTGAATCCCAACATGCTCCTAGGGTTCCTGGACATGGTTGGACACCACATGCTAGAGTGGCATCATTGCATGTGTTCTTTTTATAGAACCACAATGATGCACACTAATACACACACATCCACGTGGGTGTGGTGATGCAACATCTTTCAAACTGGTGGTAGAATGCATGTTGCAGTTGAATCCCAGGATGCTGCTAGAGTTGCTGGACATGGTTGGACACCACATGCTGGAGTGCCACCATTGCATGTGTTCTTTTACAAGAACCACAATGATGCACACTGATACACACAAACACACATCCAATGACTGTAGTGGATCCATGTGGTTTATGAAAAGAACACACATCCAATGACATCTAGTGGGTCCATGTGGTTTTTGAAAAGAACACACATGCAATGACATATAGTGGATCCATGTGGTTTAGGAAAAGAACACATATGTAATGACATCTAGTGGATCCATATGGTTTATGAAAAGAACACACAAGATGTAGTGGCATCATTGCATGTGTTCTTTTTCAAAACCACAATGATGCACACTCATACAAAAACATCCAAGTGGGTGTGGTGATGCAGCATCTTTCAAACTGGTGGTAGAATGCATGTTGCAATTGAATCCCAGTATGCTGCTAGGGTTCCTGGACATGGTTGGACATGACATGCTAGAGTGGCATCATTGCATGTGTTCTTTTTACAAAACTACAATGATGCACATTGATACACACACATCCAAGTGGGTGTGGTGATGCCGCATCTTTCAAACTGGTGGTGGGATGCATGTGTTAGTTGAATCCTAGCATGCTGCTAGGGTTCCTGGACATTGTTGGACACCACATGCTGGAGTCGCATGAATTCATGTGTTCTTATTCCAGAACCACAATGATGCACACTGATACACACAAACACACATCCAACAAATCTAGTGGATCCATGTAATTTATGAAAAGAACACACATCCAATGACATCTAGTGGATCCTTGTGGTTTATGAAAAGAACACGCATGCAATGACATCTAGTGCATCCATGTGGTTTATGAAAAGAACACACATCCAGACATCTAGTGGATCCATATGGTTTATGAAAAGAACACACATGCAATGACATCTAGTGCATCCATGTGGTTTATGAAAAGAACACACATCCAGACATCTAGTGGATCCATATGGTTTATGAAAATAACACACATGCAATCACATCTAGTGGATCCATGTCGTTTAGCAAAAGAACACACATGCAATGACATCTAGTGGATCCATGTGGTTTATGATAAGAACACACATGCAATGGCATCGAGTGGATCCATGTGGTTTAGGAAATGAACACACACGATGGAGTGGCATCATTGCATGTGTTCTTTTTCCAAAACCACAATAATGCACACTAATATACACACACATCCAAGTGGGTGTGGTGATGCAGCATCTTTCAAACTGGTGGTAGAATGCATGTTGAAGTTGAATCCAGGCATGCTACTAGGGTTCTGAACATGGTTGGTCACCACATGCTAGAGTGGCATCATTGTATGTGTTCTTTTTCCAGAACCACAATGATGCACACTGATACACACAAAGACACATCAAATGACTAGTGGATCCATGTGTTTTATGAAAAGAACACACATACAATGGTATCTAGTGGATCCATGTAGTTTATGAAAAGAACACACATGCAATGTCATCTAGTGGATCCATGTGGTTTATGAAAAGAACACACATGCAATGACATCTAGTGGATCCATGTGGTTTATGAAAAGGACACACATGCAATGACTATACTGGATCCATGTGGTTTATGAAAAGAACACACATGCAATGACATCTAGTGTATCCATGTGGTTTATGAAAAGAACACATATGCAATGACATCTAGTGTATCCATGTGGTTTATGAAAATAACACACATGCAATGACATCTAGTGGATCCATGTGGTTTACGAAAATAACACATATGCTGGAGTGGCATTATTGCATGTGTTCTTTTTCTAGAACTACAATGATGCACACTGATACACACACACATCCAAGTGGCTGTGGTGATGCAGCATCTTTCAAACCGGTGGTAGAATGCATGTTGTAGTTGAATCCCACCATGCTGCTAGGGTTCCTGGACATGGTTGGACACCACATGCTGGAGTGGCATCATTGCATGTGTTCTTTTTATAGAACCACAATGATGCACACTAATACACACACACACACATCGAATTGGGTGTGGTGATGCAGCATCTTTCAAACTGGTGGTTGAATGCATGTTGTAGTTGAATCCCAACATGCTGCTAGGGTTCCTGACATGGTTGGACACCACATGCTAGAGTGGCATGATTGCATGTGTTATTTTAGAGAACCACAATGATGCACACTAATACACACACACATCCAAGTGGGTGTGGTGATGCAACATCTTTCAAACTAGTGGTAGAATGCATGTTGTAGTTGATTCCCAGGATGCTGCTAGGGTTCCTGAACATGGTTGGACACCACATGCCGGAGTGCCATCATTGCATGTGTTCTTTTACAAGAACCACAATGATGCACACTGATACACACAAACACACATCCAATGACTGTAGTGGATCCATGTGGTTTATGAAAAGAACACACATCCAATGACATCTAGTGGATCCATGTTTTTTATGAAAAGAACACACATGCAATGACATCTAGTGGATCCATGTGGTTTAGGAAAAGAACACACATGCAATGACATCTAGTGGGTCCATGTGGTTTATGAAAAGAACACACAAGATGTAGTGGCATCATGGCATGCGTTCTTTTTCCAAAACCACAATGATGCACACTCATACACACACACACATCCAAGTGTGTGTGGTGATGCAGCCACTACTAGGAAACAACTCTTCTGTGGCGCATGGAATTCCATCTTCTGTGGCGCATATCCCTGTCACCACTGTTACCCCGGCACTGATATCTGCTTCCTGTGGCGCATATGCAGGAATGCGCCACAGACTTCTGTGGCGCATTCCTGCATATGCGCCACAGGAAGCAGATATCAGTGGCGCATACAGTCCAATGCGCCACAGAGTCTATATGTGCCACAAACACCGTTTCTATATGCGTCACTTAGTATATTACATGTATTCAAAATAAAATACATTCCTGGTGTATAATCAGGTATTTATACATGATTTATACAGTATTTATCCAAATCAGTATAAACAGTACATTGCACATGTAGTAGATGAAAACCGACATATTATACAAACACAAGTATAATGTCATCACACTTAGAGCCCGATCGAGATACATATATAGTGTCAAGTGCCGAATTTTTACACAAGCACCGAATACAAAGTTCATATCATCTCACATTACAAATATGAAGTGGCCACCGCCGCCTACAGTAGGATCAAATAGAATACATCTGTGATAATGGTGAGCAAGAGCATTAGCCCGACCAATATCTTCATCCGGTTCTTCTTCCACAAGTGGTTCCTCCACTTGGCTACTGCCTCCTCTCTAGTCGCGTATCCTTTGTAGATGTTGCCGCTGAACTTGTTCACTTGTTTGTGACAATCCTCCCACTCCTCGTAGACTCATGGAACCCTAAACATGTACACCACATACCACCTCGTCGCCATCTCTATAGACGACAAGGCATATTAGTAAAAATACAACGAAAAGAATTAATAAAGGGTTCACATCCATATATATATATATGTTCACAGAATCTAAAACAAAGGATCCATAAACCTAAAAGATAGATCATCATAGAAGCAATAAGTTCAACGACAACACGACCACCAGGTAGTTTAAGTCTAACAACAATGACCATTTCGACCACGAGATAGTAAAGTTTATGACACACACACTAATACAGCAGGCGTCCATCAAGAATATACACACACTAGATCATGCTAGAGTCACACATCGAACATGTTGAAGACTTCCTCTTCTCGCTCTGCTTCGGGAACGGTAGATAGCCCTCTTTCGTCATCCACGTCCTTGTGTCACCCTGCTTACGAAGGCATTCTTCGATCTCCCTCTTACTCAACCCTCTAGCTTGTTGTAGGGCACCCCCTTGTGTTGACATCTTCAATGATGATTTGCGAAAACTTCATCTGAATGCGATGGAAGTCTTCTCTAAGATCAGCATCATCGATTCATGCCAAAGTTTTGGCCCATCCTCGAAGACTAGATGGCAGCGTTAGGTTCTGGCAATCCCGAACATACCCTTTAAGGTGATGGAGGACGTAGAAGGCCTCCTTGGCACCAGTAGTCGACTACTTGACGCAGGGGAACTCGAGCACGTGCTTGAACACGTGTTTTCCATCCTTGATACATTCCCCCTTATCTACGAAGGTGCATCCCTTCTTGGTGTAGCCCTCGAGAGCCTCATTGAGAACACCCCTTATTCTGGTGTAGTCTTTATTCTTCGTCAAATTCCCCGAGTTGAAATACGTGGCTAGTGAATACCTCGGGGCAAGGACGTTGAGTGTGCAGTATTTGTCTCTGCGCAACACAATTGGAATGGAATGTTGGAAAAAGAGCAAAGGAAGAAATCTATAAGAAATGCATAAGTTACAGTGGCGATGAGCGAGTGTGTGTACTTACTCGGGAAAGAAAGGAAAAAGAAGTGTGCCCTTCCTCTTGTTGTCCACCATGAACTTCTCGAGGTACGCCGTTGCCTTGGTCCGCGTCTCTGATCCTTCGACCAACTGGCTGTCCCGCATGTAGTAGGGATCCACTATCGCGATTTCCGGGGTACTTTCTCTCTTGATCATGATCGCCAGATTGAGCGCGTATAGGCGGACCAAGTTATAGTCCAGCCGTTTCATGAGAAACAGCTTGAATATGTCCTCGATCGCTATGAAGAATATATCCGCGGGGGGTTCATCGACGAAGCCCACGTCCAATGGCACCTTGGCCATGAAAACCGGGTAATTTGGATCTTTGTCTTTAAGAAGGAGGCCCTCTAGTGTCTTGACACCTTAACATGGCTCCAACCGCAATGTGGATCATATCCGGAGTTAATATCGGATCACCAGCTACATGCACTCAGGGCAAGCCATATTGTGTGGATGGTACGACGACGGCGTCCTGACCCCGGATCCTCTTCGAAAGAGGCTGGCTCACACCCTTCTTATTATTATTACCTCTCTTCCTGTAGTGCTTCTTCTTCACAACAGTGTTAGCCACTGCCATCTGCTCATCAGCCGCCTTTCGGAGTGTGTTGGGGCTGAAAACCAATCCTGGTTTCTCTTATGGTGGATCGGCGGCTGGAGGCGTCTCTTGAGAAAGACCATGGAAGACCAGGCGCCGCGTGCATGTATTGGGCCGACTAGCTTGATGGTCGTCGCGAGCTGTGAAGGGTTCTTCATTCACAAAAGGCATATACAATCCTTTGGCGGCACCGGTGTTGATGAAGTCGTCAACGTTGACCAATTCATAATCATCTTCATGGGTGCCATCATGTGGTGGTGGTAGTGGGGGCGACGGCGGTTGCGGCACAACGTCTTTGCCATGTGGAGGTGCACACGTTGCCAAGAGTTGCTGGTGATGGCTGGTGGTGGCGACGATGGCGGCTACTGGCTTCCGAGGTGGTGGCCGGGTGATCGGTCGAGAGGTGGCGCCGGTGCTCCCCCCCGCAAGACGAATCTAGGTCTTCGGCCATGTCAAGGGTCAGTTGTAGCATTCTCCAAGGGTCTTGTGTTCGTCGGCTCCCTGAGGTTGAAAGGGGGGGTCCATGTCGTCGCACCCTGGCAACACCCGAGCCAACCTGACCCTCATCACGTCATCATCCATTGGATTGTTGTGCATCGTGCGGCTCTCCGGTTGTATGAGAGTGCCCTTGGCTACATCCTTCAACTCACCGGCGACATCTTTAAGAAGGAGTACGCAAGAAGTGTCCTAAGGCAAAAACATGTTGTTGGGCATCATGAGATGGCAGCAGTCATGCATCAAAGGCATAAAGGAGATGACGTGCACTAACTAATTAGTTACCTTGGTGATGGCGTGGATCTCGGCTAATGTAGAGACACGGCCGATGCCAGCGGCCGGCCTATCATCATCTGCAATCTCCCGCTCAGGTGCCTCACGAAGCACCACCGCCGTCGGCTGCGCCTTATTGGTATATTTGGCGGGAGGGGGCGTCGGTGTGACCAAAACGAGCGGCTGCGTCCCGACGTTGACGGCCGGTGGGGTCACCAGGTCTGGCGACACGGTAACATTGATGCCCGAGTTGCTGCCGCTTAAGCTAGGCAGATGTATCGGCCCCTGTCGACCTCCCGCATTCCAAGCAGTAAGCCCCTCGAAAAACTCAGGGGGGATCATCGAGCGGAGCTTCTCTTCCACTAACTTGTCCATCGTTTTCTCGTCCACCGCCTTCTCCTCCAGTGTTTGCACCTTCATCTTCAGCTCTTCAACAATGGCTTTATCCTTGTTCTTCCTCTCCCTTCGTTTCTTGGCGTCCTCTTTGTAGTACTCCTTGAACTTCATGCTCGTACCGAAGCCGGACACACGGCCAATTGAGGACGGTGGCAACCCCTTGTCCCTCTTCTTGTAAGCATTGGTCGCCCTGTTGAAAACCGTGTCCCACGGCTCCATCAAATCCTGGGACGACTCTGTGGCAGTAGCGTTCAGTTCATCCTCCTGGAGAGACAAGGAAAGGTGAACCCATTTAGATTCTTGGCTTCATTATTTTAATTAGAACGCAATAGACTTGCGATCAACGATAAATTCCTTACCAGCTTCTTCTCGAAGTCCTTCACCTCCGGATCGTCGGTGATGAACTCCCCTGTTTCCTTGTCCAGGTAGTAGCGGGCCTGAACAAATTGCCTAAGCTGCAAGTCCGTGATTTTAAGCCAAGGGTTGTCTTTACCAAGGCATTCAAGCTCGGCGTCCTCCTTGTCCCAAATGGCCTGTTTCCCCCTGTAACCGCCGCTTCCAAGGTGGTGGTTACCTATGTTCTGTTCCCGCATACTCCTTCCCCATTTAGTCCATTTTATAGCGTCAGCGGTAGCTATATCCGCCTTGAATATCTTAAACTCCTCTTCGTTGAGCATCAGATTTTTCTTACTAATAACCTCCCAGCTTTCACCTTTGTCAATGCTAGTCTTCACCCTGGTTTTCCAGCTGCTCAAGGCATTGCTCATCTTCTTGAGGGCTAGTTTGTTCACCGGGTTCTTTCTCTCGAGGTTTCTAAACCGCTCTGGGAATCTGTATCGCTTGTGAAGCTTCTTAAGGAGGTTATCGACCAAAGCTGCATTGTCAACATATCTGATGTACTTTGTGTTGATCGACATGCTTTCCCGGATGATGCACCCGAGTTGCAGGCCGTACCCTTTAGCAATCGCCTCTGGCGCAATGGGTAGGCCACTTTCTGTGACCTCAGTGAACTCATCGCAGATGGTGGCGAGCACTGGCACCTTCCGCTCCTTCTGTTCCTTCTTCTTCTTCTTCTTCTTCTTCTTCTTCTTCTTCTTCTTCTTCTTCTTCTGAGAAGCGGTTGGGTTGCTGCTACTGCCATCCATGCGCTCACCGCCATCAGTGCGGGCGCCGCCATCGGTGGTGTCATCCTCTTTGCTACCGCCTTCACTAGTTCCATCGTAGTAGTCTTTGTCCCCCTCGTAATTAGGATCTCCTCCCTCATTGGCCCCAGCAGCTCTGACGACAGTCGCCTCCTCCTCCGGTGGTGGTGTCATCCTCATCGCCTCCTCCTCCTCCTGTTGGGACCCGCGCCAGAATGACTGGTTGGCCTGTCTAGCTTGTTCTTCGATGCTGATCATGTGCTTAGAAGGGCCAGCCTCGTTGTTGCCCGACATGTTTGCACTACTTTCTATTAAAAAGAGGCAAAAAGTTAGCACAAATCTCGGCCGAAAAATTCGGCATGACCTTTGCTAATTTTTTGACCTAGGAGTGCCGATTTCTCAACCGAAACAGAAGTGAATCGACACTTCGGGAGAAATGGGCAACTCAAATGAAATCCCTGCAAGACAAAACACCCATCCCCATATTGACAACGCCATGCATTGACCCCAGCATCATCATCCATGCAGCCCCATCCATCATTCACGCAACAGTATAACAGATACATGTATAAGAAATTCATGCAGAATTCATCTTACTTAGGCTAAGAGCAAAAAGCAAGACACTTTAGAGATCTACTCTAGACCAGCTACAGCAAGCTCCAGGGCAGTACCACATGAAATAAAAATCAGCAAGCTGCAGAACATGATTATTTGTCCATTAACATATGCTAACATCAGGAACAAATACCTGCTCTAGGTGAAATCTCAATACACCACAACCTGCAGAACATGTCCTAGATAATCTTACACTTGTGGATTATGTCATGCTCCGTCCTGGCATCAAATTTCACTTCAGTACACACCGAAAATAAACATGCCAGTAATCTAAGGCAGGACAGGTACACGCCCAAAATAAACATGCCGGTAATCTGAGACACCACACTCTAAAACCAATAGGAGTATCAGAAATCATCCTAAAAACCTTGTGCATATGCACCACTCCAAGGTGAACCATATCTAGCATCTGGAATAGTACCTCAGCCTACAGCAGGACAGAAGTCACCAAATACAAGTATCGGCATTAATACAAGTAAATAGCTTAATAAAAAAGAAAAGGTGAACATGACAGTTTCAGGTTCAATTCTCATAGCTACCAGGGCAAGGCAGAGCAAAGGGCTCCTTCCACCAGCCACCAGGGCAGGGCAGGGCAGAGCAGAGCATATACCTCTGATGGGCAGGGCATTTGATCAACATCTTTAAATAAATAAACTGGACAAAAACAAACAAAACCTAATAAATATCCCAGGAACCCTCCCCTATGTGACCTTGCTGGCGTTTGTGTGACTAGAAAATTAAAGAAAGAGCAAGCTCCATCCATGAGATCTCCTAGCCAACTAGCCACACAACAACAACAAGCAATCAGTACCATAAGATTGATGACTCAGTACCCAGGTAAAGCAATTAGTACTAGCTAGAAGGTACTTAAACCAGTGTGCATAGAGGGCATCCAAAGATAGAGAAGCCTTCAGCAGCACATACTCAGGCATAAAGATTTGCAAGACAAAACTCATCCAAGAAAACTGATTTTCTTCCCTACTTTTGATAATTTCGACCAAGGTTGTAACCAGTGTTGATGTTCAGTGTTGATGATCCAGTGTTTTCCAAGAAAACATAAGAGATTTGCAAGAAAAAACTCATCTTATAATGTTTAGTGTTGATGATCCAGTGTTTTTAGGGACAAAAATTTTAGGATGAAAAGTAAACTTCTAAGAGTTTAGGGGCTAAAAGTGGACTTTCTTATTTGTGAACTAACATGATATGTAGTTTTTATTGTTGTTCTTAGTACTTTTAGGGATTAAAATCTCTATCTGCCAACCAAGTGTTCCATTCTGATGAACCATAATTTATCTTACTGAAACATGAGAAAGGAGCTAACATCACAGTTAATTGATTTCATCCAGCAACTTACATTCCCTTTGTAGCCTCTATTTTGTTTGCTTTGCACACTAAAAAAAGATGAAGCCTCTATTTTGTTTGCTTTGCACACTAAAAAAAGATGAATACACCACCCAGGAAACATACTTCCTTAATTTGCTACATTGCATTGCACACTAAAAAAACATGAATATGCACTTGCATTGCATCTAGCAAAAGGATGGCTCTGTCAAGAATGGCTCTGTCAAAGATTAGGTCACACAAGGGCCACTAACACCATGCAGTGACCACTAACTAAACTATTTCCTGATCAACAAGACTCGGCCATGTCACTTGTAGAAAGACATAGAACGACGAGCGCTAGGTGGACAGCGATTACCTAGGGTGGCTTGCAAGGTGGACGGCAAGAAGATGGTGGACGGCGAGGTGGCTTCTAGCTGCGGTGGCAAGCGCCGACCGTGCCCTTCTCCTCCTGCTACGGGCGGGGCCTCCTCCTCCTTCCTGAAGCTTGGCGGTGCGGTGCTCCCTGCTGCGAGCGGGGTCTCCTCCTTCCTGAATCTTGGCGGCGCGGTGCTGCCTCCTCCTGCGAACGGCGAGGTGGACGCTGCGGAATCTGGCGGCGGTTCCTCCTCCACGGGCTCCGGCGGTGGGGGCTTCTCTCCTCCTCCACGGGCTCCGGCGGTGGGGGCTAGGGTTCCTTGGCATGCGCGGTTGCTGGGGAAAACAGAGAGAATTGGATCGAGAGAGAGAAAGGGGGATTAGGGGGAGATTAGGCCAAACTGTCTATTTGGCTAAGTGTGAACGTTCTGTGGCGCATTCTCACCAAATGCGCCACAGAAGTTGGAACTTCTGTGGTGCATTTTGTGGGAATGCGCCACAGAACTTTTGGACATAGTCCAAAATAGCGCGGTGTCGTAGTATGACAAGATCATATACTTGTCCTAGTGGTCTTGCTCGCTAGCTCTCACCTGGGGCAGCCAGGTTCGAATCCTGGCTGTCGCACACTTTTTTTTTCTTTTTTTCAAAATATTTTTAATTACACAAATATGCATATTTATTCAAACAAAAAGCAAGAACACATATGCATATTTATTCAGAAAACCCTCCCGAATCATATATATATATATGTGTGTGTGTGTTTGCTTGTCACACACACCTATGAATTTGTATACCCACACGAATATCACATTATATGTTTTAGTCTCTAACTAATACCCACACTAATATCACATTATACCCACACGAATTAATACACCAAAAAGCCACACAATTGCTAGTGTCTCTTCACAATCTTCTTGCCCTTTTTCGTCGTGGTTGAATACTTTAGACCGTGCACTTTGAGATTTCTTCTTGTGAATGGACAACCTTTAGTAGGCAGTGTGGTCTTCCTTCTTACTTTAGTAGTAGTAGGCATGTCGAAGTACTTGTCGAATTCCTCTTCGATCTTCGGGTCGCCGTTTTTGTCAAAGTTTTGCTCGTTGGCGGCTCCTTCCATTCTGATGATGCTCCTCTTGCCCCTCCTAACTACAACACAGTTGGGCTTTGACGGGTCGGTAATAAAAAAAGCATTGATCAACTTGGCTAGCGAGTACCCAAAGCTCATTTTTTGCGGAGGCGTTCTTCATCGATTTGGCATCTGGTATAACCATTGTGGTGAAATACCGGCCTTCTTTTACCATGTTCTTGGCCCATCTAACACGGAACATCGGTATGATCTCTCCACAGTAGTCGAGCTCCCATATCTCCTCGATCCTTCCGTAGAATCTTTCCATCACAGTAGTCTCGTCATCAGCAAAGGATAACATAGTTATTCCTGAGTTTTGATATTTGCTATTCCTGTCCTTTTCCTTAGTGTAGAATCTGTAACCGTTTATGTCGTATGACTGATAGGTCCTAAGGTTGTGCCCTGGGCCCTGCGACAATGAGAATATGAGTTTTTGATCTTCCGTAGAAGGCGTCTGTGGGAGATTGTCCAGTTGCCTTTTCTTGAACCAACCCATGAAGCTGGAGTTGTGCTCTCTGGTTACGTCTCCCTTCTTCCTCGGCCGGCCCTGGTCGACGTACTCCTGCTCGATTAAGCTTCTGTGCTCTTCGACCCAAGGGCCGACCACTTCAATGTGTTGTAGCGCGACTCGGTGTGCCCTTTCAAAATCAGTGCGTCGACCACCAATGCCGACATGCAGTGAGCGGCGGCCCTCGTAGTGACCATATCCATAGAGCCTGCCGTGGTGCTTCTTTGTGGGTATTCCAACATCCTCGTTCTCGGTGGTTAGATAATTCTGGCAGAAGGAGATGCACTCGTAGATCAGAAAGACCTTGGCTATGCTTCCATCTGGATGAGACCTGTTGCGAACGAATCCTTTGATGACACCGTTTAGCCTTTCAAATGACATCATGTTGTGCAGGAATGTCGGCCTGAGCTGGATGATGTCGTCCACGACATGTACAAGCAGATGCACCATAATGTCGAAGAATGCAGGCGGGAAGTAAATATCAAGCTCGCATAGTATCATCACGATCTCTTCCTATAGCCTATCGAGCTGCTTCACACCGATCGACTTCCTAGATATGACGTCGAAAAAGTTACAGAGGCCAAACAACGTCTCACGGACATGCTCGTCCATTATCCCACGGATCGCAACAGGGAGTATCTATGTCATCAGCACGTGACAGTTGTGATACTTTATACCGCTGAACCTCTTCTTCGCCACGTCCAGATATCTGCTTATCTTCCCTGAGTAACCGTGAGGAACTTTCACTCCTAAGAGGCACCTGAAAAATTGCTTGAGCTCCTCCAGACTCAGAGTGAAGCAGGCAGCGCGACGCACCACCTCATTCTTCTTAACTCTTTTGTGGCGACCTTGAGTCCCTTCCGTCTGATCATCATCATCATCATCACTATCAGGTACTGAAGATCTTTCTTGATGACAAGCAATTTAAGGTCCTTTCTTGCTTTTGGCCCATCCTTGGTCCTCTCCGGCATGTTCAGTAGAGTGCCAAGCAGACTCTCGGTAACGTTCTTCGTGATGTGCATTACATCGAGGCTATGGGGAGTGTGAAGAACCTTCCAATACGTCAGGTCCCAGAAAATAGACCTTGCTTTCCATACACCTAGCAGCGGCTTTGTCCTCGGTCGTTTTTTTCCAGGCGCAGGGCAATCTACCCAATTATTTTAAAGCTCCTCAATTTCTTCGCCGATCCTCGGATGCGAGGCTCTTTTGAGCTCGTCCTTACCATTGAACAGGTCACCACGTTTTCTCCACGGGCGATCCATGTGGAGCCACTTTCGAGTACCTTGGAACACGGTTTTCGAAGACCGGGATCCCTTGGTAGCTGGAGATGCGGTGTCTCATCCATGCACTTGACGCATGCATTGTGTCCGTGGTTCACCCGGGCCGATACATATGCATAACCAGGATAGTCCTGCACGGTCGTGAGAAACACGGCTCTCATATGGAAATATTCTTTAGTGTAGGCATCCCACGTACAGGCCGGCGTCTCCCACAAGCTGGCTAACTCCTCTCTCAATAGCCCGAGATACAGATGCATATCGATACCTGGTTGTTTCGGCCCCTGAATAAGAATGCTCATGTGTACACACCTTTTCTTCGTGCATAGCCACGGGGGGAGGTTGTACGGCCATACAAACATGGGCCAGGAGCTATGCGTGCTACTCTGATTTCCAAAAGGATTGAGTCCATCGGTGCTCATACCCAGCCTGACGTTCCTTGCATCGCCCCGAACTCTTCGAACTCGATGTCTAATGCATTCCAATGGCTAGCGTCTGAAGGGTGTGTCAGGATCTTACCCTTCTCTAGATCATCTTCGGGTTTCTCTCTTTCCGCGTGCCATCATGAGCTTTGCTTCCTTAGGATCTACGAAATATCGCTAAAGACGGGGGGGGGGGGGGTGATAGGAAAGTACCATACCACTTTTCGTGTAACTTTCTTGTTCCCTCTCTTGTACCGTCCTTGGCCACACACCGGACATGTGGTTCTATCCGCGTACTCGTTCCGGTAAAGTGCGCAATCATTGATGCATGCATGGTATTTAATGTGTGGTAGGTCGAGAGGGCACACGATTTTCTTGGCCTCCTCGATACTTGTTGGCAATGTGTTCCCCTTAGGAAGTCGGTCGTGCCAGCATTCCATGTTCGTGTTGAAGCTCACATCGTTCCATTTGTGTTTGGCCTTCATCTCTAGAGCCTTGAGCGTTACACTCAAACGTGTATCCTCGGGGAAACACCCAGGATACAATGGAGTCATCCCGTCTACCTCCATTTGGGCCAGCTTGGCTTTCTCTCTGGCTGTAGCTTTGTCGTTGCTCGTCTCCTTGAGGAGCAGTTCTTGAACATGAGGGTCCTACAAGACCGAAGTTAGCAGCGTCTGTGTGTTTGCGTCTTCTCCTTCTTCACGATGATCATGCCCGTCACCATCTCCTTCTCCATGCTGATCATGCCCGCCGACATCTCCTTCGTCATGATGATCATGCCCGTCGGCATCTCCTTCGTCATGATGATCATGCCTGGTAGACTCTCCGTCTTCTCGCCCGCCCACGTCTTCGTGACCACCACCATGTCCTGCCGGCGCCTCATTGAGGTCGCACATGAAACCGCGCCTGAGTAGGTGACCCTCCAATTGTCTAGATTCAGGGTCGATCCAGCGCTGCAGTTTGCATGTTCGACATGGCCATCTTATCATGGTCTTGTTGTTCAGAATCATGTCCTCCTTCACGCCTTTCTTGTACCAAGTAATTTGACCTTCGCTCATCGTAAGGACCATGGTTGCCTGAGCGGTCAAAACAGAGAGTATAGGTGAGAACCACACCATATGCACACACACATGCATGAATGCTAGCCAGAAAAAATTCGGCATGACCTTTCCTAAAATTAGGGCATATGGGTAGGGCAAAAATTTGCCGAAATGGAAATGAATCAACATTTCGGCAAACATCCATGCAACCACACCGGCCGGGACAACAACAAGCAAGCAACAAAAAACTTCCTCCCATTGCAAACATTCATGCACCACACAAGCATCGTCTCGCCATGGATCGCACACACACACCGCACACGCGACAAGCTTCACCTACATGTTCATGGCCAAGTACTCACCTAGTAGACACAATAATAGCGAGACGAGACCGCGCGATGAGAGAGTGTGGACAAATAGATCTACAAGTTGGTGGAGAGGAAATTAGTAAACAAATAGATATGTGAGAGAGAAAAGTAAGGAACTTTTATATCTAAGTTGGAGGGAAGCTTCCACTTACCAATCTATGGATTAAAGTAGGTTTAGTTAGAAGAAAATGGAGAAACTATGGGCAAAATGGGGTGTGAGGGAGGAGGAATACGAGTTGGGAGGAGGTAGAAAGGAAGAGATGTGAAATGGGTGGTGGTGGATAGATTAGAGCTTGTGTCACCTTTTTAACATGGATTTGGACGCCCTCATCTGTGGCGCATATGGAGGAAATGCGCCACAGATGCTGAATCTTCTGTGGCGCATAAGTCCATATGCGCCACATAAGTGGGTGAATTAGATTCCCTGTGTGGGGGCCCTCGTCCATGTTCTATGGCGCATGTGGGGATATGCGCCACAGAAGTGAAACACATCTGTGGCGCATATCAGAAAATGCGCCACAAATCGTGGGTGAACTAGATTTCATGGTGGGGCCCTCCTCCATGTTCTATGGCGCATAATAAAATAAGCGCCACAAAAGAGGCAACTTCTGTGGCGCATATCTCGCTATGCGCCACAGAACTTGGATCAACCCACCCTGGCTGGCGGGTCCCACCAATCTTCTGTGGCGCATATTGTAGAGAATGCGCCACAGAACTTCCAGGTTTCTGTGGCGCATATTTTCTAGTGCGCCAGTGATATTTGTCCATGGCGCATGGTTTTACATATGTGCCACTGAATATCTTGTCTATCTATAGGTTGTTTCCTAGTAGTGAGCATCTTTCAAACTGCTGGTAGAATGCATGTTGCAATTGAATCCCAGCATGCTGCTAGGGTTCCTGGACATGGTTGGACATGACATGCTGGAGTGACATCATTTCATGTGTTCTTTTTACAAAACTACAATGATACACACTGATACACACACATCCAAGTGGGTGTGGTGATGCAACATCTTTCAAACTAGTGGTAGAATGTATGTGTTAGTTGAATTGCAGCATGCTGCTATGGTTCCTAGACATGGTTGGACACCACATACTAGAGTGGCATCATTGCATGTGTTCTTATTCCAGAACCACAATGATTCACACTGATACACACAAACACACATCCAACGACTCTAGTGGATCCATGTGGTTTATGAAAAGAACACACATCCAATGAGATCTAGTGGATCCTTGTGGTTTATGAAAAGAACACACATGTAATGACATCTAGTGGATCCATGTGGTTTATGAAAAGAACACACATCCAATGACATCTAGTGGTTCCATATGGTTTATGAAAAGAACACACATGCAATGACATCTAGTGGATCCATGTGGTTTAGGAAAAGAACACACATGCAATGACATCTAGTGGATCCATGTGGTTTATGAAAAGAACACACATGCAATGACATCTAGTGGATCCATGTCGTTTAGGAAAAGAACACACACGATGGAGTGGCATCATTACATGTGTTCTTTTTCCAAAACCACAATGATGCGCACTGATACACACACGCATCCAAGTTTGTGTGGTGATACAACATCTTTTAAACTGGTGGTTGAATGCATGTTGTAGTTGAATCCCAGAATGTTGCTAGGGTTCTTGGACATGGTTGGACACCACATGCTAGAGTGACATCATTGCATGTGTTCTTTTTAGAGGACCACAATGATGCACCCTAATACACATAGTGGATCCATGTAGTTTATTAAAAGAACACACATCCAATGACATCTAGTGGATCCTTGTGGTTTATGAAAAGAACACACATGCAATGACATCTAGTGCATCCATGTGGTTTATGAAAAGAACACACATCCAGACATCTAGTGGATCCATATGGTTTATGAAAATAACACACATGCAATCACATCTAGTGGATCCATGTCGTTTAGCAAAAGAACACACATGCAATGACATCTAGTGGATCCATGTGCTTTATGATAAGAACACACATGCAATGGCATCTAGTGGATCCATGTGGTTTAGGAAATGAACACACACGATGGAGTGGCATCATTGCATGTGTTCTTTTTCAAAAACCACAATAATGCACACTAATATACACACACATCCAAGTGGGTGTGGTGATGCAGCATCTTTCTAACTGGTGGTAGAATGCATGTTGAAGTTGAATCCAGGCATGCTACTAGGGTTCTGGACATGGTTGGACACCACATGCTAGAGTGGTATCATTGTATGTGTTCTTTTTCCAGAACCACAATGATGCACACTGATACACAGAAAGACACATCAAATGACTCTAGTGGATCCATGTGTTTTATGAAAAGAACACACATCTAATGGTATCTAGTGGATCCATGTGGTTTATGAAAAGAACACACATGCAATGTCATCTAGTGGATCCATGTAGTTTATGAAAAGAACACACATGCAATAACATCTAGTGGATCCATGTGGTTTATGAAAAGGAAACACATGTAATGGCTATACTGGATCCATGTGGTTTATGAAAAGAACACACATGCAATGCCATCTAGTGGATCCATGTGGTTTAGGAAAAGAACACATATGCAATGACATCTAGTGTATCCATGTGGTTTATGAAAATAACACACATGCAATGACATCTAGTGGATCCATGTGGTTTACGAAAAGAACACATATGCTGGAGTGGCATTATTACATGTGTTCTTTTTCCAGAACCACAATGATGCACACTTATACACACACACATCCAAGTGGCTGTGGTGATGCAACATCTCTCAAACCGGTGGTAGAATGCATGTTGTAGTTGAATCCCAGCATGGTGCTAGGGTTCCTAGACATGGTTGGACACCACATGCTGGAGTGGCATCATTGCATGTGTTATTTTTCCAGAACCACAATGATGCACACTAATACACACACACATCCTATTGGGTGTGGTGATGCAACATCTTTCAAACTGGTGGTTGAATGCATGTTGTAGTTGAATCCCAACATGCCGCTAGGGTTCCTGACAAGGTTGGACACCACATGCTAGAGTGGCATCATTGCATGTGTTATTTTATAGAACCACAATGATGCACACTAATACACACACACATCCAAGTGGGTGTGGTGATGCAACATCTTTCAAACTGGTGGTAGAATGCATGTTGTAGTTGAATCCCAGGATGCTGCTAGGGTTCCTGAACATGGTTGGACATCACATGCTGGAGTGCCATCATTGCATGTGTTCTTTTACAAGAACCACAATGATGCACACTGATACACACAAACACACATCCAATGACTGTAGTGGATCCATGTGGTTTATGAAAAGAACACACATCCAATGACATCTAGTGGATCCATGTTGTTTATGAAAAGAACACACATGCAATGACATCTAGTGGACCCATGTGGTTTCGGAAAAGAACACACATGCAATGACATCTAGTGGATCCATGTGGTTTATGAAAAGAACACATAAGATGTAGTGGCATCATTGCATGTGTTCTTTTTCGAAAACCACAATGATGGACACTCATAGACACACACACATCCAAGTGGGTGTGGTGATGCAGCATCTTTCAAACTACTGGTAGAATGCATGTTGCAATTGAATCCCAGCATACTTCTACAGTTCCTGGACATGGTTGGACACGACATACTGGAGTGGCATCATTGCATGTGTTCTTTTTACAAAACTACAATGATGCACACTAATACACACACACACATATCCAAGTGGGTGTGGTGATGCAACATCTTTACAACTGGTGGTAGAATGTATGTGTTAGTTGCATCGCAGTATGCTGCTACGGTTCCTAGACATGGTTGGACACCACATGATGGAGTGGCATCATTGCATGTGTTCTTATTCCAGAACCACAATGATTCACACTGATACACACAAACACACATCCAACGACTCTAGTGGATCCATGTGGTTTATGAAAAGAACACACATCCGATGACATCTAGTGGATCCTTATGGTTTATGAAAAGAACACACATGCAATGACATCTAGTGGATCCATGTGGTTTATGAAAAGAACACACATCCAATGACATCTAGTGGTTCCATATGGTTTATGAAAAGAACACACATGCAATGACATCTAGTGGATCCATGTGGTTTAGGAAAAGAACACACATGCAATGACATCTAGTGGATCCATGTGGTTTATGAAAAGAACACACATGCAATGATATCTAGTGGATCCATGTGGTTTAGGAAAAGTACACACACAATGGTGTGGCATCATTACATGTGTTCTTTTCCCAAAACCACAATGATGCGCACTGATACACAAACACCAAGTTGGTGTGGTGATGCAACATCTTTTAAACTGGTGGTTGAATACATGTTGTAGTTGAATCCTAGCATGTTGCTAGGGTTGTTGGACATGGTTGGAAACCACATGCTAGAGTGACATCATTTCATGTGTTCTTTTTAGAGAACCACAATGATGCACACTAATACACACATACACAGACATCCAAGTGGGTGTGGTGATGCAACCTCTTTCAAACTGCTGGTAGAATGCATGTTGCAGTTGAATCCCAGAATGCTGCTAGGGTTCCTCTACATGGTTGGACACCACATGCCTTTAGTGGCATCATTGCATGTGTTCTTTTGCAAGAACCACAATGATGCACACTGATTAACACAAACACACATCCAATGACTCTAGTGGATCCATGTGGTTTATGAAAAGAACACATATCCAATTACATCTAGTGGATCCATGTGGTTTATTAAAAGAACACATATGCAATGACATCTAGGGGATCCATGTGGTTTAGGAAAAGAACACACATGCAATGACATATAGTGGATCCATGTGGTTTATGAAAATAACACACATGCAATGACATCTAGTGGATCCATGTGGTTTAGGAAAAGAACAAACATCCAATGACTCTAGTGGATCCATGTGGTTTATGAAAATAACACACATCCAATGACATCTAGTGGATCCATGTGGTTTATGAAAAGAACACACATGCAATGACATCTAGTGGATCCATATGGTTTAGAAAAAGAACACACATGCAATGACTGAAGGGAATATGCCCGAGAGGCAATAATAAAGTGGTTATTATCTTATTCCTTGTTTATGATAAATGTTTATTTTGAATGCTATAATTGTATTAATTTTGAAGCGTTAATACATGTGTGTTTAATAAACAAAAGGAAAGTTCCTAGTTATGCCTCTCTTATAAACTAGCTCGTTGATTAACAAGATGATCAAGGTTTCCTGATCATGGACATTGGATGTTGTTAATAATGAGGTCACAACATTAGTGGAATGATGTGATGAACATTCATCCAAAGTATAGCATTACAATCAAAGTGATTGTGTTTATATTGCTATAGCATCCAACGAAGTAATCCTAGTCCTTAGACCATGAGATCATGTTAATCACTAACACTAGAAGAGTATCTTGATAACATCTAACGTCACACCGTGAAAGGCTGATTATAAAGGTGGGTTCAGTGCGACACAAGTGTTATGTAGAGGCTCATGGATCAAGAGTGGGATTTTTCCATCTCGATGACGAATAGATATACTCTAGGCCCTCTTGGTGATATCACATTGAGAATAGCTTGTAAGCAAGTGATGTGATCACTAGAATGTTATATCACGGGAACAAGAAAAGAGTACATGTCGGTAATGAGATCAAACTAGGTATTGAGATACCAATGATCGAATCTTGGACATGTAATATATTGCGAGCAAAGGGATTTAATTATGACGTTAAAGGTTCACACGATCACAAGGTCATTGTTGAATATGTGGGAGTCAGTATGGATCTCCAGGTCCCGCTGTTGATTATTGATCGAAGAGGGGTCTCGATCATGTCTGCATTATTCGCGAACCATAGGGTGACACACTTAAGAGATACCGACACCATTTTTAGCAAATATGTTTCAGAGAAAGATTTAAGAAAGTGCTGGAATTATTTCAATAGGCACCGAAACTGTTTAGGGTGAAATTGCTGAAATTGGTTCTGCATGTAATATTGAAATGTTACACGGGGTTTTATATGAATGTTTGTTAATTAAAGTAATTAACAAAATTTTGAATAAAATTAATAAAAGAGTTTTATTAAATGAGAGAGCATTAAATTTGGAGAAATTTAATGCATTTAAAGTGGAGACTTTAATAGAGAATGTGAAGGGGCATATTTATGTGGAGGGGGTTACCACCACATGAATGAGGGAGGTGAAGGGGAACCCTCCATGGGCGCCAGCCATGGGGAGGGGCTGCCCCCTCCTCCTATAAAAGGCCCCCTCTCCTCACTTCTCACACACACACACCTCCTCGTGAAGGATCTCTCTCCCCCTCTAGTATTTTTCCCCCATGGTCTCGGACTAGTGAGATACATGTTCCTGGTGGCTTTATCTGGAAAGGAGTTGCTGCTTCCGCTGCTTTGCTGGAGCAAGGGACGGAGGTTGGCGGGGTACCGGATTATTGCATGCGATCACGGATGCACCGCTGCTTTGCGGTGCTAGACTTGGTGATGCTGGACTTGCTGGAGCTGGATCTGATGGATGTGCTGGAGCTGGACCCGCTAGACTTCATCACGATCTTGAGATCGACAAATGTACGACTACATCATCCACGAGTTCCATCTCGTTAACAAAGCTTTGTTATCTTCGAGGGTATGTTCTCTATGGATGTATATCCACCTGTTACTTGTATCTAATAGATAGATCTTGGCGTATAATAGTTCCCATTGTAGGAAATTTTTGTTTTCTATGGTGCGAACCCAACAATGACATCTAGTAGAACCATGTAGTTTATGAAAAGAACACACATGCAATGACTATAGTGGATTGATACCTTCGATCCGGATTATAGATGTAGTATAGCATCTTTTTCCCTAGAAGACCTAGGTTATCGAATCCTCGGGAAGCGAATGCATAGTGAAGTTACTTTAATGGACCTTCAGGAGTTTTAGAATTCGTTTTGTGTTTTTACCGGACCAATAGCTTGCGTCTTTTTGTTGTTGTCGATGATGGAGAAAGAGGGCGTAGTTGTAACATCCCAATTTTAGCAATCCTGATTAGTTGTCCAGAAAGCAAAAATCAGGGGGAACAAAAACTTTTTCTTGATTAATGCTGAAGTGTTTGCTTGTTGTTTGGATATGCTTATGCATATGAATGTGTATTGGATGATATACTCCTTACCTAAACACCAGTTGACAAAAGCTACTTCCCAAAATAGTCTTGGCTTAATTTCCATATTCTCAAATGTTCTGGCATTTCAAAACATGATCCAAGATGCTTATGTAACCAAAACTATTTTTGTAACTTCTATTGACAAAACTATGAAGAGTTATATAATATAATCTCCTTATGTTTGCAAGACAAAACTTTCAACTACTCTTACCTCTAGGATCTCCAAAACCTTTTTGTAAGCTTTTGAATTATACTCTTGGTAGAGATACCAAGGATCTTCCATTGCCCAAACTCCAACCTATTTCAAAATAACCATCCTTACCTCAAGCTAAGCTTGGTGGTAACCCCAGTAGTAGTTGATTTGTTTGTAAGATGAGTTGCCATGATCTACTGTCTGAATTGTCTGCTTAGGAGATAGTATGAGCTACTCTAGGAGATCATCGGTAGGATCAAGAGGTCTCCAAATCACCACACCCTAAGAAAGAATACAATCTGGATCTGACCCCTAGCTACTAAGTGCTTATTTAAAAACCCTTACCTAAATCATTTCTGTAGTAAGTCAATAAAGACCAATATCAAGCATGGAGCCTTTCTACCCAATCTACACTCCAACATCATTCACTTGATGATGCTTGGGACCTTGCAAACCAACAAAAACATCCCCTCTCAGGTTCTAGTCAAAAACCCTAAATCTGCCAAATTTGGCCAAGTCTGGAAATTTGTTTCCAACATCACCTTTTTGAATGTCTCCCTTTCTCAACCCTGGTGCATTTTTGGAAATGCACTTAAACCATATTGTTAACCATCCTAAGGACTACCAAGGCCCACTCTTTCCCTTGGTTAGATCATCCTACAACCCACTTGTTCTTGATGGTTTTGCAGGCAAGAACATAACTTTTCCTGCAAATCTAGTCAACATGCCTACTTTGAAAGAAGCTCACACCCCCATCCAACCTTCTTTGGACCTAATCATTCTATGGTTGTGTTCTACTCATATAAGTCTATCAAAATCTACTTCACTTGTTCCAAGTGGATCTTTGTGCTGCTCAAACCCACAAGGTTTTGAAGGCTAGCTGATAATCTGCTTTGGCAAGCTTATTTTATTCAAAGTTTGAAAGCTTGTATTGGTGAGCTCAAGCAGGATCAAGCTCAAACCTCTGTACCATGTTGATGTACATCACTTGGTCTATGTATCCATACATCACATGCCCCAAGGGGAGCTCTGAGCTCCAAGATCTAACATGGCTTTGATGGTATAAAATTAACATCACCCTAGATCTTTAATTTAAGGTATTTCACCAAAATCAACTTGGATTATCCAATCCCAAGGTTGAAAATGCTTGCTACACCTTGTATACATCATCTACCTTGATCATCAAGAATTATCAACAATTATGCATAATTATTATGGACCTAAACTATTTAATTCACTTAATAGGCAAATTCTTCAAAACCTCTTATATAAGGGAAAGTTTGGATTTTTCCAAAACACTTCACCAACTTTTGGCTCATTTGAGATCCATATATCACACCCTACCTTATCACTTCAAAAATAAATATTTTTGAAGAGCTTTATTATTTCTTTTTGCCTATTTTCTTAAATGGCAGAAGTGGAATAATAATTGTTTTAAATACTTTTAATGCCCGATAAATCTTGGGAAAATTCTCTTAAGAGTGTATTCACATTTGGGACCATGTCAAATCAAAAAATCCACTTGTCCAATGTAAAAATATCAAATAAGCTCCAATACTTCATTTCTGCAGTTTTTGAGTAAATAGATTTAAGTGGACTTAAACTCCTCTCAAAAATCTCAAATAAATCCTGGAGGTGTATCTTGACCTCACCCATCTACCCGTACCATCTCCCTACCTTTTCCTATGCAAAACTATAAACTTCCTTCACAAGCACATATTTACTCAATTTGGCAAACCTAGCTAGTTTTGAGCTAAATCAATATAAAACCACCACCAATCTTGCAAAGTAATGCACCACAACAACTCCACCTCCCCTGGTCGTGCCCACACTGTAGCAACATTGTAGCAACTCACACCTCTTGTCTCTAGTGCTTGTCCATGATGGAGACACAAGCCAACCCCTCTTTTTCCTTGCCCTCAAAGCTTTGAAACATCTGCCCCTGCTCCTCTCTGACCTACACACGACCAGAACCACCTCTCCATCGCCCACAGAAAACCCTCCCCTAGTTTCACCCCCTCCTCCACAAGCTCCATGGACCAAGTCCATCAAAAACCTCCCCCTCTCGGTATATAGTACTAGAGGCCACTGCAGCCCTCCCCTCCCCCTCATTTGCCTCCCTCACCTCTCACCTACCCATCCCCAAGATCCCGACCTGACACCCGAGCTCCCCATCGCCATGGAGAAGAGGAGCAAGTCCTCTCGAGCTCCACCTCGTTTGCAGACATGCAGTCGACCCTGACCTCCCCCAACGCCTTAGCTCACCTCCAAGCCCTCATGTAGATCACCAAAGGCTCCCTCACCGAGCCCATGCCTCTGCATGTCACGGGAGAAGGAGAACTCCGACTCTCGGCCGCAACCAAGATCTGCTCCTGGTACTCTCCCGCTAGCTCCCTCCTCTCTGCATGTCGCCATACTATGACCCCCTACTCCCTCTCTCTCTAATCCTAGTTTTACCTGGCCCAGGATCACCTCTACAGGCCTCGCCGACGAACTCCGGCGAGCTCCGTTCGAGCATCTTTCCGCGAGCCGTTTGCTGGAAGCGAACCTACCCTCAATGCCCATCCCCTAGGTCGTCACCGACTGCCGCTTCTCCCCGTCGCCTTCCCGCCTCCCCTCCGTGCCCCCAGGTATGCCCCTGACGCTGCCCCGAGAGGTTCCTAGGGTTTCCCCTCTGTTCGCTCTAACTCAGCGAGGAAGACGAGTTCACGACCGTTCATCTCGATCCAATTGCCCAAACTCGCCCATACCTCTTCGGCCGCCGGTGCCCACTAACGGGCGGGCCCCGCCTGCCAGGCCGTTTTGAACCCTGTCCCGCGCAAGGAGACGCCCGCGGTGGGCCGCATTCTGCCCCGAACGACCCAGTTGGGCCAGAATTCCGGCCCAGCAATGCCCCTCTCCTTTTTCTTTTAGTATTTCATTAAATCTAGAAAATTGACTTTTGGTTTAAATCTTTTTAAAAATGGAAATCAACACAAAGTGCCCAGATCTAAATTTTACTAGGTACATCTATGTTTTCTTTAACACTTAGTACCTTTGGATAGCCCAGAATATATATATAGATTCTTTATATTAAATCCATATCTAGAAGGTATCCAAAACCCTCCTAAAATCCCCCTGTGAGTTTCACAACTCCAAATGGGGTAAACCCAAGTGCCCCTGGTGGGTATTACCTGTACCTATTTCATGGACTTGGTCCCATGCGAAGGTGAACAATAGATTGTCTTTAGTAAAAATAACAAAAACCGCTCTGATCTGCCTTTAGGAATTCCTCTAGGTTAAACCAACATAGTTATTGACCCAACTCCAACTCTCTGTGATGTGGTACACTAAGACCTATCCAAATCCAGGAACTCATGATTTATTGAGCCTTGGATATTTTCTGTGAATTAAACTATTCTATGCATGGTTTATTCACCCCTAAATTCACTACAGTATCTATACACCTCCAAAAAGGGTGATTCCAATTTCTATAGAAAGGTATTCCAAATATCTACACTGTGCCCTTGGAATAACATTAAAATCTACTATAGATTTAATTTGGTGAAAAAGACAAAAACCCCACAGAACTGCCTTTGGGAATTTCCTGAGGGCGTTCTGTTAATTATCTTGACATGAATCCAACTCTCAGTGAACAAGTACATCAAGCCCTACCTAATCCCCCAAGGAAATAGTTTTTCGACATTCAGAATCTTTCTGGTGAATTATTTCCTAAAACTAGAGCTTTTATCACTAGGATACTCATAATAAATTGAAGAAAAATGATAAACCATTGAAACCACTTTTGTTGGATTCATCTTACCAATACCTATCTATTGGTATCATGTTTTTACAATGGTACCCTACAGAATATGGTCTTGCCCCAAAATCCCTCTCTTAGGTAGTTTCTAGACTATAAATCCTAAAGGATTTCCATCCCCTTCTCCAAGGCCGTCTCAATCCCTTAAATCCAATCCTCTCAAAACCATATAAATCTTAATATGTTTTTATTCAGTTGTTTGCTGTATTGTATTGGTGCTTGTATGCCTTGTTTGATTGTGGTCCTGTTTGCTTGCATGTGTGCTCCCTGATGACAATAGTTGCGATTATCTCGGAGATCAAAAAGGGGATGGTTATTATTATGGTATTCTAAGAAGAAGTCCAGGGACATATCGCCATATTACTGATCATCAGGCAAGCCACCTTCTTGCTTATAAGCCTTGTCCTACTATTTTACTTATGCATGTTTTATCAACTGTTTATTAAAATTGCATTGTTTTACTATATGTTGATGTATACTTGGTAGTGGTTTGGCTCCTCTGAATCACTAAACCTTTGTACTATTAAGTACCCCCCCTTGGTGACACCTACTTGTCCCTAGTAGAATAGCTGGTGCATATCCACCATGCCCCTTTGGAGACCCCGTTTTAGCCGAAGCAAAACTAGTGGATGGGAAGACCCCGCAAAAAGATTTTCCCAAATGATTTTTGATAAAACCTTGGTGAGGTGGGACCTCCTAGGAGTTGTTGAGAAAGAAAAATGTTTTGTTTTACAAAATGCTAGAGAAAAACCGGAGGAAAAAGGTTTATGAAAACGCACCTGGTTCTTTGTAGTCTAGCTATAACAATTTAACCCTGTGCAACCACATTACTCTAGAATGGGACAGGGCTGGATTTGAAGGTGTGTATTCTAGTATAAGCTACCTCGTAACAACTACAGGGGATCGAGGATCCCTGGAGGGTGGGCCTTCTCCGATAAATGTGGGACCTGGAGAAGGAACAAAGGGTCGGCAGGCCTCCATGCATTACTATGATCCCCTCATTGAAAGCGCACACTCGAGAAGTGGAAAAAGCGCTCCGGTTGGTCCTCGCCCGACGTCCAGGTGTTGAGGGGATTAACACTCATAGGGTAGGCACTTGTATTGGAATGGGCATCCGGAGAGTCTTGATCGGTTACTCGACCCACGATCGGTGAAGATCAGGGTAGTGTACCCGGATGGTGTGGGTAAAGTGTACAACCTCTGCAGAGTGTAAATCTATTCGAATAGCCGTGTCCGCGGTTAAGGACGGGTTGGACAAACTTCTGTAGAGCGGTGCTGGTTTTGTTTTCAAAAGGATTTTTTGAAAATAAATGGTTTTGAAAATGTTTTGACCATGGGATGGTCGGGAAGGATACCTGCTTTGACCATGGGATGGTCAGAGAGGTATGGAAGGAGTTTGGTCGAGGGACGACCGGAAAACAGGAACAAATGGGTGACCCAATCCTAATGTTTTCCAAAACTTTTCAAAAAGGTTTTAAATTTTTTTACAAAGGTTTTTCAACAAAGATATGTAGATGCTATATCTACAAGAGAAACTATTTGAGAAAAGAACCCCTCTTGGAGCCCTCCTATTACCACAGCCATATTGCATATCCTCTTGCTATTGTTGTTCTATTGAGGTGGTTTGTGAGTATATTCAATGTACTCACCGGCATTGTCCCTGGCTATTAACTTGGCCAAATCTCAAGGAGACGACGAGGATGGCGACTATGCGAGCTAGGACGTTTTCCCAGTCAGTTGCCTGTAGGTTAAGGCATGGCTCGGCTCGACGCTTGATGAAGTTCCGCTGCTGATTATTGATGTAGCCATAATGGCATTCCTGTAAGTCTTGTATTTCGGTACATTATTGGATGTTTACTTTGATACTTGTCGGTTATGTGCCACGACTAACTGATCATGGGATCGTGGTTGTATACATAACATGGATTCTCGGAGGATTAATCCGGGGGCCCCACGGACTTGGTATCAGAGCCATCCTGACTATAGGAGAACCTCAGTTAGCATGGTCGCTAGAGAGGAGCCTTATTTTGAAAACCCCGGCTTTCGAAAACTAGTTTCTCAATGAGTTTCAAAAAAGTTCTACTTCTTCTCTTATTCTAAGTAAAAGCTTTCGAAAATGGTTTACTCCAACTCTTGATCCCAAACTTCAAACCTCTAGATTTTAAAAATAACTAGGATCTCGAACCCGGTGAAGATAATGAGAACCAGATGAAGACAAGCAACTACCAGCAAATACAAGGAGACTACAATATCGCCCTACCAGCGGAATCCTCATAATTAGAAGACATCAGTTGTTGCACTATCAAGAAACGTCCAAGATACGACGAAGGCTTCATTCACAAGATAGTGACCCAGACCTCAATCCCGTGATCTCTAGGATCAATCAGTCCTAAGACTAGGATTTCCCCTATATCGCGAGTAGTTAACTCCTTGGTCCCTAACGTGGACCGTGTTTGCTTGCCTAAGTGCCTCATGGGTTGCTTGAAGTGTGTTGTTTGTCAAGGACATTGCGATCCCGTCGCTCTGTCCACCTTGTTTGTATGTTCTGGTTTGCCTTGACCTCCCTAAAAGTGTGACTCAAGGAGCGATAAGCCACCTAGTAACTCAGGAAAACCCTATGTTAGCTGTTGGTAATAAGACCCAGACTAACCTCGAGAGTATATGAGAGGAAAGGCATCGCAAGCACCAGGAGTTCGACATCGTCAAGTTAGATTCAACTCGAAGATTTCACCCCAGCAAGAAGGCATACGCTGTCAAACTCACCTCACAAGACTCGTCAATAGCACCACACTCCCTTGTTTCCCAGTGTAATATAGCAAGAATCCCGTTGAAGCCAAAAGATAATCACCGAAGAATCCTCGATATCCACAAGAAACCACCTGATAAGTCAACCGATACAAGGAGTGAAGACCTAACCACACTAACCTTTAGTGTATTAGAGCTTCTGACCACCCCAGGAGAATAACCAATTTAGTCAACCCTACCCAAACTAAAGGAAGGATCCTCCCTAGAAGGTCAGGACCACCCCTGAAGTCAGATGATTAGGAAGCGTGAAGACAGCTCCCTCGAAGTTGGATGTCTCTACCTTGACTGAAGACTACCCCAAAGAGTTGTAAACCGCTAACTTACCTTGAGCTAACACCATGTTATAAGCTTCGTTAGGAAAACACCCCCGCCAAGGTCGATAAATAAGGCGTCACTCGAAGACCCCAGCTCAAGACTCCGGGAAGATACAGCTTTCCGCTAAACATCGGGTCAACACTCCAAGATAGAAGATCTGCACCCTTCTTGATGAACCTTAGTGAAGCTCTAAGGAGGAAAGACTGCGTCTTTCCAACTCAATCCCTAGAAGTCGGTCTACCGGAAGGTACTTCAGAGGAGATCTCAGGATCCGACATCTCTTCGCCAAGCATCAACCCGTGAGTTATCCGATGAGAAACTAACAGAAGATTCTACAAAGTCCCTCTACTACATCAGTTGAAGACCCACCCGAAGGACCGCCGAACCGCTAACCCCTAGGTCCTTAATGCTTAGAGGACTTGAGACTCCAAAGACTCCACTAGGCTAAGCATGAAAAAAATTAGTATATAAGCCTCGTAGGCCATCACTTCAGGGACGCCTTCTGAAGACCTCGACTCCAGGAGAAGGATGGACGACAATGTTCAGAAACCCCCCATCACTGAAGTCAAGAAGGAAGGAATGCGTTATCTCCGAGCTAACCTCGTCAAATCCTAAGTGGGAAAGACTGCGTCTTTCCCACAAAATAAAATAACCCTCTACCAGGAGCAACCTCAGGAGTCCCGACCCTAAAATCGTTAAATAGGATACGCTACGACCTTAAGGAAGAGCTGTGAGTCATTAGACCGAAGTACCCCCCCTCCCCAGCTGTAGGTTCTATCCTCCGACGAGTACTCCGTGAAGTTCAGCGTCGAGATGGTCTACCCAGTATAAGCCCTCGAGATTTAGAGTCCAGAAGGAAAATAAGGTCATCTCTCAAAATCAAGACTGGACTCTGCGCAACTCTCAGTGCATCCCCGAAGACTGAGGCTCAACTTCATCGACATGGTAATCACTTTCAAAGACGGAGTCCGTAAGATAGTACGCGTAAGACACCTAGTATCAACCCGACTCAAAATCCCCTAACCGTACTCCCCCGAATCTCGGGACGAGATTCTTTTAAGGGGGAAAGATCTGTAACATCCCAATTTCAGCAACCATCATTAGTTGTCCAGAAAGCAAAAATCAGGGGGAACAAAAACTTTTTCTTGATTAATGCTGAAGCGTTTGCTTGTTGTTTGGATATGCTTATGCATATGAATGTGTATTAGATGATATACTCCTTACCTAAACACCAGTTGACAAAAGCTACTTCCCAAAATAGTCTTGGCTTAATTTCCATATTCTAAAATGTTCTGGCATTTCAAAACATGATCCAAGATGCTTATGTAACCAAAACTATTTTTGTAACTTCTATTGACAAAACTATGAAGAGTTATATAATATAATCTCCTTATGTTTCCAAGATAGAACTTTCAACTACTCTTACCTCTAGGATCTCCAAAACCTTTTTGTAAGCTTTTGAATTATACTCTTGGTAGAGATACCAAGGATCTTCCCTTGCTCAAACTCCAACCTATTTCAAAATACCCATCCTTACCTCAAGCTAAGCTTGGTGGTAACCCCAGTAGTAGTTGATTTGTTTGTAAGATGAGTTGCCATGATCTACTGTTTGAATTGTATGCTTAGGAGATAGTATGAGCTACTCTAGGAGATCATCAGTAGGATCAAGAGGCCTCCAAATCACCACACCCTAAGAAAGAATACAATCTGGATCTGACCCCTAGCTACTAAGTGCTTATCTAAAAACCCTTACCCAGATCATTTTTGTAGTGATCCCTTCTAGAAACTTCCAAGTCAATAACGACCAATATCAAGCATGGAGCCTTTCTACCCAATCTACACTCCAACATCATTCACTTGATGATGCTTGGGACCTTGCAAACCAACAAAAACATCCCCTCTCAGGTTCTAGTCAAAAACCCTAAATCTGCCAAATTTGGCTAAGTCTGGAAACTTGTTTCCAACATCACCTTTTTGAATGTCTCCCTTTCTTAACCCTGGTGCATTTTTGGAAATGCACTTAAACCATATTGTTAACCATCCTAAGGACTACCAAGGCCCAATCTTTCCCTTGGTTAGATCATCCTGCAACCCACTTGTTCTTGATGGTTTTGCAGGCAAGAATATAACTTTTCCTGCAAATCTAGTCAACATGCCTACTTTGATAGAAGCTCACACCCCCATCCAACCTTCTTTGGACCAAATCCTTGCATGGTTGTGTTCTACTCATATAAGTATATCAACATCTACTTCACTTGTTCCAAGTGGATCTTTGTGCTGCTCAAACCCACAAGGTTTTGAAGGCTAGCTGATAATCTGCTTTGGCAAGCTTATTTTATTCAAAGTTTGAAAGCTTGTCTTGGTGAGCTCAAGAAGGATCAAGCTCAAACCTCTGTACCATGTTGATGTACATCACTTGGTCTATCTATCCATACATCACGTGCCCCAAGGGGAGCTCTGAGCTCCAAGATCTAACATGGCTTTGATGGTATAAAATTAACATCACCCTAGATCTTTAATTTAAGGTATTTCACCAAAATCAACTTGGATTATCCAATCCCAAGGTTGAAAATGCTTGATACACCTTGTCTACATCATCTACCTTGATCATCAAGAATTATCAACAATTATCCATAGTTATTATGGACCAAAACTATTTAATTCACTTAATAGGCAAATTCTTCAAAACCTCTTATATAAGGGAAAGTTTGGATTTTTCCAAAACACTTCCCCAAATTTTGGCTCATTTGAGATCCATATATCACACCCTACCTTCTCACTTCAAAAATAAATAATTTTGAAGAGCTTTATTATTTCGTTTTGCCTATTTTCTTAAATGGCAGAAGTGGAATAATAATTGTTTTAAATACTTTTAATGCCCGATAAATCTTGGGAAAATTCTCTTAAGTGTGTATTCACATTTGGGACCATCTAAAATCAAAAACTCCACTTGTACAATGTAAAAATATCAAATAAGCTCCAATACTTCATTTCTGCAGTTTTTGAGCAAATAGATTTAAGTGGACTTAAACTCCTCTGAAAAATCTCAAATAAATCCTAGAGGTGTATCTTGACCTCACCCATCTACCAGTACCATCTCCCTACCTTGTCCTATGCAAAACTTTGAACTTCCTTCACAAGCACATATTTACTCAATTTGGCAAACCTAGCTAGTTTTGAGCTAAATCAATATAAAACCACCACCAATCTTGCAAAGTAATGCACCACAGCAACTCCACCTCCCCTGGTCGTGCCCACACTGTAGCAACATTGTAGCAACTTACACCTCTTGTCTCTAGTGCTTGTCCATGATGGAGACACAAGCCAACCCCTCTTTTTCCTTGCCCTCAAAGCTTTGAAACAGCTGCCCCTGCTCCTCTCTGACCTACACACGACCAGAACCACCCCTCCATCGCCCACAGAAAACCCTCCCCTAGTTTCACCCCTCCTCCACAAGCTCCATGAACCAAGTCCATCAAAAACCTCCACCTCTCGGTATATAGTACTAGAGGCCACTGCAGCCCTCCCCTCCCCCTCATTTGCCTCCCTCACCTCTCACCTACCCATCCCAAAGATCCCGACCTGACACCCGAGCTCCCCATCGCCATGGAGAAGAGGAGCAAGTCCTCTCGAGCTCCACCTCGTTTGCAGACATGCAGTCGACCCTGACCTCCCCCAACGCCTTAGCTCACCTCCAAGCCCTCATGTAGATCACCAAAGGCTCCCTCACCGAGCCCATGCCTCTGCATGTGACGGGAGAAGGAGAACTCCGACTCTCGGCCGCAACCAAGATCTGCTCCTGGTACTCTCCCGCTAGCTCCCTCCTCTCTGCATGTCGCCATACTGTGACCCCCTAATCCCTCGCTCTCTAATCCTAGTTTTACCTGGCCCAGGATCACCTCTGCAGGCCTCGCCGACAAACTCAGGCGAGCTCCGTTCGGGCATCTTTCCGCGAGCCGTTTCCTGGAAGCGAACCTACCCTCAATGCCCATCCCCTAGGTCGTCGCCGACTGCCGCTTCTCCCCGTCGCCTTCCCGCCTCCCCTCCGTGCCCCCAGGTATGCCCCCGACGCTGCCCCGAGAGCTTCCTAGGGTTTCCCCTCTATTCGCTCTAACTCAGCGAGGAAGACGAGCTCGCGGCCGTTCATCTCGTTTTGATCCAACGGCCCAAACTCGCCCTTACCTCTTCGGCCGCCGGCGCCCACTGACGTGCGGGCCCCGCTTGCCAGGCCATTTTAAACCCTGTCCTGTGCAAGGAGACGCCCGCGGTGGGCCGCATTCTGCCCCGAACGGCCCAGTTGGACCAGAATTCTGGCCCAGCAATGCCCCTCTCCTTTTTCTTTTAGTATTTCATTAAATCTAGAAAATTGACTTTTGGTTTAAATCCTTTGAAAAATGGAAATCAACACAAAGTGCCCAGATCTAAATTTTACTAGGTACATCTATGTTTTCTTTAACACTCAGTACCTTTGGATAGCCCAGAATATATATAGATTCTTTATATTAAATCCATATCCAGAAGGTATCCAAAACCCTCCTAAAATCCCCCTGTGAGTTTCACAAATCCAAATGGGGTAAACCCAAGTGCCCCTAGTGGGAATTACCTGTACCTATTTCATGAACTTGGTCCCATGTGAAGGTGAACGATAGATTGTCTTTAGTAAAAACAACAAAAACCGCTCTGATCTGCCTTTAGGAATTCCTCTAGGTTAAACCAACATAGTTATTGACCCAACTCCAACTCTCTGTGATATGGTACACTAAGGCCTATCCAAATCCAGGAGCTCATGATCTATTGAGCCTTGGATATTTTCTGTGAATTAAACTATTCTGTGCATGGTTTATTCACCCCTAAATTCACTACAGTATCTATACAGCTCCAAAAAGGGTGATTCCAATTTCTACAGAAAGGTATTCCAAATACCTACATTGTTCCCTTGGAATAAAATTAAAATCTACTGTAGATTTAATTTGGTGAAAAAGACAAAAACCCCACAGAACTGCCTTTGGGAATTTCCTGAAGGCGTTCTGGTAATTATCTTGACATGAATCCAACTCTCAGTGAACAAGTACATCAAGCCCTACCTAATCCCCCAAGG
Organism: Avena eriantha; assembly: GCA_910589775.1. Lineage (NCBI taxonomy): Eukaryota > Viridiplantae > Streptophyta > Magnoliopsida > Poales > Poaceae > Avena > Avena eriantha. Next base: position 234,250,288 of record OU342742.1, on the reverse strand, counting down.
AAATAGTTTTTCGACATTCAGAATCTTTCTGGTGAGTTATTTCCTAAAACTAGAGCTTTTATCACTAGGATATTCATAATAAATTGAAGAAAAATGATAAACTATTGAAACCACTTTTGTTGGTTTCATCTTATCAATACCTATCTGTTGGTATCATGTTTTTACAATGGTACCCTACAGAATATGGTCTTGCCCCAAAATCCCTCTCTTAGGTAGTTTCTACACTATAAATCCTAAAGGATTTCCATCCCCTTCTCCAAGGCCGTCTCAATCCCTTAAATCCAATCCTCTCAAAACCATATAAATATTAATCTGTTTTTATTCAATTGTTTGCTGTATTGTATTGGTGCTTGTATGCCTTGTTTGATTGTGGTCCTGTTTGCTTGCATGTGTGCTCCCTAACGACGATAGTTGCGATTATCTCGGAGATCAAAAAGGGGATGGTTATTATTTTGGTATTCTAAGAAGAAGTCTAGGGACATATCGCCATATTGCTGATCCTCAGGCAAGCCACCTTCTTGCTTATAAGCCCTGTCCTACTATTTTACTTATGCATGTTTTATCAACTGTTTATTAAAACTGCATTGTTTTACTATATGTTGATGTATACTTGGTAGTGGTTTGGCTCCTCCGAATCACTACACCTTTGTACTATTAAGTACCCCCCCTTGGTGACACCTACTTGTCCCTCGTAGAATAGATGGTGCATATCCACCATGCCCCTTTGGAGACCCCGTTTTAGCCGAAGCAAAACTAGAGGATGGGAAGACCCCGCAAAAAGATTTTACCAAATGATTTTTGATAAAACCTTGGTGAGGTGGGACCTCCTAGGAGTTGTTGAGAAAGAAAAATGTTTTGTTTTACAAAATGCTAGAGAAAAACCGGAGGAAAAAGGTTTATGAAAATGCACCTGGTTCTTTGTAGTCTAGCTATAACAATTTAACCCTGTCCAACCACATTACTCTAGAATGGGACATGGCTGGATTTGAAGGTGTGTATTCTAGTATAAGCTGCCTCGTAACAACTACAGGGGATCAAGGATCCCTGGAGGGTGGGCCTTCTCTGATAAATGTGGGACCTGGAGAAGGAACAAAGGGTCGGCAGGCCTCCACGCGTTACTATGATCCCCTCATTGAAAGCGCACACTCGAGAAGTGGAAAAAGCGCTCCGGTTGGTCCTCGCCTGACGTCCAGGTGTTGAGGGGATTAACACTCATAGGGTAGGCACTTGTATTGGAATGGGCATCTGGAGAGTCTTGATCGGTTACTCGACCCACGATCGGTGAAGATCAGGGTAGTGTACCCGGATGGTGTGGGTAAAGTGTACAACCTCTGCAGAGTGTAAATCTATTCGAATAGCCGTGTCCGTGGTTAAGGAAGGGTTGGACAAACTTCTGTATAGCGGTGCTGGTTTAATTTTTCAAAAGGATTTTTGGAAAAGAAATGGTTTTGAAAATGTTTTGACCATGGGATGGTCGGGAAGGATACCTGCTTTGACCATGGGATGGTAAGAAAGGTATGGAAGGAGTTTGGTCGTGGGACGACCGGAAAACAGGAACAAATGGGTGACCCAGTCCTAATGTTTTCCAAAACTTTTCAAAAAGGTTTTAAATTTTTTTACAAAGGTTTTTCAACAAAGATATGTAGATGCTATATCTACAAGAGAAACTATTTGAGAAAAGAACCCCTCTTGGAGCCCTCCTATTACCACAGCCATATTGCATATCCTCTTGCTATTGTTGTTCTATTGAGGTGGTTTGCGAGTACATTCAATGTACTCACCGGCATTGTCCCTGGCTATTAACTTGGCCAGATCTCAAGGAGACGACGAGGATGGCGACTATGCGAGCTAGGACGTTTTCCCAGTCAGTTGACTATAGGTTAATGCATGTCTCGGCTCGACGCTTGATGAAGTTCCGCTGCTGATTATTGATGTAGCCATAATGGCATTCCTGTAAGTCTTGTATTTCGGTACATTATTGGATGTTTACTTTGATACTTGTCGGTTATGTGCCACGACTAATTGATCATGGGATCATGGTTGTATACATAACATGGATTCTCAGAAGATTAATCCGGGGGCCCCACAGACTTGGTATCAGAGCCATCCTGACTATAGGAGAACCTCAGTTAGCATGGTCGCTAGAGAGGAGCATTATTTTGAAAACCCCGGCTTTCGAAAACTAGTTTCTCAATGAGTTTCAAAAAAGTTCTACTTCTTCTCTTATTCTAAGTAAAAGCTTTCGAAAATGGTTTACTCCAACTCTTGATCCCAAACTTCAAACCTCTGGATTTTAAAAATAACTAGGATCTCGAACCCAGTGAAGATAATGAGAACCAGATGAAGACAAGCAACTACCAGCAAATACAAGGAGACTACAATATCGCCCTACCAGCGAAATCCTCATAATTATAAGACATGAGTTGTTGGACTATCAAGAAACGTCCAAGATACAACGAAGGTTTCATTCGCAAGATAGTGACCCAGACCTCAATCCCGTGATCTCTAGGATCAATCAGTCCTAAGACTAGGATTTCCCCTATATCGCGAGTAGTTAACTCCTTGGTCCCTAACGTGGACCGTGTTTGCTTGCCTAAGTGCCTCCTGTGTTGCTTGAAGTGTGTTGTTTGTCAAGGACATTGCGATCCCCTCGCTCTATCCGCCTTGTTTGTATGTTCTGGTTTGCCTTGACCTCCCTAAAAGTGTGACTCGAGGAGCGATAACCCACCTAGTAACTCAGGAAAACCCTGTGTTAGCTGTTGGTAATCAGACCCAGACTAACCTCAAGAGTATATGAGAGGAAAGGCATCGCAAGCACCAGGAGTTCGACATCGTCAAGTCAGATTCAACTCGAAGATTTCACCCCAGCAAGAAGGCATACCCCGTCAAACTCACCTCGCAAGACTCGTCAATAGCACCACACTCCCTGTTTCCCAGTGTAATACAGCAAGAATCCCGTTGAAGCCGAAAGCCAATCACCGAAGAATCCTTGATATCCACAAGAAACCACCTGATAAGTCAACCGAGACAAGGAGTGAAGACCTAACCACACTAACCTTTAGTGTATTAGAGCTTCTGACCACCCCAGGAGATTGACCAATTTAGTCAACCCTACCCAAACTAAAGGAATGATCCTCCCTAGAAGGTCAGGACCACCCCTGAAGTCAGATGATTAGGAAGTGTGAAGACAGCTCCCTCGAAGCTGGATGTCTCTACCTTGACTAAAGACTACCCCGAAGAGTTGTAAACCGCTAACTTACCTTGAGCTAACACCATGTTATAAGCTTCGTTAGGAAAACACCCCTGCCAAGGTTGATAAATAAGGCGTCACTCGAAGACCCCAGCTCAAGACTCCGGGAAGATACAACTTTCTGCTAAACATCGGGTCAACACTCCAAGATAGAAGATCCGCACCCTTCTTGATGAACCTTAGTGAAGCTCTAAGGAGGAAAGACTGCGTCTTTCCAACTCAATCCCTAGAAGACGGTCTACCGGAAGGTACTTCAGAGGAGATCTCAGGATCCGACATCTCTTCGCCAAGCATCAACCCGTGAGTTATCCGATGAGAAACTAACAGAAGATTCTACAAAGTCCCTCTGCTATTTCAGTTGAAGACCCACCTGAAGGACCGCCGAACGCTAACCCCTAGGTCCTTAATGCTTAGAGGACTTGAGACTCCAAAGACTCCACTAGGCTAAGCATGAAAAAAAGTAGTATATAAGCCTCGTAGGCCATCGCTTCATGGACGCCTTCTGAAGACCTCGACTCCAGGAGAAGGATGGACGACAATCTTCAAAAATCCCCCCATCACTGAAGTCAAGAAGGAAGGAATGCGTTATCTCCGAGCTAACCTCGTCAAATCCTAAGGGGGAAAGACCGTGTCTTTCCCACAAAATAAAATAACCCTCTACCAGCAGCAACCTCAGGAGTCCCGACCCTAAAATCGTTAAATAGGATACGCTACGACCTTAAGGAAGAGCTGTGATTCATTAGACCGAAGTACCCCCCCTCAGCTGTAGGTTCTATCCTCTGACGAGTATTCCGTGAAGTTCAGCGTCGAGATGGTCTGCCCAGTCTAAGCCCTCGAGATTTAGAGTCCAGAAGGAAAAGAAGGTCATCTCTCAAAATCAAGACTGGACTCTGCGCAACTGTCAGTGCATCCCCGAAGACTGAAGCTCAACTTCATCAACATGGTAATCACTTTCAAAGACGGAGTCCGTAAGATAGTACGCGTAAGACACCTAGTATCAAGCTGACTCAAAATCCCCTAACCATACTCCCCCGAATCTCGAGATGAGATTCTTTTAAGGGGGAAAGATCTGTAACATCCCAATTTCAGCAACCATGATTAGTTGTCCAGAAAGCAAAAATCAGGGGGAACAAAAACTTTTTCTTGATTAATGCTGAAGTGTTTGCTTGTTGTTTGGATATGCTTATGCATATGAATGTGTATTAGATGATATACTCCTTACCTAAACACCAGTTGACAAAAGCTACTTCCCAAAATAGTCTTGGCTTCATTTCCATATTCTCAAATGTTCTGGCATTTCAAAACATGATCCAAGATGCTTATGTAACCAAACTATTTTTGTAACTTCTATTGACAAAACTATGGAGAGTTATATAATATAATCTCCTTATGTTTCCAAGACAGAACTTTCAACTACTCTTACTTCTAGGATCTCCAAAACCTTTTTGTAAGCTTTTGAATTATACTCTTGGTAGAGATACCAAGGATCTTCCCTTGCTCAAACTCCAACCTATTTCAAAATACCCATCCTTACCTCAAGCTAAGCTTGGTGGTAACCCCAGTAGTAGTTGATTTGTTTGTAAGATGAGTTGCCATGATCTGTTGTCTGAATTGTCTGCTTAGGAGATAGTATGAGCTACTCTAGGAGATCATCAGTAGGATCAAGAGGTCTCCAAATCACCACACGCTAAGAAAGAATACAATCTGGATCTGAGCCCTAGCTACTAAGTGCTTATCTAAAAACCCTTACCCAGATCATTTCAGTAGTGATCCCTTCTAGAAGCTTCCAAGTCAATAAAGACCAATATCAAGCATGGAGACTTTCTACCCAATCTACACTCCAACATCATTCACTTGATGATGCTTGGGACCTTGCAAACCAACAAAAACATCCCCTCTTAGGTTCTAGTCAAAAACCCTAAATCTGCCAAATTTGGCTAAGTCTGGAAATTTGTTTCCAACATCACCTTTTTGAATGTCTCCCTTTCTCAACCCTGGTGCATTTTTGGAAATGCACTTAAACCATCTTGTTAACCATCATAAGGACTACCAAGGTCCACTCTTTCCCTTGGTGAGATCATCCTCCAACCCACTTGTTCTTGATGGTTTTGCAGGCAAGAACATAACTTTTCCTGCAAATCTAGTCAACATGCCTACTTTGATAGAAGCTCACACCCCCATCCAACCGTATTTGGACCAAATCCTTGCATGGTTGTGTTCTAATCATATAAGTATATCAACATCTACTTCACTTGTTCCAAGTGTATCTTTCTGCTGCTCAAACCCACAAGGTTTTGAAGGCTAGCTGATAATCTGCTTTGGCAGGCTTATTTTATTCAAAGTTTGATAGCTTGTCTTGGTGAGCTCAAGCAGGATCAAGCTCAAACCTCTGTACCATGTTTATGTACATCACTTGGTCTATCTATCCATACATCCCATGCCCCAAGGGGAGCTCTAAGCTCCAAGATCTAACATGGCTTTGATGGTATAAAATTAACATCACCCTAGATCTTTAATTTAAGGTATTTCACCAGAATCAACTTGGATTCTCCAATCCCAAGGTTGCAAATGCTTGCTACACCTTTTCTACATCATCTACCTTGATCATCAAGATTTATCAACAATTATCCATAATTATTATGGACCAAAACTATTTAATTCACTTAATAGGCAAATTCTTCAAAACCTCTTATATAACGGAAAGTTTGGATTTTTCCAAAACACTTCCCCAACTTTTGGCTCATTTGAGATCCATATATCACACCCTACCTTCTCACTTCAAAAATAAATATTTTTGAAGAGCTTTATTATTTCTTTTTGCCTATTTTCTTAAATGGCAGAAGTGGAATAATAATTGTTTTAAATACTTTTAATGCCCAATAAATCTTGGGGAAAATTCTCTTAAGTGTGTATTCACATTTGGGACCATCTCAAATCAAAACTCCACTTGTCCAATGTAAAAGTATCAAATAAGCTCCAATACTTCATTTCTGCAGTTTTCGAGTAAATAGATTTAAGTGGACTTAAACTCCTCTGAAAAATCTCAAATAATCCTGGAGGTGGATCTTGACCTCACCCATCTACCAGTACCATCTCCCTACCTTGTCCTATGCAAAACTTTGAACTTCCTTCACAAGCACATATTTACTCAATTTGGCAAACCAAGCTAGTTTTGAGCTAAATCAATATAAAACCACCACCAATCTTGTAAAGTAATGCACCACAGCAACTCCACCTCCCCTGGTCGTGCCCACACTATAGCAAAACTGTAGCAACTTACACCTCTTGTCTCTAGTGCTTGTCCATGATGGAGACACAAGCCAACCCCTCTTTTTCCTTGCCCTCAAAGCTTTGAAACAGCTGCCCCTGCTCCTCTCTGACCTACACACGACTAGAACCACCCCTCCATCGCCCACAGAAAACCCTCCCCTAGTTTCACCCCCTCCTCCACAAGCTCCATGGACCAAGTCCATCAAAAACCTCCCCCTCTTGGTATATAGTGCTAGAGGCCACTACAGCCCTCCCCTCCCCCTCATTTGCCTCCCTCACCTCTCACCTACCCATCCCCAAGATCCCGACCTGGCACCTGAGCTCCCCATCGCCATGGAGAAGAGGAGCAAGTCCTCTCGAGCTCCACCTCCTTTGCAGACATGCAGTCAACCCTAACCTCCCCCAACACCTTAGCTCACCTCCAAGCCCTCATGTAGATCACCAAAGGCTCCCTCACCAAGCCCATGCCTCTGCATGTCGTGGAAGAAGGAGAACTCCGACTCTCGGCCGCGACCAAGGTCTTCTCCTGGTACTCTGCCGCTAGCTCCCTCCTCTCTGCATGTCGCCATACTGTGACCCCTACTCCCCCTCTCTCTAATCCTAGTTTTACCTGGCCCAGGATCACCTCTACATGCCTCGTCGACGAACTCCGGAAGCAAACCTACCCTCGACGCCCATCCCCGAGGTCGTCGCCGACTGCTGCTTCTCCCCGTCGCCTTCCCGCATCCCCTCCGTGCCCCAGGTATGCCCCCTGCGCCGCCCCGAGAGCTTCCTAGGGTTTCCCCTCTGTTCGCTCTAACTCAGCGAGGAAGACGAGCTTGCGGCCGTTCATCTCGTTTTGACCCAACGGCCCAAACTTGCCCTTACCTCTTCGGCCGCCGGCGCCCACTAACGGGCGGGCCCCGCCTGCCAGGCCGTTTTGAACCCTGTCCCGCGCAAGGAGACGCCCGCGGTGGGCGGCATTCTGCCCCGGATGGCCCAGTTCGACCAAAATTCTGGCCCAGCAATGCCCCTCTCCTTTTTCTTTTAGTATTTCATTAAATCCAGAAAATTGACTTTTGGTTTAAATCTTTTTAAAAATGGAAATCAACACAAAGTGCCCATATCTAAATTTTACTAGGTACATCTATGTTTTCTTTAACACTCAGTACCTTTGGATAACCTAGAATATATATATATAGATTCTTTATATTAAATCCATATCTAGAAGGTATCCAAAACACTCCTAAAATCCCCCTGTGAGTTTCACAACTCCAAATGGGGTAAATCCAAGTGCCCCTGGTGGGTATTACCTGTACCTATTTCATGGACTTGGTCCCATGCAAAGGTGAACAATAGATTGTCTTTAGTAAAAATAACAAAAACCACTCTGATCTGCCTTTAGGAATTCCTCTAGGTCAAAAAAACATAGTTATTGACCCAACTCCAACTCTCTGTGATGTGGTACACTAAGGCCTATCCAAATCCAGGAGCTCATGATTTATTGAGCCTTGGATATTTTCTGTGAATTAAACTATTTTGTGCATGGTTTATTCACCCCTAAATTCACTACAGTATCTATATAGCTCCAAAGGGTGATTCCAATTTCTACAGAAAGGTATTCCAAATACCTACACTGCGCCCTTGGAATCCAATTAAAATCTACTATAGATTTAATTTGGTGAAAAAGACAAAACCCCCCATAGAACTGCCTTTGGGAATTTCCTGAGGGCATTCTGGTAATTATCTTGACATGAATGCAACACTTAGTGGACAAGTACATCAATACCTACCTAATCCCCCAAGGAAATAATTTTTCGACATTCAGAATCTTTCTGGTGAATTATTTCCTAAAACTAGAGCTTTTATCACTAGGATATTCATAATAAATTGAAGAAAAATGATAAAATATTGAAACCACTTTTGTTAGTTTCATATTACCAATACCTATCTGTTGGTTTCATGTTTTTACAATGGTACCCTACCGAATATGGTCTTGCCCCAAAATCCCTCTCTTAGGTAGTTTCTAGACTATAAATTCTAAAGGATTTCCATCCCCTTCTCCAAGGCCATCTCAATCCCTTAAATCCAATCCTCTCAAAACCATATAAATATTAATCTGTTTTTATTCAATTGTTTGTTGTATTGTATTGGTACTCGTATGCCTTGTTTGATTGTGGTCTTGTTTGCTTGCATGTGTGCTCCCTGACGACGATAGTTACGATTATCTCGGAGATCAAAAAGGGGATGGTTATTATGGTTATTATTATGGTATTCTAAGAAGAAGTCCAGGGACATATTGCCATACTGTTGATCATCAGGCAAGCCACCTTCTTGATCATAAGCCTTGTCCAACTATTTTACTTATGCATGTTTTATCAACTGTTTATTAAAAATGCATTGTTTTACTATATGTTGATGTATACTTGGTAGTGGTTTGGCTCCTCCGAATCACTACACCTTTGTACTATTAAGTACCACCCCCCCTTGGTGACACCTACTTGTCCCTACTAGAATAGATGGTGCATATCCACCATGCCCCTTTGGAGACCCCGTTTTAGCCGAAGCAAAACTAGAGGATGGGAAGACCCCGCAAAAAGATTTTACCAAATGTTTTCTGATAAAACCTTTGTGAGGTGGGACCTCCTAGGAGTTGTTGAGAAAGAAAAATGTTTTGTTTTACAAAATGCTGGAGAAAAACCAGAGGAAAAAGGTTTATGAAAACGCACCTAGTTCTTTGCAGTCTAGCTATAACAACTTAACCCTATGCAACCACATTACTCTAGAATGGGACAGGGCTGGATTTGAAGGTGTGTATTCTAGTATAAGCTGCCTCGCAACAACTACAGGGGATCGGGGATCCCTGGAGGGTGGGCCTTCTCCGATAAAGGTGGGACCTGGAGAAGGAACAAAGGGTTGGCAGGCCTCCACGCGTTACTATGAGACCCTCATTGAAAGCGCACACTCGAGAAGTGGAAAAAGCGCTCCGGTTGGTCCTCGCCCAATGTCCTGGTGTTGAGTGAATTAACACTCATAGGGTAGGCACTTGTATTGGAATGGGCATCCGGAGAGTCTTGATCGGTTACTCGACCCACGATCAGTGAAGATCAGGGTAGTGTACCCGCATGGTGTGGGTAAAGTGTACAACCTCTGCAGAGTGTAAATCTATTCGAATAGCCGTGTCCGCGGTTAAGGACGGGTTGGACAAACTTCTATAGAGAGGTGCTGGTTTTGTTTTCAAAAGGATTTTTGGAAAATAAATGGTTTTGAAAATTTTTTGACCATGGGATGGTCGGGAAGGATACCTGCTTTGACCATGGGATGGTCAGAGAGGTATGGAAGGAGTTTGGTAGGGACGACCGGAAAATAGGAACAAATGGGTGACCTAGACCTAATGTTTTCCAAAACTTTTCAAAAAGGTTTTTTAAATGTTTACAAAGGTTTTTCAACAAAGATATGTAGATGCTATATCTACAAGAGAAACTATTTGAGAAAAGAACCCCTCTTGGAGCCCTCATATTACCACAACCATATTGCATATCCTCTTGCTATTGTTGTTCTATTGAGGTGGTCTGCGAGTACATTCAATGTACTCACCGGCATTGTCCCTGGCTATTAACTTGGCCAGATCTCAAGGAGACGACGAGAATGGCGACTATGGGAGTTAGGAAATTTTCCTAGTCAGTTGCCTATAGGTTAAGGCATGGCTCGGCTCGACGCTTGATCAAGTTCCGCTGGTGATTATTGATGTAGCCATAATGGCATTCCTGTAAGTCTTGTATTTCGGTACATTATTGGATGTTTACTTTGATACTTGTCGGTTATGTGCCACGACTAACTGATCATGGGATCGTGGTTGTATACATAACAGGGATTCTCGGAGGATTAATCCGGGGGCCCCATAGTAGTGAGCGTTCAATTTCACCTGTAGCTGTGCAAAACATCTGATGGGAATAAAAGATACAAATAAAGTATGCATGTACTTGTTAAAGCAAGATAAATTATATGTGGGCAGTGCATCCATAATTGCTATTGCCTTTCCAACCACTTACAGCAATAACCTACTAGTCTCATCCATAGAAGAAAGAGAACTAATGATATGCATAGTGATGTCATCGTTAATCCCAAGCAAATCCCTCACATACAGCCGTACTACCCCTTCTGTCACTGGGGTTCCCAACCTGCAGATCAGCAATTACTCATAGTGCCCATACCTGGCTCTACCCTCGGGGTCTTGGGTACTTGACAAGTACTTCGATTGAGGCAAGAGAGGATACAATAATCATCATGTCATACAAACTAATACACAATCCCATCTATGATAAATAACATGCACAATCGCTACATGGCTAGGCCGAAGCCCTTAACCCAAGGAGAATTACTCACACATAGAGATGAGATCAACAATCACAAACATTGTAATGAAAATCATAAGATTGATAGCAATAATCTTACAATGTCGCCAATCGAAGAAGAGATCTACTATTACAAGTGGTGGAATATGGCTACGGAGATGCAGAAGGGTTTTGAGATCTGGAGGCGGCTGGTGATCTGTGGCAGAGACTTTTTGGCAAGGTCTGGCTTGTTTTCTCATCGCCTGAGGCTTCTTTATGTAGGGGTCCATTCACAAAAGTTGTTATGTTTGACCTAACGGTGGCGGCGCCAACTATATGACCGGAGCTATATAGCCAGAATTTTGCTACAGTCGTATAGTTGGTCGTTAAAGCGTCTGCCTCCGCTTTACGGCTCCTGGTTTCTTCTGGTTGTTGGAAATCTCGTATCTTTGACTTTAATGTAGTGATTCCTATCTTCAAACGACATTATTTGTGCAGGAAAAATATAAAAGAAAGGATTGCATACCCGTCTGAATATTAGGCATTACTAGCAGGGTTTAGAGAGGTATTTTATCAAAATTATAAAATATATCCAGTTTAAATGTGGACGTCGATGGCTATATTTCAGAGCCATCAACCTCCCCAACCTTAAACTTGATTTTCCCCGAGCAAGAAAACCAAAATCAAAAAGGAACTCAGCATTTAAACTGATATAATGAGATGGTGATCTTACTCATGGTTGGTAGTCTCATGTTTCCTCCACTTCATAAATCTGAAAAACTTCAGCATAGATAGAGTAATGGAAAGCATATCATACGGGTTTTATGCATCCTTATAGTGCAGCAAAATTATTGTTAGCATGGATTATTCAAATGAGTAAACTTTATTCCATGTCATGTAATCAACTCATAGGCTTGCCTTTGAACAATAAAGTATAATAATGTAAATTAAGAGTGTGAGAGTTGTCATGAAAATCATATACACTAGAGTATCTCAATTCTCCCACATCAATAACTAAAGAATTTTCAAGCACTACTTTTCTATTCATTGTCCTTCAAGAATTTCAGTTTTTAAGTAATTGAGAGCATGCCAAGGATTTTTATTTGTTTATCGGGCTGTGATGGACACTCGTGGCATCACTAAGGTTTTTGTTCCTTTTGCATAATGATTACTCATAATAGCCAGAGGAGTGATTCCATCATGATTACAGCTACCTGGGAGTGCCAAGAATCTTACCCACTATAGCATTGCTGCTACAAGTGTTTAATCAACTCATAGCCGAAATCTAGGAGTTTCCTCCATGAAGATCGTTCGTAGGTCAGCAGAGTTGTTGGCTTCCCTTGAAGTTTGACACACATAAAGCTATATCATTCTTATGATTAACAAGTCATTCTTTGGCATGCTCACAAAAACCGATAAACATTAATTCAATCAAACAAATCATTTTAAAGAGAGCTATCAAGTCAATCAACATTTTCAGTGGTGTTGAGTGTCTCTAGAAATAAACCTTCAAGACTAAGCACTACAAAACCCAAGACTTCAATTGTGAGACTTTTTCTTATGACAATTCTTTAGCAATTTTTAGGCAAGACTTGGTTAATTACGAGAGCTGGAACAAAATGTACCCAATTAAATACCCATGCAAACGAAAAATCTTACTACAGTACAAAGACTCACTCCACCAATATAATATATCAACATTTACTACTAACTAGCATGGGTTTCTCAAACTTCAAAAGTGGGGAGTCATAATACATACCTCTCATGTTTGGTTCCACTTATCTCTTCCTTTTTTATTTGTTTCTTGGAAACTCGAAGTCAATCACTCTCCTGCAAACATATGAAGACCTCGAGGCGGAAATAAAAGAAAGAGGGAAAATAAGGAAAATGGAGAAATCTTTTTGTGATTTTTAAGAGGGGGAATTTAAAGAATAGAAAATTGGCGGCAAAGCTTGGCTAGAAAATCTTGAAAGAAAATAGAAAGAACTAGAAAATAAAGTGTTGGGGAAACCAACACGAGTGCTTATAAACTCAAATAAAACACAACCTCGAAATAAATAAAAGAAAATAAACACCAAATAAAGATACATGAGGAAACTTCCCCAAGCTTAGGCTTTTGCAAGCGCTTCAAATCATTGTGGTGGTGGGAAAAAGTTGTTACTCCAGTTTGAAAATTGAGTTGAGAGGTTACTAATTGATTCTCGGAGGTTCAGAGAGAGGATATGTATCGTCTCCACAGTCCCTCCAAGTCCTTAGAAATCTTGATATGTGGCGAACCGGGTTTGTGGCTGCTCCTCTTGGTAAGGAACTTCTTGCTCCTCCTCTTGGTCCTCATCCTCTTACGGAATCTCCTCCTCGGATTCGTGTTTCTCAACCTATAAGTCATATAGAAAACGTCCTTCCTCGATAGAGAAAAGACCATTAGTCATAGGAGTGGGGTAGAGACGCCCAACTCTAGCAATATGCAGATAATAAACACCACCTCTCCTAGTGAGCATTCCACAAGCTTTCAAGGTGGAGAAACCAACACGTGTCTCACCTAGCACGGGTTGCAACTCACCTAGGTTGATGCCTAGGGCAGTGGCAAGCACGTTGATGACGCCTCCACCTATGATTGGTCCTTGGCTTTGGGGAGGCTTGGTGCTCCAAGTAGCGCACAAGGATGGCACCCAAGTTGAGTGACAAGCCGCAGTTGATGTAAGCAGCTTTTGCAAGGACTAGGATGTCCTCCTCGTTGAGTCTTGTGAACTCATTACGTGCCTGCAAGGTGTTAGCAATAATATAGAACAAATAGCAAATTGTAGGATGTTGAATATTTTCCCCCTTGTTCACTCTATTAGTGAAACTCATTCCATTATACTATTGTTCAGGGGAAGGACTTAAGCCAGTAAAGGATGCGCGTAAGGCATGAACATCATTGTTTGGCAAATTAAAACATGCAGACCATTCATCTAATGTTAAAGTGTAGTTGTTGTTCATCAGTCGGAAAGAAATAGTGTCCTCTCCTTGCCATTGTTTAACGGTGCTTTGCAACGAACTTAGAAATTCAATGGTTAAGGGCGATAAGTAGGCACATCATTGTACACAAGTTTTGTAGGCCAACTCTACTACAAATTAAATTTAAGTCATTAGAAATACCGAGTTAGTTCAATATATTGGGGCAAGCCCATTTGGTGGCCTTCACTGCGTGGTTCTTGATCATGTTGAAGCGATCACGTTGGGGCTCATCCTTGAACTTGATTCCCATGTGTTCTTGAGCAGCTGCCTGAGAAGCGCTAGCAGTGGCATGAGCACGAGTTTGGCTCCTTGTGTTCATCATCTAAAACATTGAAGAAAGACAAAAAATAATTTTTTTGATCCAACAACAGTAAGTGCATCATATTCCTCATCATAGCACACTAAAGAATCTCCTAAAAAATAATAATCTAGGAAAGAAAATCATGGCATTTGGTTCATAGTAGGTCTAACCCTAGATTGATAATGACAATAGATCGAAGATGAATTTGCAAAAAGTAATTGGAGGATCGTAGGAGAAACATACCGCAGATCACTCGTGTGCGAGGAAAGTGAACGAAATTGAGTAGAGATGAAGATCTCTTGAGGTTTTGAGAGAGTTTGCATGTAGAAGAGAGAAAAAGGATTGAAGTTTTGGAGTTGGAGGTACTTTCCCATGCGATTTTATGGTCGAACGCAACTATAGGGGCGCAACTATATGGCCAGAACATTGTGTTCCCGCCGTATAGTTGGCCTTCTGTAAAAAAATTAGGGTTTCCTCCTAGCGGGCGCAGTTATACGGGCACAACTATACGGCCGAAACAAAATGTTCCCACCGTATAGTTGGTCGTCAATCTATCTGTCCCTAGGAAATAAAATATACAAAGGCATCAATATCTATACGACCAGAATGATACAGCCGGAATTTTTTATTCCCACCGTATAGTTGGTCGTTAAACTCTCAGTATATTAGAAAAGAATTCGTACGGAGGCACCGATATCTATACGACCGGAACTATACGGCCGGAGTTTTCACTCCCACCGTATAGTTGGTCGTTAAACTCTCAGTACATTTTAAAGAAAAATTGTCGATGGCAAAGATATCTATACGACCGGAACTATACGGCCGGAATTTTCACTCCCGCCGTATAGTTGGTCGATAAACTCTCTGTGTGCATCAAAAATTTTCTCTTTCTTCGAGAATTGCTTCTTTTCCTATAACTTAGTGATATGCCTTTTTATGAGAGAAAATTGACAGTAAATATTGTCGACCAACAACAACATGTATGTAGCAGAATTTTAAGTACTACCAAACTTCTTCTCCTCAAATGGAGTTTTCTAGCACTCTTTATTAAACGTAAACTTAAACTAAAAACTAAAAACATAACTCAAACCTTTATTTAACATCGGTTGCCTCCCATAGAGCGCTCTTTTATGGACAATAGCTTGACATTGATGATACTCACTTGGGCCAGATGAGTGGAACACCCACTCCAAAGTAATTGGCCTTCAAAGTGATGGCCTCCTTTTCGTCATGTTTGGCTTTCTTCTTCCTGGGGAAATGGATAACAAAAGGATCCCGTGAAGGCAATTGCAGCTTCACGTTCCCTTCATGGAGGTTAATTAAAGCCTTTATAGTTCTCAAGAAAGGACGACCTAGTATTATAGGAGCAATCATATCTTCAGGCATGTCAACAATAACGAAGTCAATTAGAGCAGGACATCCTTTAATGTAAACTAAAATGTTCTCCTTAGTTCCTACAGCTTGTTCATAGGTAGAATCTGCTAGATGCAATTTTAATTCAGTGATTTCAAAGGATCCAAGATTTAACTTGTTAAAAAGACTCTTTGGAATTGTTGAGATGCTTGCACCTAGATCACAAAGTGCAGCTATCTCATTGGTTCCAATTTTTATCTTAATATTAGGCTCAAATATGTCATCTAGTTTAATAGGTAACTTTTCAGTGATTTTCTTATATTCCTCTTCAAGCTCATGTACCTTAATTGCTATTTGATCAACAAAGTGTTGATACATGGCTTCATCGTTACCTTCACTTACCGTAATTCTGACGTTGATCCTCTTTACGAGGTCTTCGATGGTGTAGCTTGGTGAAGGGGCATTACTATAATCAAGTTCTTCAGACTCCTCCCTTTGGATCCTCATCATTTTGAGTTCTTCAATAGGATTGGGCTCAGCTTTACCTGCAAATTTAGCTAGAACGATAGTTTGACTCTCGGTTATCTTACCTAGCCGTGCCTCAGTGATCCTCGTTCTTTCTTGAAGGGTCTGCGCATCATTTCTCAAACTAACAGCTTGGTTAGATTATTTACCAAGCATGGTATCATGGTTCTCCGTTATTTTAACAAGAATATTGTTTTGTTCATTTTGTGAGTCTATAAAAGACTTAAGTGTTTCTTGAAGACTACCATTACTAGTTCCCATATTATTATTAGAATTACCTACAGGACTAGAATAATGTTTCTGAAAGTTAGGATTGTAACTCTTCTTCCAAGCAAGGTTATAATCATTATGAGCTATGAAGTCTATTTCTTCAATATTCGTTTCAGGGATAGCTGTTACCTGGATTTCCTTACCTTTCACGACTAATCTGAGCTCATCCAACTTAGCATTGAGTTCTTCATTTTCTTGTGGTGAGATGGAGTTCACCTTCTTCGTGTTTGATCTATCCACATGCCATTGAGCATGGTTGTCTTGCATATTGTCTAACAGATGCATTGCTTCGGTAATATGTTTACCCATAAACGCTCCTCCAACTGCAGTATCAAGCATAGACTTAGACATAGGATTAAGAGCATTATAAAATAAATGGAGGATTAACCAATCTTCCATCCCATGACTAGGATAGTTTCTTAAGCATTCTTTCATCCTCTCCCATGCAAGCGCTAATGGCTCACACTCTTCTTATCTAAAGCTAGTAATATTAGATCGGTGTTGAATAGTCTTTGCAGGTGGGAAAAATTTAGTCATAAATAAAGAAGTACATCCCACCCATGATTTAATAATATTTCTAGGCAAAGATAGCAACCATTCTTTTGCTCTCCCTCTTAGAGAGAAAGGAAATAAACGCAATTTGACCGCATCGGGGTCAACGTATTTTATACGCATCATATCACATATTTCAGTGAAAGTATTCAAGTGCATACCTGCGTCTTCAACAACAAAGCCTCCAAATTGATTATGTTGAACCAAGCTTAAATAATGGGGCTTAATTTCATAGTCATCAGCAGCAATTGCTGGCTGAGTAATAGGAGTACACAAATAATCATTGTTGGGAGTAGCAAACTCCCCAAGCTTCTTTTCAGCCATATTTCCTATGTTTTGGGGTTTTCTTAAACAAAGAATTATAATAGTAAAAGCAAGAATTTAAATGCTAACAATATTTTTTTGGTTTATCAAATAAAGACTAAAAGCAAACTAACAAAATTAAAAACAAGAATTAAAACTAGCAAGGTTCTTAATAACCTCACCGGGGTAGCTATTGCTTCCGCGGCAACGGCGCCAGAAAAAGGGTCGATACCTTTGATCCGGATTACGGATGTAGTATAGCTTCTTTTCCATAGTAGACCTAGGTTATCGAATCCTCGGGAAGCGAATGCGTAGTGAAGTTATTTTAACGGACCTTCAGGAGTTTTATAATTAATTTTGTGTTTTTACCGGACCAATAGCTTGCGTATTTTTGTTGTTCTCGATGATGGAGAGAGAGGGCCTATGGCGTTTGGTTTCACCTATAGTTGTGCATAACATCTGATGGGAATAAAAGATAGAAATAAAGTATGCATGTACTTGTTAGAGCAAGATAAATTATATGTGGTTAGTGCATCCATAATTGCTATTGCCTTCGCAACCGCTTATAGCAATAACCTACTAGTCTCATCCATAGAAGAAAGAGAACTAATGATATGCATAGTGATGTCACCGTTAATCCCAAGCAAATCCCTCACATACATCCGTACTACCCCTTCTGTTACTGGGGTTCCCAACCTGCAGATCAGTCATTACTCATACTCCCTATACCTAGCTCAACCCACGGGGTCTTGGGTACCTGACAAGTCCTTGGATTAAGGCAAGAGAGGATACAATAATCATCATGTCATACAAACTAATACACCATCCCATCTATGATAAATAACATGCACAATCGCTACATGGCTAGGCCGAAGCCCTTAACCCAAGGAGAATTACTCACACATAGAGATGAGATCAACAATCACAAACATTGTAATGAAAATCATAAGATTGATAGCAATAATCTTACAATGTCGCCAATCGAAGAAGAGATCTACTATTACAAGTGGTGGAATATGGCTACAGAGATGCAGAAGGGTTTTGAGATCTGGAGGCGGCTGGTGATCTGTGGCAGAGACTTTTTGGCAAGGTCTGGCTTGTTTTCTCGTCGCCTGAGGCTTCTTTATGTAGGGGTCCATTCACAAAAGTTGTTATGTTTGACCTAACGGTGGCGGCGCCAACTATATGACCGGAGCTATATAGCCAGAATTTTGCTACAGTCGTATAGTTGGTCATTAAAGCGTCTGCCTCCGCTTTATGGCTCCTGGTTTCTTCTGGTTGTTGGAAATATCGTATCTTTGACTTTAATGTAGTGATTCCCATCATCAAACGACATTACCTGCACAGGAAAAATATAAAAGAAAGGATTGCATACCCCTCTGAATATTAGGCATTAGTGGCAGAGGTTAGAGAGATATTTCATCAAAATTATGAATAATATCCAGTTTAAATGTAGACGTAGATGGCTATATTTCAAAGCCATCATGGATCCATGTGGTTTAGGAAAAGAACAGACATGCAATGACATCTAGTCGATCCATGTGGTTTATGAAAATAACACACATGCAATGACATCTAGTGGATCCATGTGGTTTACGAAAAGAACACACAAGATGGAGTTGCATCATTGCATGTGTTCTTTTTACAAAACCACAATGATGCACACTGATACACACATCCAAGTGGGTGTGGTGATGCAGCATCTTTCAAACTGGTGGTAGAATGCATATTGCAGTTGAATCTCAGCATGCGGCTAGGGTTCCTGGACATGGTTGGACACCACATGCTGGAGTGGCATCATTGCATGTGTTCTTTTTCCAGAACCACACTGATGCACACTGATACACACAAACACACATCGAAGTGGGTGTAGTGATGTAGGAACTTTCAAACTGGTAGTAGAATGCGTGTTGTAGTTGAATCCCAGCATGCTGCTAGGGTTCCTGGACATGGTTGGACACCACATGCTGGAGTGGCATCATTGCATGTGTTCAATTTCCAGAACCAGAACGATGCACAATGATACACACACACATCCAATGACTCTAGTGGATCTATGTGGTTTATGAAAAGAACACACATCCAATGACATCTGGTGCATTCATGTGGTTTACAAAAAGAACATACATGTAATGACATCTAGTGTATCCATGTTGTTTATGAACATAACACACATGCAATAACATCCAGTGTATCCATGTTGTTTATGAAAATAACACACATGCAATGACTATAGTGGATCCATGTGGTTTAGGAAAAGAACACACATTCAATGACATCTAGTGGATCCATGTGGTTTATGAAAAGAACACACATGCAATGACATCTAGTGGATCCATGTGGGTTAGGAAAATAACACACAACCTGAAGTTGCATCATTGCATGTGTTCTTTTTCCAAAACCACAATGATGCACACTGGTACACACACAATCAAGTGGGTGTGGTGATGCAGCATCTTTCAAACTGGTGGTAGAATGCATGTTATAGTTGAATCCCAACATGTGGCTTGGGTTCCTAGACATGTTGGACACCACATGCTAGAGTGGCATCATTGCATGTGTTCTTTTTATAGAACGACAATGATGCACACTGACACACATAGACACATCCAAGTGGGTGTGTGGAACACCCCGTCCACTAGGCCCGAGGGGTGTCACTCCTAGCAGCTTAGGATATCTAGACTGGCCCCACAACCCAACACTAGTCTTTTCTGTGTACTTTGTCCTCACTCATGCGCACCCAATACCCACTTCCCGGTCGGTCACCCATCCTAGAATTGCTCTAGGACAAGCACGCTTAACCTTAGATTTCTTTTCGAATGAGCTTCCGAAGAAGAAGTTGCAACTTGTTGGTATGAGTATTCTATCAATCCTATTAAGCCATGTGCCTAGTTTCACATACATACACCCTTTAGAAGATCGATGCCCTCATCGATCAAGCACACCCCAAGAATGTTCCCTCTTGGAACGCGTATGCGCATCTAGTGCCGGCACATGTGCCATGCCATGTCCACTCCAGGCCACACGCGCCATGCTCCACATGTCCCACCACTGACCCACACACACACGTTTAACCGCGAGGATCGGCTCTGATACCACTTGTAACACCCCGTCCACTCGGCCCAACGGTGTCACTCCTGGCAGCTTAATACGATATCTAGACTGGCCCCACAAACCAACACTAGTCTTTTATGTGCACTTTTCCCTCACTCATGTGCACCCGGTACTCACTTCCCGGTCGGTCACTCATCCTAGAATTGCTCTAGGCCAAGCACGCTTAACCTTAGAGTTCCTTTCGAATGAGCTTCTGGAAAACAAGTTGTAACTTGTTGGTATGAGTATTCTATCAATCCTATTAAGCCATGTGCCTAGTTTCATAGTGTGGTGATGCAACATCTTTAAAACTAGTGGTAGAATGCATGTTGCAGTTGAATCCTAGCATGCTACTAGGGTTCCTGAACATGGTTAGACACCACATGCTAGAGTGGCATCATTGCATGTGTTCTTTTTCTAGAACCACAATGATGCACACTAATACACACACATCCAATGACTAGTGGATCCATGTGGTTTATGAAAAGAACACACATACAATGACATCTAGTGGATCCATGTGGTTTATGAAAATTACACACATGCAATGGCATCTAGTGGATCCATATGGTTTAGGAAAAGAACACACATGCAATGACATATAGTGGATCCATGTGGTTTATGAAAAGAACACACATGCAATGACATCTAGTGGATCCATGTAGTTTAGGAAAAGAACACACAAGATGGAGTGGCATCATTGCATGTGTTCTTTTTCCAAAACCACACTAATACATACACACATCCAAAGTGGTTGTGGTGATACAACATCTTTCAAACTAGTAGTACAATGCATGTTGCTGTTGAATCCCAACATGCTGCTAGGGTTCCTAGACATAGTTGGACACCACATGATGGAGTGGAATCATTTCATGTGTTCTCTTTCCAAAACCACAATGATGCACACTGATACACACACACTGTTGGGGATATACTTTCCGGGTATCCTCACAGTTCCTCACTGACCAGGGTGGCCCACTTCGGGTTAGATCTTTGCTTCACAGGTGGCCCAGTCAGGAGAGAAGACGGAGTCCAATACGGCTACGGGAAGGCCCAGAAGACTTACCGACTTAGGCCCATAATGTTACTTGTAGTTCAAGATGTACTTTGTAACCAACTCTTAGTCGTAGCCGGATTGATCTCTCCTGTAAACCCTAGGCCGGATATCTATATAAGTCGTCCTAGGGAGAGCCTTAGGGCGAACACCTTACAACACAATAGTCTACAATCTCAACTCGCACAGGCGAATATTCCGGCTCTGCCGTACTACTGGATTGCTAGCAGGAGTAGGATTCGTCCAAAGCCGGCGGATTCGAACCTGGGTAAACTTGTGTGCTCACCGTCCCGGAATACCGTACGTCTCACACCTCTCTCTTCCGCACGCCTCGAGGACCCCCTCATGGCGTACTTGTCCTTAATCCGACGACAGTTGGCGCCCACCGTGGGGCAAGTGAGCTTCGGATCTGCGTTCCGAGCGGAATCTGCAAGAATCAGAATCAGCGAGACCATCGCCGTCGGTCACATCTTCTACGCCAGCGACGTCCCTCTCATCGTTCTCGACGAGACTTGGATTCCGGCTAGGGAGGCCGTGACTGCCTATACAATCATGTCTTTTGGCGAGATCGATGTTTACATCGGTTTCGCTGAACCTGCCCAACCCACCCCAGCGGTGATGATAGAGGCAGAAGAATCTTCTGGGTCCCCTTTGTCCGCGGAGGTGGCAGAGTTCCGGATCTCAGAAAACCCTAATCCCACGCAGCCCGCACCAGTTACGGAGATAGTGGAGAAATCCGAGCCTGAAGAAGACCTCACGGTCCAAGTCGAATCTAGAGTGGATCTCCCTAGAGAAGCTGGATCCCAGATCGACCCACCCGTGGAAGTCGAAATCCAGGAGGAGCATAGCAACGACACTGATTCTGAATCTGACGATGCCAGGACATACAGGCCTTTCCTCAGGTACACACTAAGACGTATGATATTACAAGGCGCTAGCGCAGATGCAATCCTCGAAACAATTAAAAGTTTCGATATGGCTGATCGCGAAAGCCACAGCTACCTTAGGAAGCACGCATCGCACTTTGTCGGGTATGTCGGATCCGGATCCGGCTCTGCCGATGCTGGAGAAAACACCGACTCGGTGCTGGAGGCAATTGGAACAAACGCCGATGTTCCCGCATCCTCGGATGAATCTATGACGTCGGCAGATTTCCGAAAGTTCTCCGGGGAATATGAAGAGGAGTACAACTCTAAAGCTGCAGAAGAAGGAGAAGCCATGGATGAAGGATCCGAGGAACGCTCTCCCAAAGCGCAAGATGACATGGACGTCGGAGATAATCCAGAGGTCCAGATGTCCGAAAGTACCGATCAGAGCTTGACTCCGGGAAACGGACCCAAAGCCGTCTTTGCTACCGGTGATGCCAAGAAGGCAAAGAAGAAGAACAAGATCCTGGCAAAATACCCCCTCACAGAGGAGGTAATCGCCGAGGAATACGAAGAAGACTCGGATGGAGCACTTATCCCAGACGAGCCGAAAAAAGAAGCATCGGTGGATGGACACGTGATCACTGAAGGTGCGCGTAAACTCATCGATGCCGCTTTAACCACACCTATCCCTACAGCTGCAGAACTTACTGCAGATGAGCTGGACGAAAGGGCCCAGGCCCTAGAAGCGCGTCGTCAACAAATCCTTGATGAAGCCAAAAACATCGAGGTGGAGAAGAAGCGCATGTCAAACAAGGAGTACATGTCCCATCTACATCAGAAGACACGGAAGCGTCACATAGATGACAACCAATTCCCACGTGTCCGTGCCGTCCTTTTCGGAGATGAGATGGGGAAGCCACGGAAGGATAGCAACGGAGATTGGGTATACCCAATACCAGTGCAAAATACCGTGGCATCTCGTGAAATTCTATCAGCTAATCCAGGGCCAGAGGAGATACGCTTGGGTATCAAGCTACTCAACAAGGGACTGGAGCAGCAGAAGGTCGCCCTGTCCGGAGGTCAAAAACTGGTCTCGGATTCTGACCAATGTCGCACAGATCCGGTATGGGCTGACGTAAGATCCCATTACGTTCGGGCACAGTACCTTCACC
This sequence comes from Avena eriantha, assembly GCA_910589775.1. Lineage (NCBI taxonomy): Eukaryota > Viridiplantae > Streptophyta > Magnoliopsida > Poales > Poaceae > Avena > Avena eriantha. The sequence goes on along the minus strand of OU342742.1, from coordinate 234,226,966 downwards.
CCGAACGCAGGGAAGACAATTATTCAAGAACCGGATCGTCGGGACAGCATCACAGAACTACACATAACTGGAGCAATATCGCTCCAGCAGCCGAGAAAGACGTGATCGCTGCACTGAATCCGAGGAATCCTCCCCGACAAGAATTCAATGATCGAAAGGGAGAAGATAAGGAGAAACGTCGGGAGGAGGATCGTCAGAGAATGCCACCTCCTAGACATGAGAGTCGTCCGGCTGAGCCTCACCATGGTGGGAACGACGGACGAAGGAACGACGGAAACCACGCTGGAACAAGCCGGCAGGGGGGCTCATCATAGTCAAGAACCTCCCCGGAACCGGAATAATAACGCTCCGGACGGAGGCCGGCGATCAGCCGGAAACTATCCAGCTGCACCACCCTCTCCACCACACAGTTATCACAACGGCCCCCAAGGAGGTCAAGGAGGACGACATGGCGGAGGAGGTGGTGGCAGGAGCCAAAGTCCGGCTTCAGGGCACCACAGCCGCAGCCGCAGCCGACATTCGGGACGATCTCTATCCCCGAACGACGCAAGGGATAGGATCAACTCTAACATAGAGGCTCGGCGCTATGAAAACAATGACGCGTACATGGGCCCAAAGTGCTTCGGACCACGCATCAGAGCTACAAAATTCCCGGAAGGATTTGCTATCTCAAGACATATCCAAGCCTACGACGGCATTGCTCGGCCAGACACCTGGTTACAGGATTTCTTCCAAGCTTGTTGCATCGCTAAAGGCGGAAACAACCTGGTCGCAACCCGATATCTCCCACTTATGTTGCGGAAGACGGCACGATCATGGCTCAATGAACTTCCGACAAACACCATCCACAACTGGTATGACTTGCAAAGTGCGTTCTTTTGGAATTTCGAAGGAACATATCGGAAGCCCTATACGGTTGGAGACCTACAGCGTTGCACCCAGAAAGCCGGAGAAACTTGCCGAGATTATCTCGGACCATGGATCGACACAAAGAACTCCTGCGAAGGAGTAAACGATCAAACTGCGATTGAAGCTTTCATCGCAGGTCTACCAATTGGTTTAATGCGCCATCGCTTGAAGTGTGACAAGGTTACTGATCTGGGAGAGATGATAGAAACAGCGAGCAAGTATGCAGATGTTGACGACGATGCAGAGGGATTACTCAATGTCCTAGCTGTGCCTCAGTCGGCAAAACAACCAAAGCAACAAGCTCAGAAGCGCAAAAATACCTCGGAAGAAAAACCCAATGCGGAGACAGCAGTGGTCACTACTTTTTCCGGGTCTGGAGGACGAGGAGGACGTGGCGGAGGCTGTGGGCGTGGCCGTGGGACGTCAAGGGTCCAAGGCAGAGGAGAGCAACAACCAGGCAAAACCTACACTTGGGCCGACATTGCCAATAACCCATGTGTGCATCACTTAGACGCCAATGGGGGCTCGTCCCACACCAACGCTGAATGTCGTTTTAATGACGACATCAAGAGAGATGATACTGCGGGCTACAAAGCTAAGTGGAAGAAGGGAAAGAAAAATCCCGAAAAAGACAAGGAGACCAAGGAAGATTCCGACATGGAGGAAGCTGATGCTTCAAATCCCAAGTCGGAAGGGAAGAAGACTTTTCCCACCAAGAAGGACACTTACGTCACCTTCCTCGGATCTCAACCAGCATAGGTCAAGAAAGCAGTTCTCCACGAGCTCAATGCAACAGTTCTGGCCTTCCCTCAATATCTAGACTGGTCGGAGGTGGCAGTCACATTTGACCGCGCTGATCATCCGCCTAAGCTACACAGGCGAGGAAAATACACCTTAATCGTCAATCCACTTATTGACGGTTTATGGTTTCTCCAAGACCCTCATGGACGGTGGTAGCAGCATCAATATTCTCTATGTCGAAACGCTACGCCGGATGAAGATCTCGGAAACACAGCTGAACCATAGCTCTGTGATCTTTCACGGAGTTGTCCCAGGAAGACAAGCTAATTCCCTGGGAGAGATCACTTTGGATGTTACCTTTGGAACTCCAAAGAATTATCGGACGGAGGCACTTTCCTTCGAAGTAGTCCCGTTCAAGAGCGCATACCACGCTATATTCGGATGTCCGGCTTACTGGGCTTTTATGGCTCGTCCATGTTACATTTACAATATGATGAAAATTCCAGGTCCCAACGGCGTGATCACCATCAGGGGAGACCCGAAGAAGGCGCGAGAGTGCGAAGATGGATGCCCAGGAGTACCAGGAGATCAAGAAGAGCATAGATCCGTCCGAGATGCCCCCAACGAAGAAGGAGGTCACAAAGCCAAATCTGGAGTTCAAAGCATCAGAAGAGACGAAGACGATGCCGTTGAAGGATGATGGCCCCTCCAAGGTGACCCAGATAGGCGTAGGCCTAAGTAGCGCATAGGAAAGGGTGCTCGTCAAGTTCCTCCAAGCAAATCAAGATATCTTCGCATGGTAGCCATCTGACATGACCGGAGTACCTAGGGAACTTGCCGAGCACTCTCTAAATGTAAACCAGAACGCTAAACCCATCAAACAGCTCTTACGACGGTTTGGCGATGAAAAGCGTAAGGCAATAGCTAAGGAACTAGCACGACTCGAGCTAGCCAGATTCATAGAAGAGGTCATCCATACTGATTGGTCGGCCAATCCTGTAATGGTCCCTAAAAAGGACACCACTGATTTAAGGATGTGTGTTGATTATACTGCCTTGAACAAGGCTTGTCCAAAAGATCCGTTCGCTCTGCCTAGAATTGATCAAGTTATCGATTCTACGGCAGTCTCGGAACTCCTCTGTTTTCTCGACGCATATTCCGTTTATCACCAAATCCGGATGAAGGAATCTGACAAGGTCAAGACTTCATTCATAACCCCCTTCGGAACCTTCTGTTTTGTTATGATGCCCTTTGGGCTGAAGAACGCAGGAGCTATGTACCAGCGCACGATGCAGCGTTGCCTCCATGATCAACTCGGACGCAATGTACATGCATACGTGGATGATATCACGGTCATGTCCAAAAAGAAGGAAACGTTAATTTCCAACTTGGAGGAGACGTTCGCCAATCTACGAAAATACAACATCATGCTTAACCCGAAGAAATGCTTCTTTGGAATACCAGCCGGAAAATTGTTAGGTTTCATCGTGTCTCAAAGAGGCATAGAGGTGAACCGCGACAAGATCAAGGCTATTCTCAATATTTCCAGGCCAACTCGCCTGAAGGACGTACAAAGATTAACTGGTTGCATTGTTGCGGTCAGTCGATTTGTAAGCCGGCTTGGTGAAAGAGCCGCACCATTATACAAACTCCTGAAGAAGACCAAGGATTTTGTCTGGACTAACGAAGCTGAAGCTGCACTACAAGACCTGAAGAAAGTACTCTCATCTGCTCCTATCCTTGCAGCGCCGGAACGTCAGGAACCGATGTTGCTCTACATTGCTGCGACAAATAAGGTTGTCAGTATCGTTATGATAGTGGAGAGACCAGAAGAAAATCAGGAAGACCTGGTGCAGCGTCCGACGTACTTTGTCAGTGAGGTCCTGACAGAATCAAAACAGCGGTATTCGCACTATCAAAAGTTGGCTTACGGTGTTTTTCTAGCATCTCGTAAGTTACGACACTATTTTCAAGAGCATCCAATAACCGTGGTGAGCAAAGCTCCCATGAGAGATATAATCAACAATAGCGATGCCACAGGACGTGTCGCCAAATGGGGCATAGAGCTTGCATCTTTCGATATTGAGTACAAACCCCGGACATCAATCAAATCCCAGATCCTTGCTGACTTTGTCGCTGATTGGACAGAGACCAAGGAGAACATGGTCCTCCCTGAGTCAGAATAATGGACCCTCTTTTTCGATGGGTCTAAGGCTCGAGGGGGCTCGGGGGCTGGCGTGGTGCTCAAATCACCCCAAGGAGATAAACTTTTATACGTGTTGTAGATCCACTTCACAGCGACAAACAACATTGCCGAGTATGAAGCACTGCTGCATGGAATCCGTATTCCTAAGGATATTGGCATCCGACGTTTGATGTGTTACGGAGATTCGGATCTTGTTGCTAAGCAAGTCTCGGATATTTGTAATGCAAATAAGCACATGGCAGCATATAAAGCTGTCGTGGATGATCTATCTAAATCGTTCGAGGGGTTTGAAGTTCAACACATCCCTCAAGCAGAAAATGAGGAAGCAGATACACTATCTCGAATAGGCTCTACGCGGAAAGAGGTCCCGGATGGCGCATTTTTAGAGCACCTCAAAGTTCCCTCGATAAAGGGAGTAGATGAGGAATATCCGACCAAATCCAACTCACCTTTGATAGCAGTTTTGGCTGTAATCCCCAGTTAGACTCAACCCTACCTCGATTACTTGGTAGATGGCAAATTACCCGAAGACGAGGTACTGAGCCAATAGATTATCCGACGAGAAAAAGCCTATACTATTGTTAAAGGTGAGCTCCATAAACGGAGTGTTTCTGGGGTTTTTCAGCGCTGTGTATCTCTGGAAGAAGGAGTGGAAATCTTAAGGGAAATCCACAAAGGCGAGTGTGGTCACCACACTGCAGCCAAATCTTTAGTGGCAAAAGCTTTTCGACATGGATTTTTCTGGCTTACAGCTCAGGCAGATGCCGAACGATTAGTCAAGACATGCAAAGGCTGCCAAAAGTATGCCAAGCAAGCTCATGTTTCGGCTGATCAGCTGCGAACAATACCTATAACATGGCCCTTTGCGGTCTGGGGGCTTGATATGGTAGGACCTTTTAAACGAGCCCCAAGTTGATTCACTCACCTCTTAGTGATGGTGGACAAATTCACAAAGTGGATCGAGGCTAAACCTGTCACTAGTTGTGATGGAGCAATAGCCAAAAGATTTGTCGAGGATGTTATAATCCGGTATGGTTATCCGCATAGTATTATCACGGACAACGGGAGTAACTTTTCCATGGGAGAATTAGCTGAATTCTGCGATGAGCAAAATATCTGGCTTGACATTGCGTCAGTCGCACATCCACAGGCTAATGGAAAAGTCGAAAGAGCAAATGGTTTAATTCTACAAGGCTTGAAACCAAGACTCGAAGCACCACTACGACGTGCTACGGGGGCTTGGGCAGAGGAATTACCCTCTGTAATTTGGAGTTTACGAACAACTCCGAACAGGTCAACAGGATACACACCTTTCTTGTTGGTCTATGGCGCAGAAGCAGTTCTTCCTAGCGATTTAATTCATACTTCTCCTAGAGTGGCCATGTATATCGAAGAGGATGCTGAGATTTCTCGACAAAATGATCTCGACTTAGTCGAAGAAGTTAGCGTCGTTGCTGAAATGAGATTTACAGCCTATCAGCAGAAGTTACGCAAGTATCATAGCCAGAGAGTCCGAACTAGATCTTTCAATAAAGGTGATTTGGTTCTCCGGCTTGTGCAACAAAGAAAGCACAAACTTTCCCCAGTATGGGAAGGGCCCTTTTTAGTTAGTCGAGTATTGCACAATGGATCGTACTACTTAACTAACATGAGGCCAGTCAAAGAAGGACCTGCTACTAAGAAGAGAAAGAGAGCTGGAGGCAGTACAAATCCGGATGAGTTAGACAGACCGTGGAATATTGCTCAGCTACGTCCCTTTTATTCTTAGTTTATCCTTCTTTGTAATCAAACATATGTACATGTTCTGTGAGAAATAAAAGTTTTGGTTTTCTCAAAGTTTTTTTGAGAAGTTTTTACCATCTTATTTCCTAATGATCATGTCATAGTCGAAAATCCCAGAATGCTTGAAAGTACTTTATGCTCATGTTCATTCTGGTTTAGATTTCCGATTCTAAAACTGCTACCTTTGGGTATAACTCTAAAAATTCTAGTCTTTACTTGGGTTATTTGTCTGATTGCTGGATGCGGGTATTTTCCGAGTTGTGAATTGTTGGTACTAGAAGCCGGCTTTGTTTCCGAGTTTAAACTGGTTTAGCAATTGAGCTCCGTTGCTCGGCAAAGTTTCCGGCTGAAGGTTTAGCCGGCTCACGAAAGGGACGAGGTGGAAAGCCAGATAAACGATAAGTACAGACGGAAAATTCCAAGTGCTTATGTGAACATTTCAGGCACGTAAAAATTTCAAAAGCCAAAAAGTGCTGAATAGATTAAAATCTTAGCACTAGCAAAAGCCAATAGTACTTAATATTTAAAAAACGCATCATGTCTTTCCAGAATAATACATAGTTTTCTGGTTTATGATGCAGGAGGAAATGAAGGAGCTGTCGGCTCGCTGGTTACTCCGCCTTGATATCATTCCGAGATGTCCAGATCTGAGGTGGTCCGTTCATTGTCGGAAACTTCTTCGGTTTCTTCTGGAGGAGGCGGCGGAGTATCTACGCGGGTGAAGAAGGGGATCTCGTAGATGGTCAGATCAGTACGTGGCACCCATATCCGGCGCAGGAGTGCATGATGGCTTGAAGGTCTTGCTCCTGGTCGTCTTCGTCTACCTTGCAGTACCCTCTGGTCACTTGCCATATCTCCATGTTTCCATGGTGGCTCATGACCATGGTGAGCGCGTTCTGCGCAGCAGCCCGCGCGTAGGACATGTTCCAGTCCTGAACAAGCTGCGGCATCTCCTTGGCCTTGTCCCGCACCTGAAAATCTGACATGCTTGGCATGTCCGGAATCCTGAGAGACTCGCCAATGTCTTCAATAGACTGGCGGAAGTCATGCAGAAGATCACCGACTTGAGTAAGCCGGTGGGTGTGGGGCTCGGAGGAGGAAGAGTCCGTCAAGTTCAGAGGACCTATACACAAAAAAGTCAATAAAAATCCGACATTGATGAAAGTTGAAGAAATGATAAGTCAGAGAGATGGAACGTACCAAGAATGACGTCGTCAATCTTGGTCTTCTCCTCCCGGAGACTCTGGAGTTCAGCCCGGAGCGCTCCGGAGAGATCTTTCTCTCTGCCAAGCTCATTCTTGAGGTCCGAGATAATTTTATCTTGAGCGGCGATCTTGCGATCCCGCTCTTCAGTGGCCATGGAGGAGGATTCAAGGACTTGAGTTATGCTCCTTTCATGATCCGCCTTGAGCTTATCCAGCTCTTGGCGAAGTCCCTTGTTCTCCACCACTAGGGTCTTGAGGTTCTCGACCTCTTCAATCATAGCGATGGATTGTTTCACCAACGCTGTAAGTCAAAAAGAACAACAGTTCAGAAAATTTCGACATTGAAAAAGCAAAAGACAAGGTTTGAATCTCGAAATGTTTACCTTCGGCTTCATCCTTGGCTACCTTGAGCTCAGCATTTTTAAGCCGGAGAGCTTTGATCTCTCTCCGCTTATCACAGACATTGGATAATAATTCCTGGTTATAGGAACATACTTTCTGTAAGTCAGAATACCCAAAGTCAGAAAGCTACTTAAGACTCGGGCTAATATTTTTTGCTAAATATCAGCACGAGCCTTGGGGGCTACACTAGTTCATTCTTTGGCATCCTAATGAAGCATAAACTCGGATTCTATATCCTACTTCATGCTTGGGGGCTAGAGGATATGATATAACATAATGTAAAAACAAGAGTTGGAATTCCGACTTACATATTGCTCACGGGTGAGTTTGTCTAAACCCGCGTTCACTTCAGCTGCCACCTTCTCGGCAAGGGTAAGACGGATTACTGGGGCTGTTGGAAGCTCGCCAGTCCTGATCCTCTCGTCGCGAAGGCGGACTTGAGCAAGAAGGTCAGAGAACTTGACGTCCTCTGGACTTGCCTGGCCAGCCGCTGGATTTCCTCTGCAGATTTCCGGGATAGGCCAAACTTGGTAAGTCCCGGATTGCTGAGGAGATTTTCGGCGAAGACTTCAGCCGAGGGATCATTACCCAAAGAGGGTTCACCCTTATCTTGAGCTGACGCACCCACGGTGAGGTCAGTCTGCGACCCAAGGATTGCAGGCTCCGTTGGAGGAGCCAGATCTTTTGCGACCACCGGAGAAGGAATGATCGCCAAAGTTGCAGAAGGTTGAGGGGCAGGAGTTGGAGGAGCCACGGCAGGAGAAGCTATGGTGAGCTTCGTCTGTTGTAGGGGCTTCGCAGGAATCTCTTTCCCCTTACCCTTGATGAGAGGCTTTGCTCTGAGAATGTAATAAAGTCGGAAACATTACATCTCAGAAAGATATTCGAGAAAGGTACAAAGGCAGAAATTGTGAATGAAAGTTACCTCTTCACAACAGGAACTTCCTTTGTGCCAACATCCACTGTCGGAGCTTTACGCTTCTTGAGCGCAAGGTCCGGCAATGGGACCACTTCAGTCTCCTGAGAAAACTCAGGAGGATATCCTTCGAGTGGAGAAAGCTCCGACTCGGGGAGGTCAGCAAGCTGAAAACAAGAAAACATATCAACATTGCAGTACATAACTTAGAGATTGAAACACATAAAAGGTGTATTTATGGAAGCTTACCGGCACCACGGGATTTTTTGCTGTGTACATATCCAGAGAAATCTCCGGAATCCTCCTCTCGATCTGCTCCTTGATCAGTCACTTGATCTGGCTGATGTAGCCTTGAGTGGTGTAGGATTTGGGGCTGATACGGAGGGAGTCTTTTTTGGAAGACGTGATGGAGTGCATCAGTCTATCCCCATGGTACTGATGTGGCTGGATTCGACGTGAGACCCAGCACTGGACCAAGTCGGATCCCTTCAGACCCATGTGCTTGATCAGATATTCGATCCGCCTCTTAGCGAGGATCAGATCGTTGGTGAGAGCCGGAGCAGCCTCGTCCCAGGAAGGCTGGGCCGTGGCAGCTCCGTCGACAAAAGCCGGCAAAGCAGTAGCTTTGCCGGGAGCCGGAATATCCCTATGATAGAAGAAAGTGGCTGGCCATTGTTTGACCGAGTCACTGGCTGAAATTTTGGGATATGCCCGGTCACGTCTAAGTGAAAAGCTAATAGTGCCGGTGATGTAAGGAACACCGGCAATGATGGAATTTCTCTGGACATGAAAATAATACCGGTAGAGAAGCAAACTCGGCCTAATGCCGAGAAAGCCCTCGCAAAGTGCAGCATATGCGCTCATTTCTAGAAGAGAATTGGGAGGAGGCTTGTGGAGTTGAACTCCATAGTGATCTATCACCTTGGAGAAGAACTCCGAGGGAGGAAAAGACAGACCTCGGTCTAGATGGGTGCCAAAGTGGACACGCTCGCCCTCGCGCGGGTTTGGGACGGTTTCACCGGAGCCGGTCCGCCAGTCGCCGGTGGCAAGAAGCCCCTCCTTCTCCATGTTCTTGAGGCCGTCCTCATCAAGGGTGCAGGGGATCCAGATTCCCCGGAAGCTTTCCTTCTTCGCTGCTGCTTCCGCCGTCGCCGCCGCCGCTGCTGCCGCCAAACCGGAGGAAGAAGACGATGAAGCCGTTTCTCCGGTGAGAAGATGACCTGAAAGTGGCGGCGCTGGGAGTTTCTGTGGGGGGAAGGATGAGAGAGCTCTGAGCACGCAGGAAGATTGGGAGGAAAGGAAACGGCAAAGACTAGTGGAAAGGAGAAGGAGAAATCCAAACCCCTTATATCCACCTAACTGCGCCAAGATTTGTGCAAATGCTACAGTGTAACCGCCACACGTCGTGGAAAGAACTGGGAAGGACCGACGCGACGATTGCGTCTCCTCGATCTCCACACTCGCATTGAAACGGCGCCTCGGTTCCGTGAACCGCGGACCCACCAACAGTCGTGCTGACGGCACGCTTGTCAGATGACGTGACTTGACCACGCTTGTGTCAGGTGGCGTAGAAACCAAGTTCCGGCTTAGTTTAAAATCGAGCTGGAAAATCCGAGTAACTAATTGATAGGTCCGACTTATTTTTAAGACCCGGATCGTATTTTTTGTGAAGTTTCAGGAACCCTTCAAGATTCTGCAAGACGAAGATCAAGCTAGACGATGATAAAATCCGACTTTGGATCTTGGAGGCCTCCGGGGGCTGCTGTTGGGGATATACTTTCCGGGTATCCTCACAGTTCCTCACTCACCAGGGTGGCCCACTTCGGGTTAGAGCTTTGCTTCACGGGCGGCCTAGTCAGCAGAGAAGACGGAGTCCAATTCGGCTACGGGAAGGCCCAGAAGACTTACCGACTTAGGCCCATAATGTTACTTGTAGTTCAAGATGTACTCTATAACCAACTCTTAGTCGTAGCCGAATTGATCTCTCCTGTAAACCCTAGGCCGGATATCTATATAAGCCGTCCTAGGGAGAGCCTTTAGGGCGAACACCTTACAACACAATAGTCTACAATCTCAACTCGCACAGGCGAAACCCTTGTAACCCATATTCCGGCTCTGCCGTACTACTGGATTGCTAGCAGGAGTAGGATTCGTGCAAAGCCGGCGGATTCGAACCTGGGTAAATTTGTGTGCTCACTGTCCCGGAATACCGTACGTCTCACACCCCTCTCTTCCGCACGCCTCGAGGACCCCCTCATGGCGTACTTGTCCTCAATCCGACGACACACACATCCAAGTGGGTGTGGTGATGCATCATCTTTCAAACTGGTGGTAGAATTCATGTTTTAGTTGAATCCCAACATCCTGCTAGGGTTCCGGGACATGGTTGGACACCACATGATGGAGTGGCATCATTGCATGTGTTCTTTTTCCAAAACCACAATGATGCACACTAACACACACACACACATCCAAGTGGGTGTGATGATGCAGCATCTTTCAAACTGGTGGTAGAATGCATGTTGAAGTTAAATCCCAACATGTTGCTAGGGTTCCTAGACATGGTTGGACACCACATGCCGAAGTGGCATCATTGCATGCGTTCTTTTTCCAGAACCACAATGATGCACACTGATACACACAAACACACATCCAATCACTCTAGTGGATCCATGTGGTTTATGAAAAGAACACACATCCAATGACATCTAGTGGATCGATGTGGTCTAGGAAAAGAGCACACATGCAATGACATCTAGTGGAGCCATGTGATTTAGGAAAAGAACACGCATGCCATGACATCTTGTGGAGCCATGTGGTTTATGAAAAGAACACACATGGAATGACATCTAGTGGATCCATGTGGTTTGGGAAAAGAACACACATGCAATGACATCTAGTGGATCCATGTGGTTTAGGAAAAGAATAGACATGGAATGACATCTAGTGGATCCATGTGGTTTACTAAAAGAACACACATGCAATGGCATCTAGTGGATCCATGTGGGTTAGGAAAAGAACACACAAGATGAAGTTGCATCATTGCATGTGTTCTTTTTCCAAAACCACAATGATGCACACTGGTACACACACAATCAAGTGGGTGTGGTGATGCGGCATCTTTCAAACTAGTGGTAGAATGCATGTTGTAGTTGAATCCCAGCATGTGGCTTGGGTTCCTAGACATGTTGGACACCACATGCGGGAGTGGCATCATTGCATGTGTTCTTTTTCAGAACCACAATAATGCGCACTGATACACACAGACACATCCAAGTGGGTGTGTGGAACACCCCCGTCCACTGGGCCTGAGGGGTGTCACTCCTAGCAGCTTTGGATATCTAGACTGGCCCCACAACCCAACACTAGTCTTTTCTGCGTACTTTGTCCTCACTCATGCGCACCCAATACCCACTTCCCAGTCGGTCACCCATCCTAGAATTGCTCTAGGACAAGCACGCTTAACCTTAGATTTCTTTTCGAATGAGCTTCCGGAAAAGAAGTTGCAACTTGTTGATATGAGTATTCTATCAATCCTATTAAGCCATGTGCCTAGTTTCACATACATACACCCTTTAGAAGATCGATGCCCTCATCGATCAAGCACACCCCAAGAATGTTCCCTCTTGGCACGCGTCTGCGCATCTAGTGCCGACACATGTGCCATGTCGTGTCCACTCTAGGCCACATGCGTCATGCTCCACATGTCCCACCACTGCCCACACACACGTTTAACCGCAAGGATCGGCTCTGATACCACTTGTAACACCCCGTCCACTAGGCCCAGGCGGTGTCACTCCTGGCAACTTAATACGATATCTAGACTGGCCCCACAAACCAACACTAGTCTTTTATGTGCACTTTTCCCTCACTCATGTGCACCCGGTACTCACTTCCCGGTCGGTCACTCATCCTAGAATTGCTCTAGGCCAAGCACGCTTAACCTTAGAGTTCCTTTCGAATGAGCTTCTGGAAAACAAGTTGTAACTTGTTGGTATGAGTATTCTATCAATCCTATTAAGCCATGTGCCTAGTTTCATAGTGTGGTGATGCAACATCTTTAAAACTAGTGGTAGAATGCATGTTGCAGTTGAATCCTAGCATGCTACTAGGGTTCCTGAACATGGTTAGACACCACATGCTAGAGTGGCATCATTGCATGTGTTCTTTTTCTAGAACCACAATGATGCACACTGATACACACACATCCAATGACTAGTGGATCCATGTGGTTTATGAAAAGAACACACATACAATGAAATCTAGTGGATCCATGTGGTTTATGAAAATAACACACATGCAATGCCATCTAGTGGATCCATATGGTTTAGGAAAAGAACACACATGCAATGACATATAGTGGATCCATGTGGTTTATGAAAAGAATAAACATGCAATGACATCTAGTCGATCGATGTGGTTTAGGAAAAGAACACACAAGATGGAGTGGCATCATTGCATGTGTTCTTTTTCCAAAACCACACTGATACACACACACACACATCCAAAGTGGTTGTGTTGATACACCATCTTTCAAACTAGTGGTACAATGCATGTTGCAGTTGAATCCCAACATGCTGCTAGGGTTCCTGGACATAGTTGGACACCACATGATGGAGTGGCATCATTTCATGTGTTCTCTTTCCAAAACCACAATGATGCACACTGATACACACACATCCAAGTGGGTGTGGTGATGCATCATCTTTCAAACTGGTGGTAGAATTCATGTTTTAGTTGAATCCCAACATCCTGCTAGGGTTCCGGGACATGGTTGGACACCACATGATGGAGTGGCGTCATTGCATGTGTTCTTTTTCCAAAACCACAATGATGCACACTAACACACACACACACACATCCAAGTGGGTGTGATGATGCACCATCTTTCAAACTAGTGGTAGAATGCATGTTGAAGTTGAATCCCAACATGCTGCTAGGGTTTCTAGACATGGTTGGACACCACATGCCGGAGTGGCATCATTGCATGTGTTCTTTTTCCAGAACCACAATGATGCACACTGATACACACAAACACACATCCAATCACTCTAGTGGATCCATGTGGTTTATGAAAAGAACACACATCCAATGACATCTAGTGGATACATGTGGTCTATGAAAAGAACACACATGCAATGACATCTAGTGGAGCCATGTGATTTAGGAAAAGAACACGCATAAAATGACATCTTGTGGATCCATGTGGTTTATGAAAAGAACACACATGCAATGACATCTAGTGGATCCATGTGGTTTGGGAAAAGAACACACATGTTGGAGTGGCATCATTGCATGTGTTCTTTTTTCAGAACCACAATGATGCACACTATTACACACACACATCCAAGTGGGTGTGGTGATGCATCATCTTTCAAACTGGTGGTAGAATACATGTTGCAGTTTAATCCCAACATGCTTCTAGGGTTCCTAGACATGGTTGGACACCACATGCTGGAGTGGCATCATTGCATGTGTTCTTTTTCTAGAACCACAATGATGCACACTGATACACACACACATCCAATGACTCTACTGGATCCATGTGGTTTATGAAAAGAGCTGTAACACCCTCGACTCGGCCCTATGCAAGTTTTAGCCCTTTCCGCCAAACCCGCATAGAAACGATTCAAGGACGCCCACCAGGCACTTTCGTGCGGGTGGAAAATGAAGTAATACCATTACACAACAGTCCTCGATGGGACCCACAGAACAGATATATATACAACACGACTCCAAGAGTCAAGGATACAAATATAATATACAAAGATCCAAATCACCTTGAAAACGATAGAGCGTCCGACTACGGACAAGATGCAAATGGGGCTAAGAGCCCTAAAGAATAACCAATGGCGTCCATAACCCTGCCCAGGCCAAGCCGGAAGTGTAACCCTGCTAACGATGTCGATCTCAAACCTGCTAAAACAAAAGGGGTGCTGACAAAGGGCAAGGGAAAAGAGGAGCGTCAGTACTGAGGCCAGTACACGGCGAGGCTAGAATTCGGCGGCTCTCGCCTACATAGGTATGGTGGGCTGAAGGGGCAGCGCAGCGGCAATAAACAACCTATAGAGACTCGGTACAACTGGCGGTTATCAGAGAGGGATAAGAAAGACCTATTCGGATCCAACCTGAAGCTAACACCAAACAAACCCATCCTGGCATTTCCCCCTCGAGACCAAACGAGGAAGTTGGACCAAGGAACTCACACAGTTGGCAATTTTACTCATTCCATTATAGTTGCAGCAATTACTAATCAGATATAGATAGCATGAGTCATCCTGAAGCATAAGTAGTGGGCAGTTTTAGTTAACATTTCGTTGTAGTTGGAACATTTACTAGTCAGATATTATTGTCCTGAGAAATCCCTAACCCAACAGTTGTTGACACTTTTATCACATTCCAATGGAGTTGCAATACTTACTAGGCAGGTACATCATGACACAGATCACCACAGATCCACCAGATGTTGGCATTTTTAATTTACATTCCGTTATAGTTGAATCTGATTACTAGTCATATGTTAAGTCAAGTTTATAGCACTACTTTAGTTATCCTTGTCTATGATCGAGATATTGTGATCCAAGTCGTCCATAACCGCGGACACGGCTCTTTCAGAAAGTTTTACCCTGCAGGGGTGCACAAATAGCAACACACACTCGATCAACCTCGGAAAAACCAACTCAAAACCCAACGAGGCATTCACGACAAAGCGATCACAGGATTCAGAAATATTTTAGGGGGCCACCCCACTAAGCTACCCGCAACGAAGTTGGCCGGCTCCGAAATGGACCCAGGGTTTGTGTGGACGGCTGTAAACGACTGGGAACCCGAAAGTGTGACTGCGCTTGTCGATACAGCGAAAACGTGTCACGATCCTAAACAGTACAGGTGCTCCACGCACAATCGTAAATAAAGCAGTAACATGGCATAAGTACAGGATAGTAATAAAACCCCAAACTAGTTTGTGGCCCCAAGAAATAGAAATGAATCAAGCTCTGGCTCAGGGGGTCCATGGCCTCCCGGATGTGGATAGTGCGAAAAACCAAGGAACAGGTATCAAGTACTCGGGATCCTACGGGACATAAGTGAGCGTGGAAGAACCAAATAACATCTATTGCCCACCGATGCCTCTGCATTAGTTATATCTAGCATTTTAATAGTTATATTTAAAGTCATGATCAACTCCACCACAAACATCTTCCAGCATTCCAACAACTGTGGTACTTGACAACACGGGATCACACCTGAGCAAGCGACTACGACTCGCAAGGCCTGCTATCTACCAACCACAGGTAATAGGAGGTGTCCAAGGCAATATAGAGGATGCACGGGATATAACTGGTGCACGGAAACTAAAGCATCGCGACACGGATAGCAATAGATCAAAAGGAGGAAATAAAGACTATAAATGCAAAATAGGTAGAAGGGGAAGATGCTCGCCTGGGAAACACTGCCGAAGGATCATATCCGGAGAACTTGTCGATACTCGCATCAACTCATCGGCCTAATCTGCGAAGAAGCAAACACTAGAAGAAACACCGGATGCAATATTTCATACTACGGTAGAAGATCCGGCATGATTATGATAGGATGCATGGCATGGCACAGATGCGGTGCAATGAGGCAATATTAAGCAGACCGGGGTTCCGACACTTAATTATATGGTTCAAGTTATTTAGACCCCCCGCAATTTAAATGTTGTAATAACAAGGCGAAACATGGCATCGGTTCGCTACACCAATTTAAATGGAGTCCGGAATAAGACAAAGATATCCCGCATATGGACTCCATATTTAATTATGAGGTGAATCGGCATAGTGCCCCCAAACCACATGATATGCATGCGAGATGAACAATTAATATGCAACAAGTTTTATATATAGCATTTATAAAATAGGGGCTCGGGAAAAGGTTCACACATCTGGGTTCGGAAGATCTTGGGTTCCGGGGGATCCGGGGTTCGACAGGGTTCGACGGGGATCGATCTCGGCGGGAACGTACTCGGACAACAAAGTAGATCTTGGCGTTCCGGGAAGAAGGGCTTGGTTTGGCGTCGGGGGCGCATCGGATTCGCCCTGGTCAGTGTCGATCTTGTCGTCGCGAAGATCTTGTCGGGTCCGCGTATCGGGTCGGTCTTGGCGTTCGGAGTGAAGAACTTGGCATCCTCGAGGAAGTACTTGGCGTATCCGTGTCGACGACCTTGGCGTCTGGGTTCTCGGACATCGGATCCGGGAAGAAGGTCTTGTCGCATGTGTGATCTTCGGGTCCGTGAAGTAGGCTTCGAGTATGGCGACGCATGTCAAAGATCTTGTCGGTGGCCTTGGAGTGGTACTCTGGGGCTACTTCGGGTTTCTGGCGATGGTCTTGGTTTCGGAGGGGTTCGGGCGCCATATCGGTCTTCGGATCCATGTTGGCACACTCAGGGTCTCATCGTCTTCGGGTCTCTGTTTGTCCGTAGCGACTTTGCGTTGACACAGAGGGAGGCGGCGATGCGTGACGGCGGTGGGGTCGCAGGGTAGACGGGCGCCGCGGAAGGAGCTCGCGGAGCCGAGCTGGGCGGCGGCCAGGGCGCACATGGCGGGGATCAGGCGAGGCGGGGATGAGGGCGAGGGAGGCCGCGAGGAGGACCACGGCGACAGGGCGGGCCGGCGGCGACCTGGGAGGCGGAGGCGGGGCGAATCCGCATGGGCGTGGGTCGTCGGGAGCGAGCGGCGGAGGGAGGCAACGAGGGGCAGAGGGGTGAGGGCGTAGCCCTGGCGGCTGCAGAGGAGGCGAGCGAGGCGGTGGGGTCGAGCTCGGGCTCGGGGACGACGGTGAGGTGGGGACCTGCGGTGGCGCGGCGGGCGAGTAGGAGGAGAGAAGGGCGGCGAGGCGCGTGGTAGAGGGCGGTGCGGCTCGATCCTTGGCGGCAGCGCGCTAGGCGAGGCAGAGGAGGGGCTTGGGGCCGAGCCGGTGGAGAGGAACCACGGGGCGCGGCGGACGGGACCGGGGCAGGAGAGGGGGTCCAAGCGGCGGCCGAGGCCGGCGGACGCTGTACGCGTGGGCGGTTGGTGAGGCAAGAGGGAGAGGAAGGAGCGGGAGCCGGGGCGTGGCTGTCCAGTGCGGGGTGGGCCAGGCAGGTGGCGTGTCCAGGGGCGGGGTGGGGAGCGTGTGTGGCGCGTGTGCCTGCGTGTGTGTGTGTGTGTGTGTGTGTGTGTGTGTGTGTGCGTGTTGGGTGCGTGTGAGTGGGGACAGGGGGTGAGGTGGCGAGCACCGATTGGTGCAGGTGAGGTGGAGGCCTGATGGTGGCTGGGTAGGGAGTAGGCGGGTTAGGGCAGGTTTTGGGTAGGCTGTTAAGGCTAGGGTTTGGAGGTGGCCGGTCAGGCTTTCGGGCCTGGCGGGCTGCCTCCCAAAATAATTAAAATATTTTATTTATTAAAAACGAGGCTTTTGCAAACCGTATTTAGACAAACCAAAATATTCCGGAGGCCCGGGTTTTAATTTGAATAAAGTCGGGAATATTTAGAAAAACAAAACTAGGCGTTTCGAAAATAGTTTTAGACAAATCCATGGAAGATAATGACGATGCTCAAATGCAATGTGGCATGATGACATGAGCATGCGGTCATGACGATGCAATGCACAAGAACAACGTGATTTTCTAGTAGTGGTTTTTTCGGGGCGCCACAATACGACACCACTAACAATGGATCTCGCCCTCGAGATCCGCCTCATGGTACCGGAAAGAAGGTCAGCAATCTGAATCTTCTTGCTTCGTGTAGATCCCCGTGACACCACTAACAAGAGGTCGTTGTCCGTGATGGCCGAGAGAACACTCCGGGAACAAAGGGCGAAGGTAGAGGTATCAACAAATAAAGCCACCTCTAACTACCGTAGACGGATTAAAATTGCTGGATCCACCGATTCGATATACAAAAGCGAATGGTAAGAGTAGTCGGATGGTGATCAGTCCATCTCGCACCCAAACCATTACTCTGCACACGAATAGGTGAATTAGGCAACCAACTCTCAGAATTAGACAGAAGATCTCGACAAACGAGGTTCAGAACAAAGGATTGATGGAGACTCTGCATCGGATCTGGCATAGACAATGTCGTCGCGTAGGAAAACACCGGAAGGCACAAACAAGTAACAAAGAGAATTCCAACAGATGAAGGATTCCTCAGATAGCACGAAGACCGGATGTAGAAGCACCGTTACCAAAGGAAGAGGCGAAACCCTGAAGGTACGACGGAAACCCAACCACGAGAATTCCTGGACTCGAAGAAAGGGAAGAGAGCAGATTCAAAACACGCAGAGGTAAGAGGAGAATAGCAGAGGGGTAAGGAGTAAAACAGACCTAATCAGATCTATCCAACCGATTTTGCAAAATAGTTTGGACACTCTACTTCGGCCGTTAACTAGCTTATCCTACAGGCTGGACTTGTGGGGTATCGCAACTGCTGAGCTCTGATACCACTTTGTAACACCCTCGAATCGGCCATATGCAAGTTTTAGCCCTTTCCGCCAAACCCGCATAGAAACGATTCAAGGACGCCCACCAGGCACTTTCGTGCGGGTGGAAAACGAAGTATACCATTACACAACAGTCCTCGATGGGACCCACAGAACAGATATATATACAACACGACTCCAAGAGTCAAGAATACAGATATAATATACAAAGATCCAAATCACCTTGAAAACGATAGAGCGTCCAACTACGGACAAGATGCAAATGGGGCTAAGAGCCCTGATGAATAACCAATGGTGTCCATAACCCTGCCCAGGCCAAGCCGGAAGGGTAACCCTACTAACGACGTCGATCTCAAACCTGCTAAAACAAAAGGGGTGCCGACAAAGGGCAAGGGAAAAGAGGAGCGTCAGTACTGAGGCCAGTACACAGCGAGGCTAGAATTCGGCGGCTCTCGCCTACATAGGTATGGTGGGCTGAAGCGGCAGCACAGCGGCACTAAACAACCTATAGAGACTCAGTACAACTGGCGGTTATCAGAGAGGGATAAGAAAGACCTATTCGGATCCAACCTGAAGCTAACACCAAACAAACCCATCCTGGTATTTCCCCCTCGAGACCAAACGAGGAAGTCGGACCAAGGAACTCACAAAGTTGGCAATTTTACTCATTCCATTATAGTTGCAGCAATTACTAATCAGATATAGATAGCATGAGTCATCCTGAAGCATAAGTAGTGGGCAGTTTTAGTTAACATTCCATTGTAGTTGGAACATTTACTAGTCAGATATTATTGTCCTGAGGAATCCCAAACCCAACAGTTGTTGACACTTTTATCACATTCCATTGGAGTTGCAATACTTACTAGGCAGGTAAAGCATGACACAGATCACCACAGATCCACCAGATGTTGGCATTTTTAATTTACATTCTGTTATAGTTGAATCTGATTACTAGTCATATGTTAAGTCAAGTTTATAACACTACTTTAGTTATCCTTGTCAATGATCGAGATACTGTGCTCCAAGTCGTCCATAACCGCGGACACGGCTTTCAGAAAGGTTTACCCTGCAGGAGTGCACAAATAGCAACACACACTCGATCAACCTCGGAAAAACCAACTCAAAACCCAACGAGGCATTCACGACAAAGCGATCACATGATTCAGAAATATTTCAGGGGGCCACCCCACTAAGCTACCCGCAACGAAGTTGGCCGGCTCCGGAACGGACCCAGGGTTTGTGTCGACTGCTGTAAACGACTAGGAACCCGAAAGTGTGACTGGGCTTGTCGATACAGCGAAAACGTGTCATGATCCTAAACAGTACAGGTGCTCCACGCACAATCGTAAATAAAGCAGTAACATGGCATAAGTACAGGATAGTAATAAAACCCCAAACTAGTTTGTGGCCCCAAGAAATAGAAATGAATCAAGCTCTGGCTCAGGGGGTCCATGGCCTCCCGGATGTGGATAGTGCGAAAAACCAAGGAACAGGTATCAAGTACTCGGGATCCTACGGGACACAAGTGAGCGTGGACGAACCAAATAACATCTATTGCCCACCGATGTCTCTGCATTAGTTATATCTAGCATTTTAATAGTTGTATTTAAAGTCATGATCAACTCCACCATAAACATCTTCCAGCATTCCAACAACTATGGTACTTGACAACACGGGAGCACACCTGAGCATGCGACTACGACTCGCAAGGCCTGCTATCTACCAAACACAGGTAATAGGAGGTGTCCAAGGCAATATAGAGGCTGCATGGGATATAACTGGTGCACGGAAACTAAAGCATCGCGACACGGATAGCAATAGATCAACATGAGGAAATAAAGACTATAAATGCAAAATAGGTAGAAGGGGAAGAGATGCTCGCCTGGGAAACACTGCCGAAGGATCATATCCGGAGAACTTGTCGATACTCGCATCAACTCATCGGCCTAATCCGCGAAGAAGCAAACACTAGAAGAAACACCAGATGCAATATTTAATACTACGGTAGAAGATCCGGCATGATTATGATAGGATGCATGGCATGGCACAGATGCGGTGCAATGAGGAAATATTAAGCGGACCGGGGTTCCGACACTTAATTATATGGTTCAAGTTATTTAGAACCCCCGCAATTTAAATGTTGTAATAACAAGGCGAAACATGGCATCGGTTCGCTACACCAATTTAAATGGAGTCCGGAATAAGACAAAGATATCCCGCATATGGACTCCATATTTAATTATGAGGTGAATCGGCATAGTGCCCCCAAACCACATGATATGCATGCGAGATGAACAATTAATATGCAACAAGTTTTATATATAGCATTTATAAAATAGGGGCTCGGGAAAAGGTTCACATATCTGGGTTTGGAAGATCTTGGGTTCCGGGGGATCTGGGGTTCGACAGGGTTCGACAGGGATCGATCTCGGCGGGAACGTACTTGGACAACGGAGTAGATCTTGGCGTTCCGGGAAGAAGGGCTTGGTTTGGCATCGGGGGGCGCATCGGATTCGCCCTGGTCGGTGTCGATCTTGTCGTCATGAAGATCTTGTCGGGTCCGCGGTCGGTCTTGGCGTTCGGGGTGAAGAACTTGGCGTCCTCGAGGAAGTACTTGGCGTATCCGTGTCGACGACCTTGGCGTCCGGGTTCTCGGGCATCGGATCCGGGAAGAAGGTCTTGTCGCATGTGTGATCTTCGGGTCTGTGAAGTAGGCTTCGAGTATGGCGACACATATCGAAGATCTTGTCGGTGGCCTTGGAGTGGTACTCTGGGGCTACTTCGGGTTCCTGGCGATGGTCTTGGTTTCGGAGGGGTTCGGGCACCGGATCGGTCTTCGGATCCATGTTGGCGCACTCAGGGTCTCGTCGTCTTTGGGTCTCTGTTTGTCCGTAGCGACTTTGCGTTGACACGGAGGGAGGCGGCGATGCGCGACGGCGGCGGGGTCGCGGGGTAGACGGGCGCCGCGGAAGGAGCTCGCGGAGCCGAGCTGGGCGGCGGCCAGGACGCACATGGCGGGGACCGGGCGAGGCGGGGACGAGGGCGAGGGAGGCCGCGGGTATGAGCACGGCGACAGGGCGGGCCCGCGGCGACCTGGGAGGCGGGGCAAAGCCGCGTGGGCGCGGGTCGTCGGGAGCGAGCGGTGGAGGAAGGCGACGAGGGGCAGAGGGGTGAGGGCGCAGCCCTGGCGGCGGCAGAGGAGGCGAGCGGGGCGGCGGGGTCGAGCTCGGGCTCGGGGACGACGGCGCGGTGGGGACCCGCGGCGGCGCGACGGGCGAGCAGGAGGAGAGAAAGGCGGTGAGGCGCGCGGTGGAGGGCGGCGCGGCTCGGTCCTTGGCGGCAGCGCGCTAGGCAAGGCATAGGAGGGGCTCGGGGCCGAGCCGGTGGAGAGGAACCGCGGGGCGCGGCGGACGGGACCGGGGCAGGAGAGGGGGTCCAAGCGGCGGCCGAGGCCGGCGGACGCTGTACGCGGGGGCGGTTGGTGAGGCGAGAGGAAGAGGAAGGAGCGGGAGCCGGAGCGTGGCGGTCCAGTGCGGGGTGGGCCAGGCAGGTGGCGTGTCCAGGGGTGGGGTGGGGAGCGTGTGTGCCTGCGTGTGTGTGTGCGTGTTGGGTGCGTGTGAGTGGGGACAGGGGGTGAGGTGGCGAGCACCGATTGGTGCAGGTGAGGTGGAGGCCTGATGGCGGCTGGGTAGGGAGTAGGCGGGTTAGGGCAGGTTTTGGGTAGGCTGTTAAGGCTAGGGTTTGGAGGTGGCCAGTCAGGCTTTCGGGCCTGGCGGGCTGCCTCCCAAAATAATTAAAATATTTTATTTATTAAAAAGGAGGCTTTTGCAAACTGTTTTTAGACAAACCAAAATATTCCGGAGGCCCGGGTTTTAATTTGAATAAAGTCGGGAATATTTAGAAAAACAAAACTAGGCGTTTCGAAAATAGTTTTAGACAAATCCATGCAAGATAATGACGATGCTCAAATGCAATGTGGCATGATGACATGAGCATGCGGTCATGACGATGTAATGCACAAGAACAACGCGATTTTCGAATAGTGGTTTTTGCGGGGCGCCACAAGAGCACACATCCAATGACATCTAGTGGATCAATGTGGTTTATGAAAAGAACACACATGCAATGACATCTAGTGAATCCATATGGTTTAGGAAAAGAACACACATGCAATGACATCTAGTGGATCCATGTGGTTTATGAAAAGAACACACATCCACTACAAGAAATCCGCTCTATTGCAACAATATTTATTGCCACATCCATATTTCGTTGCAATAAAATGCAATATTGCCACGAATTCCCTGTTTGTGGTATTAAGATGTTCATATTGCCACAATCGAGTTTTGATGCAATAAATACTCTTTTTGTTGCAATAGAGGTTCTGTATTGCAACAATCTACATGGTCGTTGCAATATGGCTCTAGATATTGCAACAACCAAATCCCGTTGCGCGAATTAGTTATTTTGATGCAATAGGAACTAGGTCTCGCAAGAAAAGAGTTATGCGTGGTAATATTCAGAAATATATCACAGCAACTGTATCATGTTGCGATATGTACCAATGTTGTTGCAAAAATGTCCATCTATTGCAACAGAATACATATTTGTCGTAAAAGTGTATATTTTTCGTCTTAATTTCACCGTGTCGCGATAAATATTGTTTACTACGACAAGTTGTGCATCCATGGTAATATGTAAAGGATATTACAACAACCCATTAGTGTAGAAATAAAGAGCAAGCTATTGCAATGATGTTCAAATAAAGTTTGTCCATGTGCAAATTGAACAGTACATATGCAGAAATCTAATCCAAACTACGCTGAATATCAATTGTTTCTGAACCGAACTGAATGTTGGGTCTATTTCTTGAGACGCATCATAGCTTTCCGTCTCTCGTTCGTTAAAGTGAACGATGTTGACCCCACAGCCCCTCCTCCCTCCTCCCTTGCCACCACCACCCGCCTCCTCCTCTCTCCACCCCCGCCTCACCTCCGCGTCCCGCCCAAAACACCAGGCGCGGCCGCCTCCCCGCGCTGTCCTCTCGATCTAGGGTTTCCGCCCGTCACGGCGCCAATGGCGGTCGCGTGCGGTAGCTGGTCGTGGGACGTCCCCTCCTTCCAGCCTCTGCAGCCGGCCGCTGCAGCGATGCCGCTGGCCTCGCCGACCGCCATGCCCCGCACGTCGCCGGCTGCCATGGTGGCGCGCTCCTCTGAGGGGCCTCCCTAGTTGTGGGACGTCTCCTTGGGCTTCCGCGCGCCTCTCCCCCAAATCCCAGCGCCGACATGCAAATTGGTCGGCCTCGCTGTGGCGCTGGTTCCCCGCCTCCCCGTGCTCCGGCACGACCGCGAATCGACATCTGCGGCGTCTCGGAGCTCCTCCCAGCCTCGGATAGCTTGCGAGTCCGACAACCATCGGCGCGGGAACTCCGGCATCCGGGTGAACCAATCCTCTACCTGCCTTTCCTCCTTCTCTAGATCTGGTCATCTATCTCTAATATTTTCGTTTCTTTTTTCAGTTTGGTCAAGTGAGCTCATAACTACTTCACCGCGTTGCATGGTGGGGGCCTAGGTGGGATTGGGCGATGGCCGGTTCTGCGCCACTTCGTCACATCATTGCCCCTGCGGCCGGTGAGCCGCCGCCGTTACTAACAAGGTTTTCCTTGAATCTCCTTAACCTGCTACCCCACACAGTCACCCGTCCTCGCTGACCTGGTTGCTGACGCTATCTTATTTTGAGGGTGCTGAGCCACCATACTTTCCCATTCGCAAGGCGGCCAGTTTTCTATGTTGTGGTATGGATAGTGGTGGATGGGTAGCACCATCACTTTGGCATCTAAATATGGTTAGTTTTGTTCAAATTCAGGCGGTCTGCTTTTTTTTCATTCAACTTATGATTTGTTGTAACATCCATGTTGATGTGGTATTTTCCGCGGATATCATGTCATTAAAACAACGAGCTAATTTTAGTTTTCATAACTATGTTGATTGCCTATACAAATTCTCTGTCCGGTGCTAAGATTGCCACTTTCTTCTAGAACAAGTCCCTAACAAATCATCTTTATCCATTATTTCTGATCAAGAAAAGACCGGGAGCGTATGATTCATGTTGTTTCTGTGCCATTAGATAGAAAACTCTTAGTTTTCCTTTGTGGATTCTGCTACACATAGGAGGAATTTGATAAAAAATCGACATGTGTAATTAGTTCAGAGATGTGTTTTTTCTTGTTGTTTTTTTAGATGACATTCTTTGGTCTCCGTGTGGGGTTCCAGTGAACTTTTTTGATTCAAGGTAATGCGATCGATGAGTTTATTATTTCTAACAGATGATAGTAGAAAGGATTGGATTTGTGCTGCTTATTGTGCAGGGTGGGGAAGTTCCTTTGCAGGATAGAAAAAGTTGTTATTGACGGAGACGAGAATTGACAGGTAGTCGACATAATTAGTTAGAGACTTATAGTTTGTATTTTTACCATTATAAGTAATTACATGAAATATTCATTGGTTTTACTTGTTATTAGAAAGTTTTTGGTTCAGGCAAGTTCAGCCAATATGTCACGCAAGTAATAATTATAGATAATCCAAAATTCTCCCTATTAAAATAGAACATGTCTTAGATTTTAGTTAACCATTTCTTTGTAACCAGTTATCTATAGTCGTTATCTGGCTTAGTGGTTGATAAAATTTGTGATAGGTATATATAGGGTGCGAGCTATCCTCCCAGGTTCCATTCATGGTAGATCTTGCCATCTTAGTATCAAAAACAGCAAGATATGTATATTCATATTGTGGCATTAATAGAATATAAGCTACTACATCACAATGAAGAAAAACATGGAGCCAACTTTTAGCTGCAGGAATTTGAGTAATTCAGCTAGAAAGCGTAACTCATCATTGCTTTTTAAACCGAACTTACTACTTATATTAGTGACATAAAGACATTAGATGGACTAGGTAGCTATTGTCTATGTGATTGTATTATGGTGCGACCATACTATCAATATTTCTGCATAGTCCTCCAGTCTCTAACATGGGGCAACCATTTCTGTGGTGCACCATTCTATGCACGAGTTAGCTCAAGTTTATTAAGTTTATATCATATATTCATAATCTGTTATCGCTACTGATCACAACCTTGAAATACATTTTTACATTTATTCTTCTGTAGATTGTCTGTATTTGAAGAATTACAATTCCGCACAGTGTACATTGTAAATCTTATTCTGAGTTGAACCTTGAACTCTGAATTATATGCAATATGTGAATCATGTTTTGAAATTCGTAAAAACTGACATATTAGGGCCTCTAATTGGATATTGGGGCACTTGAAAGAACTCAAATTTGTAGATATGTTTACACACTGTCATTCTTACGCTTAGAATGCAAATCTTAATCTCAGTGGTTGTCTTTGTTGTTTTCCTGTAGGTCAGCTATGTTGGACTATACAAGGTGGCTCTATTTATCCTCCAATTCTAGGTTACGGCACTCTTCTTCAGGTGTCACTCTATAGGGTGTGTACTGGCCAACGGCATTGCCCAATTCAGGGAACAAATAAAGAAAAGCTCGATCTACAAGTTTCAGTCTTTGTTCTTATTGATGAAGGTAAGAAACACAATAACAAGATGGATACTCAGGTGTGTGCGAGTACACGGCCTGTAATCTGTTGTGAATCTATCCATCAACAACTTTATAATCTTCATACTGTCCATTGTATTGCACCCACGGAAAGTCAGATCATCATTCTGCTTAATTATACACTCAGGTTAAAACAAATTTGTCTCTAGCTTAATTATACACTTAGTTTTTTTTGTCTCCAATGCCGCACTACATTCCCTAGTTATTTCTTGATGAGTAGAGCATGTAGTTCGGTTTGTTAATCTTGTCACCATGCAAGTTTAATTAGTATCTTGAGGAGTAGAGCAAGTACACTGTGCATAGAACAACCTGCCTGAAACTGCTACGAGTTTGCGAGGTGTTCTTGTTTCTTGATTTTCCTTCACGATGCAAGATATGCATCATACACTCCTGCAAGTGTCTGACTATGTATCAATAGTACATAGCCAAACAAGAATTATTTTGTCAGTATACTTGCTAACGTTGCATGCTCCAAGTACTTTGTACTTGCTACAACCTGATGAAAATGGGATATGTGTAATTGGCAAATGTATAACTAGCAATTGATATCAGACTATCCTGTATCCTTCTCCTGCCTAGGACCAAGAATAAATTGTTGCGCAATTTTAGTTGGTTAGGTGGTTTTAGCACTTGAGATCAATAGTAGCATGTGTATTTATTTGGGTTAGTTTTAAAACTTGAACTACTCCATGGCTCTGTAATTGTTTTGTTGCATATTAATTATCAGGGAGTATTTGTGAGCTTTCATTTATCATATTTGATCCTGAATTTGATCCTCGGTATGTGTTGGAGGAATTAGTTAACTAGAATAGTGCTTGTGAGGGAGGGTACTATGTGAGGCTGCTCATGTTCCATTTACATGCAAGATTGTCCTCCAGGAGGTATAGTTATTGCACCAGAAGGTATAGTTATATTAGTCTAACTGATTTTTTCTGTATCTCTGCACTTATATGTACTTTCTTGCTGATGTATTTTGTGTTGGCACTGAAACGATTGAGAACTACTTCAAGATACACTAGAAAACTCAGGAAGAGCCTGCCATGTCTGCCAAGAGATCTCAATCAAGTTCGAGAACATGGATGCCTGCAAGGTCCTGTTTGGGTTCTGCTTGACACTGCTATGGAACCTTGCCTACATAGTGGAGCAGAGGGATGTCTCGGCTCTTGGCTCCTTGCGGCCTGTGCACTACTGCCCTCATGGAGCAGAGGAGCCGTAGTCCCGGCTCTTGGCGCCAAGCTGCCTGTGCATGGCCGCCGTCAAGGAGTAGAGGAGAGTTGATATCCTAGCTCTTTAGAGCCTTACCGCCTGTGCACGACCGTCGTCAAGGAGCTGCTGTCCTGGCCTCACCGCCTCGCCATCAAGGAGTACCAGTTTGTCTGATTTCATGTAAGACTATTTGTATGCATGTTATGGTGATGTTCTGCTAATTATTTATGTATTTTGAATTTCCTAATCATTTTTATTCAAATTTAATACTTTATTCTCGATTTGATATCAGAATATTATGAAAACAAACGGAGTTATCTATAGCAATTCTGTTTAAGTATTTATTTCCTATCGCGTAGGTTTGAAACACACATCAATGTTTGCTTAAATGACAGGAATGTAGGAATTTAAACCCGTAGCTTTCCATGCAACATCTGGCTGTAGGTTTGAAGTAGGCATCTATGTGAGCTTGCTTGTTTCCATATTTGTTAGGTTATCATTTTTTTGGGTCGCCTGATGTCCGTGGTGTGATTTCTCTGTAGTTACTACCCACAGTATTGCACTGCTAGTGACAGGCTACAGTATGGTGGATCTGATCATGGGCTAGCATAATTTGATTGTACATCTAACTTGGATATGATCTAGTTCTTATGTGTGCTACTCCCTGGTGCCCTGGTGATTTACTTCACCAGCTATACTACTTCTTGATGGGTTCAAGATACTGGTCTTTGGAAAATTGATATTCTATCTGTTATAGAAGAATATCTCTATTACAACTAGGATCTGATGATGTTTCTTTGTTTTATTTTATTTTTGTTCCATTTTGCAGGGATAAAGTGAATAAAAAGAAGATAAGATTACTAGAAGAGTAGTTTTAGGCTTTTCTTTTATTTTCTTGCAATTTTCCTTTTATTGGATACTTGTAAAGACATTGTAATATTCTTTCTGTAATAAAAAGTATGATTTCATTTCTTGTTTTAAAATTATTTTTTCTTTTAGGTTGTATTCTGTAAATTTGGAGTTTTTTTGTTTTCCATATACATTACTAGTGGGGGACCAGTTTTGCTACTAGTGGCGCACTATATAGGTGGTGCACCTACTAGTATATGTTATAAGTGGCGGCACACCTAAATGGTGTCCTACTACTATTTGAAGTATAAGGAAAATACTAGTGGCACCCTATTTGTCACCACTAAAATTATTATGTTTCAATTGTTTATTACCACGTTTGGAGAGTTGTTGCCATAAATTAATGCCATAAATACAAGGGTTCGTGGCGGAAGAAGAGTACCCACAGAAACAATAGTTGTTGCTATAGGGTTTGGATCTATTGTAACAATTAGCTATTTCCACGGAAGGGCATGTGCAACGAAACAAGTGTTGGAATAAGCTATCGCCACAAATGCCTATCACCACAAATAACTAATTGCCACGATTTTGATGGCTGTTGCACTAAGCTATCCCCACGAACCAAATTGTGGCATTAAGCGCGCGTTGACACGAGGAAAATGTTGCAACTTGTCACATGGCCGTTGCAATAGCACGCTTTCTTGCCACGATTTGGTTTTCATGGCAATAACCTATTACCATGCGTCCTGTCGCAACGCTTGGCAACAAAAGTCATGTCGTGGCAATATGTACCTATTTCCACAATTAGGCACTTTTTGCCACGAATCTTGTTGTTGCAATAGACCTGAATCCTTGTAGTGATCCAATGACATCTAGTGGATCCATGTGGTTTATGAAAAGAACACACATGCAATGACATCTAGTGGATCCATATGGTTTAGGAAAATAACACAGATGCAATGACATCTAGTGGATTCATGTGGTTTATGAAAACAACGCACATGCAATGACATCTAGTGGATCCATGTGGTTTATGAAAAGAACGCACATGCAATGACATCTAGTGGATCCGTGTGGTTTAGGAAAAACACACTAGATTGAGTGGCATCATTGCATGTGTTCTTTTTCCAAAACCACAGTGATGCAACTGATACACACACATCCAAGTGGTCGTGGTGATACATCATCTTTCAAACTGGTGGTAGAATGCATGTTGCAGTTGAATCCCAACATGTTTCTAGGGTTCCTGCACATGGTTGGACACACCATGATGGAGTGGCATCATTCCATGTGTTTTTTTCCAAAACCACAATGATTCACATTGATACACACACATCCAAGTGGGTGTGGTGATGCATCATTTTTCAAACTGGTGGTAAAATTTATGTTTTAGTTGAATCCCAACATCCTGCTAGTGTTTCGGGACATGGTTGGACACCACATGATGGAGTGGCATCATTGCATGTGTTCTTTTTCCAAAACCAGAGTGATGCACCCTAACACACACACATCCAAGTGGGTGTGGTGATGCAGCATTTTTCAAACTGGTGGTAGAATGCATGTTCAAGTTGAATCCCAGCATGCTGCTAGGGTTCCTAGACATGGTTGGACACCACATGTTGGAGTGGCATCATTGCATGTGTGCTTTTTCCAGAACCACAATGATGCACACTCATACACACAAACACACATCCAATGACTCTAGTGGATCCATGTGGTTTATGGAAAGAACACACATTCAATGACATCTAGTGGATCCAAGTGGTCTATGAAAAGAACACACATGCAATAACATCTAGTGGAGCCATGAGCTTAAGGAAAAGAACACGCATGCAATGACATCTTGTGGATCCATGTAGTTTATGAAAAGAACACACATGCAATGAGTAGTGGATCCATCTATTTTAGGAAAAGAACACACATGCAATGACATCTAGTGGATCCAATTTGGTTTATGGAAAGAACACACATGCAATGACATCTAGTGGATCCATGTGGTTTGGGAAAAGAACACACATGCTGGAGTGGCATCATTGCATGTGTTGTTTTTCTAGAACCACAATGATGCACACTGATACACACACACATATCCAAGTGGGTGTGGTGATGCAGCATCTTTCAAACTGGTGGTAGAATGCATGTTGCAATTTAATCCCAGCATGCTTCTAGGGTTCCTAGACATCATTGGACACCACATGCTATAGTGGCATCATTGCATGTGTTCTTTTTCCAGAACCACAATGATGCACACTGATACACACACACGTCCAATGACTCTAGTGGATCCATGTGGTTTATGAAAAGAACACACATCCAATGACACCTAGTGGATGCATGTGGTTTATGAAAAGAACACACATGCAATTGCATCTAGTGGATCCATATGGTTTAGGAAAAGAACACACATGCAATGACATCTAGTGGATCCATGTGGTTTATGAAAAGAACACACATGCAATGACATCTAGTTAAACCATGTGGTTTAGGAAAAGAACACACAAGATGGAGTGGCATCATTGCATGTGTTCTTTTTCCAAAACCACAATGATGCACACTGTTACACACACATCCAAGTGGTTGTGGTGATACAACATCTTTCAAACTGGTGGTAGAATGCATGTTGCAGTTGAATTCCAACATGCTGCTAGGGTTCCTAGACATGGTTGGACACCACTTGATGGAGTGAAATCATTGCATGTGTTCTTTTTCCAAAACCACAATGATGCACACTGATACACACATCCAAGTGGGTGTGGTGATGCATCATGTTTGAAACTGGTGGTAGAATTCATGTTTTAGTTGAATCCTAACATCCTTCTAGGGTTCCGGGACATGGTTGGACACCACATGATGGAGTGGCATCATTGTATGTGTTTTTTTTCCAAAACCACAATGATGCACAGTAACACACACACATCCAAGCCGGTGTGGTGATGCAGCATATTTCAAACTGGGGGTAGAATGCATGTTGAAGTTGAATCCCAGCATGCTGCTAGGGTTCCTTTACATGGTTGGACATTCATACGTTGCAAACGTATCCATAATTTTTGATGTTCCATGCTTGGTTTTATCTACGTTCTTATGTTTTGTCCACACTTTGGAGTACTTTTTATACACTTTCTTGGACTTACCTATTAACAAGATGCCACAGTGCTAGTTACCCGTTTTCTGCTGTTTTTAGTTCTAGGAAAGTCAGAAAATGAATATTCTCGGAATTGGACGGGGACAAAAGCCAAAGTCAGTTTTTCACCGAGGGGGACACGGAGCCAGAATACGAGACGGAGAGGGGCCAGGGGCCAGCCACACCACCTGGCCACGCGGCCCGGCCTGGCCCGCGCCAAGGGGTGGTCTGGCCGCCTAGTGCACCCCCTCGGCCTCCCCTTTCACCTATAAGATGCCTCCGATACAGGAACCCTAAGCACCTGATCAAAAATCCACGAAAGAGTCTATAGCCGTTGTCATCTCCATCCCTAGATCGGGAGGGATCTAAAGCTCTTCCCGGCACCCTGCCGGAGGGGAGAATTCACCTTGGAGGCCTTCTTCATCACCATGCAAGCCTCTGGTGTGATGCGTGAGTAGTTCATCCTTGGACTACGGGTCCATGTAGTATCTAGATGGTTGGTTCTTCTCATTTGTGCTACCATGTTTAGATCTTGTGAGCTCCGTTCATGATCAAGATCATCTATTTGTAATCCTACATGTTGTGTTTGCGAGGATTCGATGGATATTGAGATGCTATTTCAGATTGATTATTGATTCTATCATGTCTTTGTTATTTGTGATCTTACTGGATTGATAACCTTGGTTTCATAACTTAGGGAAACTTACTGCTGTGCGCATCATACCTTTCTCTTGGGGTTCCCCAATGAGCTCGTTATTTCACGAGTCAGCAAGTACTTTTCTGGCGCCGTTGCCGGGGAGGTAAGGTAAAAGGTACTCACATCCTCCGGTGTGATTGCGCGAAGTTATTTCCTTTAGATTCTGCAATTTTGTCTTTTTGTTTCTTGTTCTCACTAGTTAGGCTTAATGGAAAACAACAACAAAATTAGATAGCTTTATAGTAATTATCTTGAGTTAGGACATGGAGTGTTTGAAGAGAAAATTAAAAAACCTATGGAACTTTATTTGCATGCTAATAGCAATGTTATTAGTATGAATTCTTTGAACACCATTATTGCTAATGCTATGGAAAAGTCTTGGCTTGGGGAAGCTGGTTTTCATGAGCATGTATTTTAGTTCCCCAAGCACGGAGGAGAAAATTTACTTTGATGATACTATACCTCCAATATATGATGATTACAATGATGAATATGGTAATTTCAGTCCAGCTACTATCGAGGAGAAAATAATTATGATTACAATATGCCTCCTATATTTGATGATTATGGTGATGAGAATAATAATGATAGCTATTTTGTTGAATTTGCTCCCACTACAATTAATAAGAATAACTATGCTTATGTGGAGAGTAATAATGATTATATGCATGTGGATCATGATAAGAATGTTTCATGTGATAGTTATATTATTAATTGTATTCATGATCTACTGAAAGTTATTATGAGAGAGGGAAACATGGTTTTATGCATCTCAATAATATTAGGTTTCCCCTCTTTATGTTGAAAGTATTGAAGTTGCACTTGTTTTGCTTTCCTATGCTTGTTACTTTGTGCTTTCATGACTTGTTTATTTACAAGATTCCTATGCATAGGAAGTGGGTTAGACTTAAATGTGCTTTAAATTTTCTTCTTGATGCTCTCTTTTACTTCAATTCATATTTCTTATGTGAGCATCTTCTCAAACTATCATGCCTAACTTAAAGGAGTTAAAGAAAAGTACTTATTGGGAGATAATCCAAAAAATTTAGTTAACTCTTGGAAGTTATTACCTCTGTAATACCTCTCCTTATCCTTTTCATTTGCTTTTTGTGCCAAGAGTAACCTCTAATGAGAGAGAAGTAATGCTTGGGAAAGTTGTTGTCCCGAAACAGATTTTTGTGCTGCGCTGTAAAAATTCGTGTAAAATCTCTGTATGTCGGTTTGAGCTGTGACTTTTTGTGCTTCTGTCCTAGGTTGTTATCTAACCTTTTTTAGTTTAACACTTTTCGATTTGAGCAACAGAAGGTCTTCGAAAAAATTGGTTTTTACCTGCTGGTCTGTTTTGACAGATTTCTGCCATTATTTGCATTTGCTTCTTGTTGGTTCCTTTTTGGGTTCTCTTTGGGGAATTGAGCTTTTCAAGGGAACTGCTACAGTAGCTTGTGTTTTAATGAAAGTTTTATTGGTGTTGAAACTGAACCCAAAGACTTATTATCTTGAGTGCACTAATGTTGCTAATAAAGATAGTGTGAAGTTTTGTATGCAGGAAAAATTTCAGGTGTATGGAGAGAATGATGTAATGAGATGAAGAATGGACTAAAACTCAAGCTTGGGGATGCCACACATGTCACCCCAAGAAATATCCAAGAAGTACAAGCGTCAAAGTTTGGGGATGCCCAAGGCATCCGCTTCTTCATCAATAAAAATCTCAGGTTTCTTCCAAATACTTCATTTTTATTGTTTCATGCACAAGTTGTGTTGTTCTTGGAGCGTCTTTGTTTTTGGTTTTGGTTTTCATTTGCTTGGTTTGCTTAGTTTTCTAGAATAAATTGGTTGGACCCCCTCTTTCATACATTGGTTTTCAAATAGTTTGGTTTGGATTGGAAAAGAGTAGGAAAGTTCATGCTTAAGTGGTAAAGAGAGCTTGTTTTTGACTATGGCCCATGCTTTGACATGCCATGCTTGATATTGTTTTGGCTTTATGCTTAGTGATATTATCTGTAGCATGACATGTTATAAACAATTGAGATTGCTTAATGTGCCTTGGAAGAATCATGTGTTGTTTTAGCATATTAAAGCATAGTATTGTGGTATTCTCCTTTGATGCTTTATTTGGGTTGACTTGGCGCATGCTCACACCATTTTAAGACTATACCAAGTCACCATAGCCTTTATGATCCTTTCGTTTTTGACTTGTAATATCACTTTATGCTTTAATTAATAATGTTTTGTCGCTTTGCATGATTATGGCCATGTTTGCTCTTTTAGTTGGTCGCTCCCAGTCTTTTGCTAGCCTCCATAACCAAGTCTGAGTTCCACTCATGCATTCAACTCCAAATAAAACCAAGTTATTCCAAAGAGTCCACCATACCTACCTATTAGCATTTGTTATTCCAAGTATATTCATGTTTTTATCTACCTTCCGAATTAAACTTGTTATGAGAAAACTAGTGATTAAATCTCTCACGAACGTGATGGCACACTTTACTTTTCTTGCCCTTAATAAACTTGAACCATTGTGTCATATATGTTGTATATGCTTGCACTTATATGTTGGGGATTAGCAGAACCATTCTATCATGGGGAACGCTTTCAACATTGCACTTGTACTTTGTACCTAGTTGATATCATGCTCTTTTTTCTATGGATGTCGTCGGTGTGAAATGAAAGGGGAGCTTGTAAGTCCATGGAGTTATGGATGTGTGTTAGAGAAACGCCTAGGCTGCCGGTCTAATCCATGCCTTCATGGTGGAAACCTGCAGCGTAACCATAATGAGCTATCTATGAAGCATTCTTCTTATAAAAAAAAGAGTCAGATATTGAGAAAAAAGAGAAAAAGAAAAAAAAGATATGAGAAAATAGGAAAGAGAGAAAAAAGCACCATTTTCCCATGGTAAATAAGAAGATTGCTGAG